>VXBJ01005359.1:0-67054 GCA_013400055.1 Nycticryphes semicollaris | reverse complement strand
GATAGAATCATTATTTATTAAATAAGTAAATGATCCTAGCTCTGCTTTCAGTTAATGTTTTCTTTGGTTCCATCTATATAAACCTTGGGCAGTAAAATTAAATGGAAGTACCACTTCAGGGAGAATCAGGTAGAGTACATTCTTCACCAGCTGAATGCAGAAATACACAATGAAGAAACTTAACTAAGTATTCATCACCCTTGAACTGCTCACAGAATCTCACAATTCAACTGAGAAAATCTTGTAAAATACTTGTTATGGAGCCTATTGGTACATAAACAATAAATTTAAAGCTTTCAATAACTTTTTTTTTTAACAGAAATTAGAATCAAAACTCAGTGTGATACCTCTGATAATCATAACACTATCTCAATATACAACTTTAAAATAGTTTAAAGAATACCAAATACTTTTCACTGTAGCTGTAGCAATATTTTACCCTTTCCAAATGTTCGTATCTTTAATTACTTTTCACAACAGCTTACCCTCTTGTTTTTCCTCTGCTCTTTCTTTCATAAATTGGTTGTACAGAGTTAAAAGAAGACTAAGCATATTCATTCCATTTGTATTGTTTTCTTTAATGGAATGTTGACAACTATTGTACTTCTGAAGAGTCACTTTGTGCCATGGACTGTTAAAACCTAAAATGTGTTTAAGAAGCTGTGATTACAGCAACCATTCTTGATGGCAGATAAAACTATATTCATTTAAATGTATTTCTGCCTTCTGACTAGCTCACCATGGTCTTCAATGTCAATACAGTCTTGTGAATAATGGTAAAGTTTACTACAATAGGGAAAATCATAAATAAATTTACAGTAGACCTCCTTTAGAAAAAAAATCACTGTATTCACTATGTGTATTTTCCTTATCTCTACTAGTGGAAGCTTCTTACTCCTTCCACTTTGCATATTTATTTTCCCCCATACCCACTGAATCTTTCAGGGTGTATTGTTAAACTCTTCCCAAGCTCCTTAAGGAAGGTATGTTTGTCTCAAACAATTACTTTGTTTATCCACTCTTCTACTACTGCCTTGCTTTGAACACACAGCAAAACTTGTCTCTGCCCAGAGCAAAACTGTTATCTTTTTCAGGAAAAAGAGTTTGTGCATCTTGTGCATCACAATAGGCATGAAAATCTGCCTCCTATCACATAGAAGAGCTTTCAAATAATATATTGTAAGCAAGATTTTTAAATTATCTTTGTCCTGTTAAAAGTGTCTTTCCTTCTGGGGCAGAAATTCCCATATATTTCTTCAAAGACATGTTCCCCAAAATTTGGTAAAGGTTAAATACAGAAAAATACTGTTAAAATATAGGATTTTTTCTTCCTACAAAACTAGACAAACACACAAGCAACTTATGCTCCTCTCCTCTCCTCCACTCCTCGCCTCTTTTCGCAGATAAAAATTTGACAAATATTTTAGAGAAGGAAATGAGGATTTGCTTGAACTGAGAATGTGTCCTGCTGACTGGTATTCAATGAACTCCATTCAAATTTAGTGAATGGGTATGTGCGTGTGTTTAATTCCAATATTTTTAATTAAAATTACAACAGGTAAAACTGATTTTGAAAGAGTTATGTGATTTTGAAATAATCATGTGACTTTGAAATAGTCACGTGACTATGCTTTATATTTGAATAAGTAAAAAATCATCAAATGTCCCTTACTTGTAGATGAATGCACTTTTCAACTTATTTCAAATCTTTTAACACTACACCCTATCATTGCAGTATGAATTATTATTTCAAAATCATGTACAGCCTACAAGAAAACAAGAAAATGCGTACAGTGTCACTGCTAACCCACTTCAGTATTTTTTTTTCCTATGACAAATCTATTCCAGCACTGGCTTAAAAATTGCAGGAAACAACTTTTTTGTGTCCTAATGTGCAGATAATACTGGAAGGCCTCTAACAAAATAAATACCTTTTTGCAATGCATAGTGAAGAAACAATCCAAAAATGTAACAGTGTTTCAGTTAATTTAACTTGATGCTATCACTTGCCATAAACAAACAAGAATTAAGACATTCTACAAATCAGTATATAAGTCAGAATTGTATTACATACTCTTCTCATTTCATTTATTCATCTATAATGTACATGAATAGGAACTACAAGGACTTTCTACACATGTAGCTATTTATTCTATAACAATTCACTTATTAAAAAGATCTCCTTTCTGCTCACAAAATCCTTTTAAAATCCCTATAGTAGATTCATCATTTTTCTATTGACTCAGTATAGTATTTTTAATCAAGGTAATGCAAGTTTTCTGTCCTTCGATACTATGAAGCATTCAGTTTAATAAGGAAGCTAGGTCAGCTGGCATGTTTTTTTTTAGAAGAGTTACTTTGCCATATATTCAAAAACAGAAAGAAAGTTTTCAAGCCACGAAAGTCCTTTAATTTGGCCTGTAAGACTTAAAAGCATCACTTATATTGTCTGGGTTTGTGGTTTGTATTATCTTTGCTGAATTAAGTAACTGATGTTTCAAAAAGACAGGTCAGGGAAAAAGAAAAAAAAAAAAAAAGTAAACCCAAGTAATACTAACTAAAAGAATTTATGCTTCTTATGGAAATACTAAGTAATAACAGGACCCTGAATTTGTATTTAAAGATAATATTTTCTTTCAACCTAGATAAACTACAGCATAAAGTAAGATGTTTTTCATGCTTTAAGTTTTCTGTCCACCCCATAGCAGGCATGTATATCTGTATATCTTTGTGAGTGGAGTTTATAAATCATTGTTCCCTGAGCTTTATGTGCATATCAAATCTACATGGTCATTAACCACATAGAAAACACCTAGAGCAAAAAAGTACAGAATTTAGCTTTTGAAAATCTGAGATGTAATCTGCCAACTAGCATTTATATTAGAATAAGACATTACAGAGCACATGCAAAAGTATTATGAAATGTCCTTGACATTGTCTCCTTCGATCTTTTGAGCCTGTATACTGAGTATCAGTATACAACTACTTATTAAATGTACAGCTTTTTATTTGTGTACAAGAAAAGAGAAAAATAAATGCTTTTCCTCTTACGGTCACATAATTTCCAGTAAATGTCACATTATCCATGTCGTTCAAGTGTCTTTTCTTCCTTAATCTCTGTTCCTGTCCTCTCGTTCATCCTAAGAAACTCTCATCCCTCAAACGTGACCAAAAAGTCTAGATATTGCTAGCTGTACAAAAATGACAAACAGTTCACCTAGATTTTTTTCCTTTTTTCCTGAAGATGTCGGAATAGCTCCTCAGAAAACTGAATTTGTTCATAAAAATCTAAGGTTTTTTTTTTTTTTAAAGGATATGCAACCCCAAAAAAGGAATAAACCTATTTCTATTTAAATTAGCTTATCACAATGCATTTTTTGCCCTTTGCCAAGTTATTCATGAGTGACTTTTTGAATTCTGAATGCTAGCTCAAAAATTCCAAAAAATTAATGGAATGGTTTTGAAGGAACAAAACACCTGAAAAATCAAAATATGATTTCAGCAATGGTCTATCACTGCATGGAAGGGTTACTGCTAAGCCAGAGGCTGTAACTCCTCTGTTTCTCAGATGGGGGTGGCTAGGTGCTTCTTTATACCCCACAGAAGAAGTGATCTCTGCAGCCTCCATCATTTTTGGTAGGTAGCTGCCTTACTACCAAGCCTTTACTTGTCCACTGCCACTCTTTGAGTTTCAAACAGGGGAGGATGTGCAGGTTTGCAGGAACAACCACAGCAGTGTTTGTAGGCAGCCAGGGTGGCCCCTTCGGAGGTCCCTGCTGCTGCCACTGCCACTGCGAAATCATGTCTTGAAAGTGGTATCGAGACCCAAAGTGCATTGTCAGTCCGTGCTTTCAAAGGGCAGGCTTGCAGCATGACAGAGGTCTGCTTCAGTCACTGAAATCACACTTAGTGTCAAATTGAGAGCGATGGTATGTTAGAACAGGCCCTTGGTACCTGATGCTTGGGCAGTAGCGCCAGGCACAAAGCTGCAGAGGAAGGAGGGGGAGTTCACAGCAAGTGATATTTGCATCCTGTGCTGTGCATGGGAGAGACAAAGTTTCCTGGCGGAGCTACCTGACAACAAAATGAAAATCACGTCTCTCCTCAGGTTCTTCACCCACATGGGAATTAATGCCAGTAGACAGTGACATTAAAAATGCCCTGTTAGAAGACACATGTAAGTAGTGAATAGAAGTAGCATTTTAAAATAAATTTACCATCTCTGCACTGAAACACCTTAACCCACCTACTTACTAATAAAACATCTATTCTGCTTACTGCTGTTCTCAAATCAAAACCTTTGCTTTCAGAAAGGACTCAATTTTCTTAATGTTTAGTTTGAGTTGTATTCAGAATAGTGGAATATAAAAGGAAAGCTTTCAGTTGTCTTATAACCACAATCATCACTTTCAAAAAAAGCAGAGAATGGAAAAGGGTTACATGTGAAGCACAGTTTATTCTAGCTGCCAAAAGGAATGAAAACAGTAATATTTTAATAAAACCCCCTATATTTATTTTGAACAATGTAGCTAGCTTAAAGAAATGCATGCTGTGATTCCATCCTAAGAAAACTTAAATACCATGAAAAACAATAATAGTAATGTTGTTGTAGACAGCATGGCTTAGACAAAACAAGGTAGAAGCAATATATTTTATTAGACCAGCTGGTGTATTAAGCCCCTGAGATCTGAAGACAGCCCTGTACACCTAAAAGCTTGCTAGGTTTTTTTTTCAGCTGTACATCTCTGTCTAAAAAACAAATAACATTTCTACTACAGATTTATTCTTGTCTGCTTAAAAAAGCTGTCATTATTTTTTGGGCTTGTTTTATAAGAACAAAATATTGTGTAGAGCCAGCTTACAGTTTTCAAAGATTATAAACATAACAACTGTGAAACCCTAAAGTAGGATTCATATAATTTAGATGCCTGTATTTTAAACCTACATTTGAGTTTGTCCCCTAAAATTCTTTTGAGAGTCAAGACATGGAAGTGGGACTTTGTATAACATAACACGCCTTCTGATGTTTCATGCATTGACATTAGGACACAAGTCATGCACAGAATTGCTATGAAGAACAACTACCTTATATGCAGATGGGTGTAGGTATTAAAGTTAGGTGAGAGGGATGTTATCTCTAGGCAAAAAGCACACAACAGATCATATACTCACCATAAATAAACCTCCCACAGCATGAGCAGTATTATGCTGTGGGACTGTTAATTCCAAGGGTTTATTAAGGACTGTTTCTTATCCTATCCTGTGTCTGGAGAACTATCATCTTGTTTAAGCAGTGATAAGGGACAGGATGATTTTTAAAAGGTAGTAAACTCTCAGGCATCTTTCTATTCTAGCTCCTCTGTCTCCAATTTGTTTAAAAAATATGGAGGAAATCCACTGATTTATATCACTGCACAATCTTGTTTCTATGAAATTATATCTAATTTTTTTTAAATCAATGTAGTTCTTGATATGAATACATTACTCCAAAGTGAAAAGAAAAAATCTATTAATGAAATGAAAAATGTCATTGCTAGTTCCGATTTCTTTCTCATATTCAAACAATTACCATGTGTTATCTACTTCCCACAGAAAAAAAAATAATTTGGTGAAGTTGTTTTCTTATATTAAGCTCTCACACAGATAAGTAAAACATCAGAATTTCAATTATGATATAAGTTTGATTTATTCATTATTATTCCTTTTCACATATCTTTCACTCTTCAACTTTTCAGATGAAGTACCCTACAATGGTAAAATTGTTCTCTTTCCTGATTTAGCCCTGTACTTTTTCCAGTAAGCCAGCAGGTATTCATTAATACTGATTCCCATAAGAATAGGATCAGACCATTCACCAGGTGCATAAAGCAGGAGGCACTATAGTTTCAGCCAGATCCAAAATTAAAACCTGTATTTTAGAGTCATGTAGAAATAGATGGGCAGGTTTTCCCCTTTTACTATGTTAAAAAAAAATGAAAATAAATTTCATCCACTCTTCCTTCTGTTTTGGATGGTCACTATGCAGCTATAATGCCTTTTTTATTGTTAATAAAACATGAAGAAAGAAATTTGAGATTTATTTTTCAAGAACAATTAGTTAATTGAAATAAATTGAATAAAAGAATAACCAATAAAACATTAAAGTAATCTGCAGAGCTGGATTTGTTTAAAATCTGATTTCACTTTTTTAAATGAGATTCAGTACTGAACAAAACAAAAATGTCAATAGTTTAATATTGACTCTGTTAAATCAATGGACAAACTATCACCGATCTTAAAGAAATCAAGATTTCAGTCTTGATTCAAACTTGTAAGTAAAACTTACATTTGATATGCACTGTTTTTCCATTGTTTATATAGTATGATATTTTAGATGGTTAATAAAGACTGAGGCAACAACACGGAAAAAAGCCTGATCACTTCTTTCTTTAGGGAGTAGTGAAGATGCTGTACCTAAGCAGGTAATGCTGCACTAAAAATGAAATGCCTTTTTTCTTCAAACTAAGTTTTTTTCTGCCTGTAATAACAATTACAATGATTTCAGATAAATGTATTACTTGTAAGTTCTTGTTGAACATATGTACTACCAATATTGTTTCACTTAGTAGGCCTCAGTTAAGAATTTGCCTAGGCTAATTGAAAGATATTGAAAACAATGGAAAATTGCCATCCTTTTTAAGTCTGAATACTCAGCTAGTGTAACTGCATGCAGAATGTTTTTAAAGATGTGTACACGTTGTTGAGGCTGCAGGCAACACAAAGTCCATATGCTATTTCGTGCTCTAGTTTATTAAAATATCACCCTGGAAGATTCCACTGTACCCATAAATCATTTTAAGCTTCCAAAGAAAAGCTAGGAAAATGATAAATGCTTGGTTAGGACAGTATTGCTGGATTTAACATACTCTAGGGGAGCGTAAAAGTAAAATGAAGTCTTCTGATTCCATAGCAATAATGCGAAACATTAACATTAAATGTCATTTAACTACATTTTAAAAGGTTGCTTAACAAGCATCTTGGGTGCTTTAAGAACAGATTTATTTAATTTTTGTAACAACTTATTGAACTAAAGGTTTATAAGTCTTTTATGTCTCTAGTAGTCACTAGCACAGTTGTGATAAACATTTTTGTCTACAGTTTCTTTCTTTCTGCAAAATGGAGCTCCACTTCACCACACTAAACTGCAGTAATAGGAAGCATCACCATGGTAACAACATCCACTCAAAATGATTATATTTCAATATTCTGATATGACTCATGAAGAAAGGAAAACTGACGCACACAAACAACTTTCCATCACACCAGGAAATGTCATTTCCTTAAATTTTTCTCAACTGATGTAAAAACCAAATTTGTTTGGAGTTGGTTTTTTGGGTTGTTTTTTTTTGTTTGTTTTGTTTTGTTTTTAACCTTACACACATAGACACAATTGAAAAAAATATGCAGAGAAAAAAACCCAAGTCTAATATATGTTTAAAAAGTTATCAGATTTATAATAACAATACTATGGATAAAAATAAGCAAAAATGTCATAATTTAAACAAAGTGTAAACAGCAACACAATGCACTCGTTACATAATATCTAATTTAAGTGGAATTCTTAATTTTCAACAGGCAGTAGGAAGATTTCTTCTACTGATTACCAGATGATAAAACTTCCCCTTAACTGTTACCAACACCATATTGTCAACAGGGAGTACAGGACTATGACAAAAGTCATGACAACTACTTTTTTTTGTATCATCCGCTCAATTAAGTATTGCAAATCATACATATTCTTTTCCATTTTTTTCAAATATATGAGGTAAGTAGAGGCATCAACGGGTATGACACATAATGAAAAAGATAATTAAAATAAGCTTGTAAATACTGAAATTTAATGTACTAAACCCAAAACTCTCTGATATATCTTAGATTTATAACTAATGTTCTATTTTTACATTATCCACACAAATAGCCAAAAGAATTGATCCCTTCCCTCTTCTGAAGATACATCATCAGGCAGAGAGGAAGACCTAAGTTATATCAAGGGAAGTGCAAAATAAGGTGTATCTGTATAAAAAGTATGAATAAAATAAGAAAAGTCAGCAATAGTGGCCATGTCCTGGAGGAATTTTTGATAAATAACAGAAAAAGCTAGCAACTAAGGAAAGAATGTTATGGAAGGTACATTATGCATAAATTAGGACTTTGTCCAGAAGGACAAGCAAGTAAATTTATCACCCAGAAGGAACAAGTTATTAATCAGATCTAATTTTAGACAGAGGAATCTCTACTTTTAAAGTCCAGTGAGACTATCTTGTAAAATAAGTCCTGACCACCTAACTCTGTCTACTTCTATGAACTACTGTCTAGAGGATGCTCTCTCTCTCCAGTGGCCATGGATGGGAATGATCTCCAATTTTTGAAGCTGACCTTTGTGAGCACCCCAATTTAGCGTATCACAAAGGCAGAAATGTCATAAGGTCCCCAGCAGCAAGATTCAAAATAGAGCCAGGAGTCTTTCTCCCTCTAACTTTTGCATTCGTAAGCTGCTAAAGTTGGTTTTCTAATTGACAATTTAAACCTATCACATAAAGTACATGACATTATTTGCACTTTGAATTTACATACACAAAGCTTTGATTATTGCTGTCATCACATAAGGGCTGGTTTTGAGTAACCCACTAAATCAATTTACAATGGATATGTTAAATGAATAAGAATGTTTTAATCAAATATCTACATAATGTTCTGATTATTATTACTCAAATGCACACAGGAGATTAATTTAGACCCCTGTTTTCAGCCATACAAAAATGATTGCACTGTAAAAGAAGATCACTCATTTCTAATTAAAAGAAACTTCCAACTCACATTTCAGCCATGAATTTGTTAAAACTTCAGGATTTTATGTGTTATAAAAATACTAGGTTGGTATTTTGAACATACTGCTTTCATAATGAGTCTATTGTTTGCTTTATATTTTATTAGTCTTTGCACAGAATAATGGTAAATAGAATTTTGATCTGGATATGTTCTGGAGTTGAATTAAATTGATGATTAACAAAAGGAATGAGCATCAGCTCTGCTAATTATTAGGATCAGCTGAAGCAAGGAGGGGCTGGGTGCATTCAAAATGGTTCATCCCTGTCATTAACTGCAGAAACTGTGTAAAATCTGTTCTCAACCTCTAAAGGCTTGGAAAACAACTCTCTTTGTTGTTTAACACTTTTCTTGCTTAGCATCTGCTAAAAATAAAGAGGTACATGCTTATCACAACACCTTTCTGCATTCCAGTGTACTGAGCGAGAAAGAGCAGCAGAACTGGAAAGAACTAAAACCAACATTTTCGGGAAAAAAGGGTGCACGTTTAGTCTAACAAAGTCAGAATACCGCTTAAAGCAGACTAAAATCTTAAAAATTGTCTGTCCCCTCTTTTGTTTTTTTTCCCAAAATATGATGACTGGCTGTGTATATAAGATCCAAATGTAGTGAGCTGTGAGGTTAGGTATGTGACTTGTTTCTTCGTACTATTTATTTTCATAGTGCACTTTTCCGCACCAAAAATACATACATGCATGCAGTCATTTAAAATTTTCTACTATGCTAATGAAGACTAATTCAGTTAGAAATCAAAAGAGACAAAGCTTTTTTAACAAATCCCATTCTTTAAGTAATAGAGTCAATTACTGTATAACTGTGAAACAGACAAATTACATTCCTATTTTTGCCTAAAAAATCTAAAGATGAAAAATATCATGGGTACCAGACAGGAAAGAGTAAACTGGCACTTTCAAGATAATTGCAGAGTTATTTTAAACCAAGCAGGTTAAATTGAAACAATAAAGAGACTTGTAACATTTTACATTAAATTTAATATTTCTATGGATTGATTGTTAACATGTTCAAATCTCTAGATCTAAAATTGTGCTAGTTCCAGCTGAATTTGCTTTTAAGGGGACTAATCAATGAACAAAGACAATAAAGGGCATCTCTGATGAAAGGCTTCAGGAGTAAGAACCTACTGATTAGCTCGGATTCCATCTTACTTTTAACAGCAACGAAAAAAAAATATTTTAATATTTAAAACTAAAAAAGTCATGGAAGCATTGAATTAGTAATGTGATTGCAAGGCTGATGGAGCCTGTTGGCTTTATAATGTTCTTCAGGGAGAGCTATTCGATATTGTAGTGGGGACAAATAGGGTCTCTCTCAGAGCTAAGCTGGACTTCATTTGATTTGAATGAAATTCTGCAGAAGTAGAAAGAGTTCATGTTTACAAATGTCTTGGTGCTTTAAGTAACAAAAAGAATATTATTAAAATTAACATTCAATTCAATAAATCACTGCTGGAAAATATTTTTGACTCATATTGTGCACTATGACTAAATGTTGTTAAAATATGATTCTTTTCCAAGTCTGAAGATTTACTTAATTAAGTATGTCAGAGAGAGCAGGTATGCCTTAATTAAAATTCCAAATAGGAAAAAAACACCTGTTAATCTGACCAATGTGAAGGTCTAAATGTCTAAAAATGTCTTTGTACATTGCAGGAATGTTTTAGAATGTGTAATTAGATAACCACAAGCAACGAACTACCAATTATGCTCTTTATGTGAATATTTTAATTATTTACAAGCTACAATAATCAGTGCATAGTTTATATTTTGTAAAGCAGAAAATTTCTGTCAGACATCACTACAATAAGGAAACTCATTCAAATCACTTAAGTGATAAAATATTTTAAGTGTGAGTTACTGATCTTCCAAATAATATTAAAATCAAAGCAAAAAGAATTATCCTAATAAAAACCTGAAAGATACATCCATATTATAAGAATAAATCATACTATGAAAAAGAAGTAAAATCTATACTTATTCTTGGTAAGGAGTATGTACATAATATTTGAAGATTTTGTGTATAATTTACAAATATTAGTGCAATGTTACTTCCATTAACAAGATATTTTTCATAAAACCGAAAATGTGGGCAGTAAATATCATTGTTACTTTAAAGGTATACCTAAGGTGGCATTTAGTGCTTATAATATAAACTAAGAAAGGGCAATTTCTTTTCTCTTTCTTTTTAAGGAGGGAAAATAATATTTTTCTATTGCTTAGGGATTTTCAAAAGCTGTACTTGGATGAGATGTATACCATCTCTAAAGTGAGTTTGTCCTTATTCAAAATACTTTAATTTCTTTCTCTTCTTTTTGTTTACCCAATTCTAAATTGGAATATGAACTATTCAATATTTCACTAAGAAGCACATAGCTATGTAAGGTGTGAAGGACTGAGGTTGTCATAGCGAGAACATGCAGCATCAATATTGACAATAATGTGTGTATGTGATTATATTCATAGTTTAATAGTCTGTAATAGCAACAGTGGTTTCCATATAAGAGACAGCAGGGCTGCCAAAGTGCATTGTGTGGAAAAATAAAGGGTATCAGGAAGTTAGCAGTCTACCACAGTTGCACAGAGAGAAGTAGAGGTGAAGGAAGGCAGGCTGCTGCCTTGTCCCACCAGTGTTGTAGCTGGTTCATCCTGCCTGCCTTAAGTAACACAGGAGCCCCTACTTAATTTAGAGTATTGCAGTTGTTTATACATATGGCCCTGTTCTTTCAACAAAATCTTCTGATGATATTCTACCTTCCACTCCAATTCCTATGCATAATACTAGACAGAGAGCTTTTTATGACCGTTTATAAGAGCAAGAATTCTGTTCCTATCCTGTCTCATATTATCTAAAGAAATCTTTTCTTCTCCGATAAGATTTATGTCATTCTTCCTTTTTTATTAAGAGAGCAACCCACTCCTGTCTTAAAAATCACAAGGAATTTCAGGTTACTCTGAACATCAATGTACTTTCAAGATATTTATGGTATACTTTCCACATATGTAGTTATGTGAGTGTGGTCTGCCATTCTAATTTAGATAGATCTATGGTGCTCAGGACTTTAGAATTGGAGATTCAAACTTGTGTGTATTTGAAACAAAGAACGGGTATATTATTTGCATAAAGTAGTACAAGATGTCTGGGGGAGAAGGTTTTAGCATCTCTCCTAACCCACAAATCCAGTAGAGGATCATTCTCAGAAAGTCTTAAAAGTTTTTCTTTTCATTTCATTTGTAGAACACCTAAATTACCATTTGAAAAAAAAGGCTGTAAAAATATATACTTTCAAGACATTTGTGCAAATGACCGTCTGAGCTCAAACTTACTTTCTAATCTGACAGAAAGTTTTCAGTAAAAATTGTGCAGAGACAGCCCAAGCAATGCTGCTTTCCAAAATCATAATTTTTATCTTGTTTATTCCAATTTCAAGTTTTTGAGAGCCACAGGAAGAAAAAAAATTTAGGTAGCTGGAGAGTATCCCTATGATTGTGTAGTTGTATTCTGTGGATGCTCTGTCTGTTTCTCCTTGCCTCTACTAGTTAGAAGGGAGGACAAGAATGCTGCTTTATTTCAGTTCTGTGCTCTGCCTAACACACTGAACTGCATTATGTCAACATTCAGCTACGTATAATTTCTTAGCACAATAATTAACCATTTGATTTTTTACTAAGCAACTATAATAGTGCACAAAGGGAGGTTTTCAGCTTCTATAATGCACTACAAATGTATATATTTTTAATATCTGGTTCACGGATTTCTTGTAGCAGAGGTGGGGTTTTTTTTCTGTTTCTAGAGGAAAGGTAGTATATTCCAGGGGACAAATGTAGAAAGTCCAAATTCTTACTTAAACACAGATAATGGAAAAAAATTAGTGACTGTGTTTTCTACTGATGAGTGTGTGATGGTGGCATGCCCACAATTAACACACAAAATAATGTTAATGAATACAGAGAGAGTGATTTTCTCATGAATCTTGTTTCGATAAGCAGATTACAAGTTGATAAACACATTACAACTTCCCATATGTTCTGAAAAGTCTAAGGCAATTTGGTAATTCTTACTCATATTTTTGAATCTCTTTTATTCTAACTAAAAAGTATGTTTGGCAGAAAAATTTCAAAAGTCTTGAGAATATTTTTTTTTCTCTTCTTAGGAGCTGAAATCTATTGATGGAATTTGTTTTTAGTAATGGTTCACACAAATGTCATCATTTATTGATACTGCCTGAAGACATGTTGAAGACTATGTCAGAAAGAAATGATTCCTTTGTTTCAATAATTCTGTTTTCATTAATATAGTAAAGCAATCAGCCATCAATCTAATTTTCTAATTTTAATTTGCCATTTGCAACATTTATTTATCAAATCCTGAATTAAAGTTTAATTCTTTTTTCAAAACAGACAAACCAATACCTCTGTTAATCTATGTATTCCTGAATGTATGTCCAAGAAAATTCAAACAATTTTTCATCTCATAAAGAAAGCATACGACAGGTACCTAAAGCTTTAATCTCTTTCTATAAAGCATTGATTAAGAGTCTTTTGAAGACATAGTATAAAATTACCGTACTATAAGTAATTCTGATTGCTCTGTTTAGCCACATCTTTATACTATAAAGATGATATGAAGACCTACTGTATTACCTAAGCAATTTACTAATTTGGAGGTTGTCCTTACATCCGTCAGGGTTTGCAGAGATGGAAACTGAATAATTCCCTCTGTATGCATTAATCCATTTTTAGCACATCAAAATCAGCCAAGTCTCTTTCTGTCTCTGTCTAGTTAAACATTAAATACTCAACTCCTACCAACAACACAAGTGATGAATTACATTTTTTAAACTATTACTACAAATAGTAACATGCATCTGGTTCAAAAGCCTTTTTCTTTCTCTTTTGTGTCAATCTGAGTCTATTTGAAATACTGCTGTGCAATGGAGCACGAACCATAGGGACACCTGAAGATTGAGGGAATATGTACTCTTCAAGCCTGTATATCATATATTGCAAAAGATAATTGACAACCTCCTTCTGGTATAAATCAAATTTTTGAAGACTCTGTCTCTGCTTTCTTCGTATGAGAGTCAAACAGAGTATATGGATGTTTACTGTGAGGTTAATCACTAGAGAGTAATTGCCTGTCTGTATTGACCAAATAAATCAATTTCCTACAAAACCCCAATATTAAAAGATCCTTGATATTGAGCTTAAATATAAATGATTGACTCCTTGAATCCTCTCAAAACAATATAAGCAATAAGATTTCCAGACTAATCTACTAGAATAAAATTACAAACCATAATTCACTATAATTGTTGATAATGTGAAGGGCAAATGGGTTACATACAAACATTTCACCATAAAAGGAAACTGTTGAAACTTAGCCTAATGCACAACATAAGCACTGTTATTAATTGTAGGTATGCATTGTATTTATATATTAGATACTAAAAAGGAACAAGAAAAGCCCACAAAACTCCTTCTCTAATGTTTGTTTATTGCTTTATTAAGTATTTTGAAGGAGTGAGAAATTATATATACAAGAATCTTTGGCAATCATATAGTTCACCTCCGGTTTTCCAGGAAAATCCTGTTTCTGCCTTCTTTTAGGCCTTCTGTTCCACAGAATATGCTGTGGAACACCACTGCATTACATAGATCGTAATTCCAGAGGCTAATTTTCTGCCTTAGGTATATGTTCAGCTGTATGCTTTACATGATTGTAAAACAGAGGCTAGAGGTCTGGTGAGAAACTGAAAATTTAATGCACCATTCTTCATACTGTTCTGGTACTGCAGTCATTACTATTACAGTATATATTTTGTTTTCATCTGTGATGGATTTTACATATTGATCTGGTAGTTTTAAATCTAGATTATATTAAATGCATCCTCTTCAATTGCTGTTCACTCAACTACAGAGTTTATGTTACACAATTACTCTGTGGAACTTGAAACTTCAAAATGTTTTTGAAGCTAAGAATAAATGGATTAAAAAAATAATCAGAAAAATGAAAAATACGCTAACTGGCAGAGGACAGTTGAGATCAGGAAGTTCTTGAACTATAAACAACAGAAAACTGGGAGAGAATACAAGAGGAAGAATGCTACCATTCTTCTGTTATGTGCTGCTCAAACACTGCTTGTTAAACACCTGTCACTCACCCATCTCACTGGGTGAGAGTAGTTGCGATTGGGTTCTAGCTACAGCTGTTCTCGCGTCCAAAGGTAATTAGAGCTACCGCTATTGCGCTATGACTACAGCTATTGCTATGTCTCAAGGCATTTAACAACATGAAGAAATATGACAGACTTACTGATCTTATTTTCTGTGAGCGCTTGCTGAAGTTACCTGTACCTTGACCACATTGTCTATTCAAAACCAAGACCTACCCACAAGCTTTTGCAGTAGACCAAAAAGTTACACATACTACTGTGAAGTAGTCAGGACAGCTTTAATGAATCAACCATTGATACCTAGGCACACAGTAAATTTTGTGCAAAAGTGGTCTATGTAAGTATAATGACGCAAATATGTATAACTCAAATCACAATATTCAATTTTATTTTCTAAATATAAGATATAGCAAGAGCCTGTAATTACCTGTAACTGTTAATTCCGTAGTTCTTCTGACAACAAAGAATCCATATTTTAACTCACAAGTGTAATTTCCAATGTCATCCTCTCTAACTTCCCGAATGACAAGTGTGTCCTTTTTAAAAACAATACTTGATCTCCATGTCTTTGACTTGCATTCCTGTTTAAAGATAATATAAAACTTTAGTGAATGTGTTCTTACACTTAAATTAGACCACTGTTGACAACGCTCCCCAAAGCCAAAGCAGCTAGACAAGACTCCAGAATAGTTATGAACTTTGCATACACTAAAAATCCAATTAAGTGCTGATTAAAAAGAACAAAATCTATAGAATTGTATCATCTAATGTAATACTTGCCCTCTGACAATTAAAAAGAAGAGTTTATTCCTTTGGTGTTTTTCTTTTGACATTAGTTTGCTCAGTGGCTCCTATTTTACTTATTCGCCATTACACTTATGTCTGTGATACATGACTGTTACATTATCAGTAGCTATAGGTTGCAGAGGAGGTCTTTTTTTAAAAAACTAACTTTTAAAAAATTATAACTTAAACATATAGAGAAACAGAAAAATTAGAGAGTGAGGAGAAATGAAAATAAGTTATGTATCTCTCGCAAAACATCTTAGAATCAAAGCGCTCTGAAATTTTAGTAGGTGAGGTTTGTATCTACAAAAAATGAGTTAATATTTCAATTATTATTACAAAAACCTTACTTTTGATGCTACAATAGAGAATATAAATTTATCCATGCATGTTTTTTAGATCACTAAAATGATAAACTGATTCTCAGCTGACTAACCTACGTGCTATTTGAAATAGTTTTGAGCATTTTTAGTGTTTCTAAGTTTTCTAATATTTTTTTATTTTTATTGCAAACCAATATATCTATAAACTATTCAAAAAAGCAATTGGTGTTTTTTGAAAGAAAGATGTCTTTCAATTGACTGTCACAAAATATTTTACTTGATGATCTTAGCATTTTTATACAGCAAGGGATTTTTTAAAATATTAAAGACTTTGTTTGAGTTTATTCACACAAATACTGTCAATGACTCTTCAAAAGCCAGTCTTTTGAGTTCTTGTTTAAGAAGCCAGATATAGTTTTAAATTTTATAAAACTTCAGGTATATATTGTATTACAGACAAAAAAATCCTAAATGAATATAAGCAAATAATTGATTCTATATCTCCTATCTTAGACATGCTGTCAGCTAATTTGGCCAGAATCCTTTTCGGTCATATGTTTTTATTTATTAGGTAGCATAGTCTTGTGTATCCTATTTAAAAGCATTTGTGTTATCAGGTAAATTATCAGACTTTTAAAAGTAATTAAAATCCATAACAGCACATAATCAATCTAGAACTTCCTATATATATAGACATCTGTACATCTGTAGATGTCTGTGTAGACAAAATACATAGAATCTAAATTTCACATTTACTGAACTGTCTGGGGGCTTTCAATTGTGTGCATTATAGTACTGAAGTGTTCATTATTTCCTGTAGCTGGTAAGAAAACCGGAACCAGCAAGCTGCTCTTCATGGAAGTTCTAGTGCACTGCCCACAGGCAGCACCATTTGCAAGAACTTGGCCCTTTAGTAATGGTCTAGAAACCAGGGCTCAATATTGAAATAAAGTTATTGATAAAAACAATCAAATTATATTTTGAAGTGAAAATTAATATGTAAAGATGAAAAGGTTGGAGGTCTTTGCTGAATTTTATGCTGCAAAACTAAGCCATTCATTCAGATAGTAGCATGCATAGTTATTCTATTAATATATTTTCAAATAGTTTTTATGTCTGAGTTTTTAGAAATACACTCTTCATCCTGGTATAGCACAAGCAGTTGCTGTATAAGCATTTCACATGTCTTTACCTCCGCATATCAAACCAACCCATACTGGTAACACTTCTTTTTTAGCTCTCTTAGCAGAAAGCTGTCAATTCTTTGTGGTATCCATGAACAGATATTACCAGCTCTAAAGTTTACCACAGGAAACATTTGATTTCTTTTCTCATTTAGTTAATTTTTTTCTATCCTTGGTTTTTTTTGTTTTTTTTTTTTTTCTTAACAATTTTTAAAATAATCGTATCATATTTAGATCATGAAAACTATAAGAACATTGCATAATATCTTGTTGAAGCTGAAAATCTTTTGTATTCCTTACCTTATACCACAGAATTTCAGGCTCCCTAAATGGAAATAAAAAATCCTCAATTTCAGGGCATGAGATTTCCTTGCTTTTGCTAAGCTCAGCTTTTTCAAAATATTTCATCTTTGAATTGTAGCAGAGTCCAGTGTCATTTTCACCCACCGTCAGCGAAATGGACACTTTCATACAGTAAGTTGAGTTTCTGTAATGCAATAAAAATAGAAATAAAAGTCTAATATGAAAAAAAAATAATAAATGCCAATGTACATGACATTGTTTTTAAGTCATTACTTTTATCCCAAGCAGAAGATCGAAAATCAGACATTGTATTTTATATGTATTTTATAGCTGTTCATGATAACTTTTCTTCTTTCTCAGCCACTAATTGCAACATTTAGAACGTGCTTGTTGCCTTACTCTATGTCTAAGAGCTTCTCTCTCCCTGTTGTAAAACTCATCTTAACATTACTCTTCTTACTGTCTGAGAACAATTTTACCAACAGTAGTTACACAATAAAAGTTCCATGTATTTAACAGTGACACCAGACAGCCAGCTTGCTGACAGATACCTGAATGACAGCTCTCAGGGGTGTACAGTTCATGTGGTAGTATCATAGACAAATGTCAAATTGGAACCCCACCAACAGCCACATATTCATCAGACCTGAGCATGCTTTAAAGTTGAAGTGGTAAACTTTTTGCAGCCTTTAATTAAAATGAGCCTTGTGACCCTTCCAATTGTGGTATAAAGGATGCTTTATCCTAACAGACTGCTAACGTATTTTCCTAAGCTTTCAATCCCCCGTACTCCCAGGCCAAAACTTTGCTTTTGCATTACCTACAGGCTTCATTAGTTTGGGCTCTCTCCTGAAACTTGTTACTTCCCCTGCTGCTGGATGTTGATATGCCAGGCAAACAGAGACTAGGGAATGTTGTCTTCCTTCTCACATTTCACTATGCACTTTAATTAGGCTCAAAGTCAAAATTACTTGAAAAGATTTTTTTTTATTTTTTTTTCTTTTGAGTTTCCAGGTGGGCAGCAAATGAGTGTGTAAAATTGAGTACTCCCCAGGAATACACTGTGACAATGCAAGATTTGCCTCCTACTGTTTTGTAAATGCATTTGACCCCAGATCTGCTGAAAGAGGATCCTGCAGAGAGCACTGAGGAAACATTCATTATCTTATCTCGATTCTCAGACTCTGTTAGCTGATTGCTGATTTACAACAGTCTCCAGTGTACCGGGCATTACAGAATCTGAAAGATGACTACATTTTCTCATTCTCTTTAGATTTCTTCATATCTGTTTCATTTTTTTGTTCAAGAAGAAGGGACAGAAATGCTTAAGGACAGAGAGTAAGAGGAACTTCATTCAAAGAACTCTATAGCCCGATTCTCTAGAGAAAATGTAAACCTGAAAGAGAAGCTACATAAGTATCTATAAAGTTAGAGAATATTCTTAGAAATGTAAATTCTGGAACAAAATGACCCTTAGCTATCCAGATAATTCATGGACTTGTGGGGAAAAAACAACACAAAATTACTCCCTTATAATGAAGCTGCAAGTATAATCTATTATTTATTCCAAGAATCTGAATGCATAAAGCAAATAAAGTTGTTTCAACTTCATGCAAACCAAAGAATGCATCCACTGAAGATGGGTCGGTCTTGCTGCTTTTAAGCTGTTTAAGGGTCAATCACCGTTCTTACCTGTACATTATTTATTACTTTAAAGAACATATTTTCATTAACATTAGTTCATTCATCCATTAAGGTGCTAGTTGGAATATTTATTTATTATACAGCTTTAAAATATTATAAAAAGTCACCTAAGTTGGTTTTCCAAATAGGTAAAATTCTCTTTTTGTGTTCTTGAAAGACCTATTGCGTGAAACTAGGGAGAAGCTCTAAACAATCTGTCAAGCTCTGAAGCTCAAGGATACACTAACTGGGTGAGAGGATTCTGTTATTCGATGACAGAGAGCCATACATAGGGAGATACTGGCTACTTACTGGCACATTTAAATACTGTCTTTTATTCCTTACCATGTGTTTGAATATTATGTTGTTTTCATGTTACTCATCACTCTCATGACTTAAAAATTTCTAGAAGGAGCTAGAATTCCTTCTGAGGCACATCCAGGTTTCCATCTTAAGAACATATCCTTTACCAGATGCAGCTTAGGCTGCTTCTTGCTCCATAAGAAGGCAGGTACTTTAGAAATATCTCAGAAAGTTTAAACCCATTGTTTGAAGTGGATGTTGGTATTTAATGACTCAAAGCTCTGTGTGTCTGTGATTTGAGTCATAGGATGGTGTGGATATAAGCCTCCAGCAGACAAAAGCACAAATTGACTGAGCTTGAAGGTAATTATGTTCTAAACTGGGAGATATAAGGTAGAGAAACATTTTGGGTGGATACTTCAACAGCTAAGTTCCCTAACAGAATTTTCTTTTAACAGCCCAAAGTATCATCAAAAGAAAAGTTTGGATGCCCTGCAGTGAAATAGACTTTCTTATTGAGACTCTAAACACGAACCGGATTGTCAATCTCACTCATCTTGTGCTCTTTGTCAGAAACCAAGGCTGTTGGGATGAAGCAAAACTAAAAAAGAATGAAATAAAAGGCAGAGCAACACAAACAGTGTGAACAAAGGAAAACAAGCTAATGACCTCACAGAACAGAAAAAAAAGAAAAAAAAATGAACAGTCCCCAAGTACAAATGAAGAAGAGAAGGCGAGTTCACTGATTACAGCTGGAGCATGATGGATACAGTAGATGTGGAGCCCCTCAGCTAGCAGAAAAAGTAGCAGGCAGCAAAGCCCTCTGGCAAGTATGCATATACTGCAGAGGGTAAAAAATGTTAGAACTAAGAAAATTTTCCATATGTCTCTTACTGGAGGCACCAGTTCAAACAAAGCAACAAGCAAACAAACAAAACTTACATCATGAATTTAACAAAATTTTATAACCAGATCGAAACCCAATGTTCCATTCATTATGAAAAGCTAATGCTACAAACAATTTTACTTCTTTTGTTCTCCAGTGTGGTCCAAACTATTGACCTTTATCACCAGACAGCTACACTTCAAAGCACTACCAACCTAAAAACTTAAATCTGCAACAGCTACTTCAGTAAAATTCAGGCAATTAAAATCACACAGGTTATGATTGTATGGTAGAGAGTTTACTCGAAATCTATATATTTCCTCTTTCTTCTCCACAAGACTCGCTTATAAGGACAAGGAAGGTATTTATCCACCTGCTACCACTGATGAACAAAGATTATTTCATATAGCATGACGAAGGCTTCCAGTACTGTTTGACTTGGACCCATGTGCTTATATGCACCCTATCATGCTTTTATACACTACTGATCTCTAAGCATTAAAGTTAAAACAATATAGCAATCATATTTACTAAATGCACTGTTTCCATTATAGGTCTTTTAATTTTGTAGCCATTTAGCATCCTTAAAATTTTAGGGCCCCATACCAGTGGATGTGGGATTGAGTCTTGTGATAACAATAGGACAGGAAAGTGTATAAATTACTCAAATTCTCAATTACTTCGATATCCCAGGAGTAGATGATCTAATGCCCAGCTTGCAACAGTTCCCTTGAACCTATGGTTCACCTCTTCTTCTTATCTGATATTATTTAACCTCTTGCTTGCACGGCAGCCATGTGAAAGCATATAGAGTGCTAACTAACAACGGTCTGTTTAAATAAAAGCAGAAGACTTCAACTTTTTACCCTTTTGTCTGCTTTAGATGACATCCACCTAGCCAGTTCATCATTACCTATTTCACCTAAATGTTAGTTGATCTGCAACTGTCATAGATGTACATTCATATAGGACATCTGACATATGAGATAACCTTGATATTCAGACCCTGTGATAGAGTGTGACAGAGTGAAGAATGGAAAAGCTCTACACAGAGAATGAAAAGAACATGGTTAAGTTCGCAGAAGAGCATGAAATATGGAAAAGTCTTGTGAAAACAATCAAAGGTGTGATTGAGGAAAGACAAACTCTTGAAAAGCAGGAACCACAAATACAGCCACAGTACAAAATCTCTTCCTTCTCGAGGCAGTGACCCAGAAGTCATAGCAGCACCCTGAAGACTCTGCTTAATTCATGACCCAAGTTACTAGTTTCTAAAATGTTATAAATGTTTATTTACAGTCTTCTGAGATTCTCGTTACTATATACAGCTATATATGCTTTGGATTAAATGGAATTATAGCAATAGGTACCTCTGCAATACTTCAGTCTTACAGCCAAATTAATTAGGTAGACTGCTTTTTCAGAACCTTCAGATTGCAATTAACTATTTCTACAAAACAAACTTAAAACTTGAAATAATTATAAGCAACTGAAACTCTTTTATTACTATCACACATTCATCAGCTCAAGGAATTGTAGTACTTATTGCTATTTAAAAACTTCATTCTTCATATTATGCAAATAGAAATTTAAATGAATCTGAGGAATAAAGCCTGTCATCTACCTCCATAAGCCATGCTTTAACATCAGCATAATTACCAACAATTATAATATTAAGAATCTCCTGACATTTTGAAAAAAATAAAAAATTCTTTTCCATTCCCTGTTCCTTTTCTCTGCTTGAATTGACATCCACTTGGGGATATTGTTTCTTTGAGCTATAGGCTAAAAAATAACAAATACTTTTCATGGTTTTTTTCTTAATTGAAGAGAAGATGCTCAAAGTAGAAAAAAAGAAAAGAATACATCTTGCTTTTTAGATATGTAGTCTATAAACGTGGCCAAACTTATTCATGTGAATCTCTACACAAATGAAAAAAAAGAAGACAACTAAAAGCACCTAAAGGAAAGGCTGTGTGGAGAAGTGTGGGACTCTCCTGATAAAGAATATGTCTTCAATGATGTTCATGTCTAACAAAACAGACTCTGGTGAAATTTATAACAAAGTACCTATGAATTCAATAGTGTCCAAAGATCTACAGCCTACCAGGATGCACAGGTAACATTCTCTAAATATTTCAAAGGTCTTATTTCTTGAGCATTTTTTTATATTTGGAAAGATGTACATATTTCATATCTAGAGATTTTCCTTTCAATAAATCATTATGATTATAAGAATATCAAAGAAGATACATTTTATCATTGTCAGCCAGTCAAGTAGTAGAGAAGAAAATACAGGCTGTTGACAAGAATCGTGAATGGTGAAGGTACTTGCAAATACAGAACTTCCACTAATTAATATAAGGCTGAGATCTTGTCTATTCAAATACTTGTGAAGTGCTTCCTTATTGAACACAAATTATAAAAGTGTACAAATAATAAAAGCATACATGTGGAATTCTTATTTCCAATTGACTTTTTTTTTTTTTTTAAAGCAAAAATGTAGAAGTCTGTGCTGTTATGCAAAATATCCATGAATGGACAGAGATCAACTTGTCAAACTTCAAAAAAAAGTCTAAACAAATAATAGCTTTGAGAAGCTTAAAGAAGGTAGAACTTCAGGAGTAGATAGTTTGAGAATGAGTTTACTTTGGTAAGATTAGATTATCTTTGTTGGTTGTTTTAATTTATTTGGGTTTTCTAAAAGTTTTGCATTTACAAAGACATAACAAAAACAACTTTCTACCTCATAAAATCAGATTATTAATCTTCTCCTCTAATACTAAACAGCATAACCCATAGCATTAATTTACTCTGGGAAGCAACAAATGAACAATAAATAAGACAGGACATTGGAAAACTCCTCACAGCAGCCTGAGAAGGCAAAGTTCACATAGAGCTGAAAATTCACTTTGCGTCATTCTTCCTCATATGAAAGAAAAGAAGGAACATGGCTTAACTACTTTTCTAGACAAACAGGAAACTTATCTTCATTTTAACAGTATTAATATATATCTCACTTCTCTTTTTACAAGTAAGTATATAAAAATCTCTTGTAGCTGATATAGACTCTCTTTTTCCTTTTTGTAGTTCTTAGGAGTTTTTTTTCATTTTTCATTCTATCCTGTATTTCACCTCTAAACAAGAATTGATTACATGGAAAGTATCTCCTTTAAACTTGGTGAAATACCAAGCCAAAGAGAGAACAAAAGGGATGGATTTATCATGTTGCAGACTAAAAAAAAAAAAAAAAAATCTCTCTGAAAAATGGCATTTGACCAAACAAGGTGTCATTTAACTGTAGTAGGGAGGAAAAAACACACACACAAACCCCTGCAAATTGACTTCTGAGCCTTCAAAAAACATTATCAATGATTTTTTTAACAATAACAGATAACTAACAAAATAATAGAAAAAAATCTCTTATAAATTACACATTGAGTCATTGCATGAAATTATTTGTCAGGTAGGCAATAGACAAGATTAACATACTTCCCGGTTAAAAAATATTAAAAAGAGAGCAGTATGTAAAAGATATCCATGTGTTGTTTTTTTTCATTTGGCTTTGCCTTGCCTTTTTGTATGGCAAGTCCACTTAACTGTATGTGATCAGGAGCATTCTGCATATCACATTCATAATTTACTTGCTAGGCTGCTGAGTTTGCCACTGGGAGATACAGAATCCCACAGAATGTGGGATATATGGGCGGGGTTTTTTCCCTCTTATGAAAACCATCTTGGGACAGTAACTTATGCATCATCACAAGAAAAATCAGGGAATTAAGTTATTCCAGTATTTCTAAATTCCAACAGATCTCCAAGACTTCTTTTGACATTCATATTAGATATTGCAATTACATTTCTGTACACTTACATATGCTTAAGCAAGGTTTAAAATAACTCTTGAAAATAAACTGATGGTTGCAGCAGTGTCAACAGCATTTTGAAGTTAGTACCTTCACGGGCCTGCCACCACGCAAAAAAACTGTTTCTGCTTTCCCTGCAACTATTGTAAGCAAAATTAAAAACAAATAAAAAATGCACACAGGCACAGATGAGAAATTGATAGGCAGTAACATCAAAAAGCCTCATGGCTTTGATGCAATATGTTACTTCAGACTTTTAAAAAATACTATTGTGTAATAGCCAATATGGTATCAGTTAATCCAATACAAAAGTGTCAACACAGCTGAACAACATGAAAATAGAATGAATGATTACATTAGGAAAGAAAAAAAAACCCACACATGTATTTTATTTCCTACTGTTATATTCAATTTTGTGTATAATACTGTTATGATCTGTAACAAAAAAATATTAAAAGCTATTGTAAACTCTGTATAAAAACAAAAAGGAAGGAAAGGGGGAGGTGACGAAATTACAAGTCTCACAGTCAACATAATGTTCAATGTTTAACAGTTGATAATACTCTAAAGACTCAAACAAGTTGCTAACTTGAGTGTCAAGGAACAGAGGAACAATGAATCTGAATGAAATTTGTTTCATTTTCGATACAGATGGATAATGAAGACAATCATCACAGAATACTGGTAATTGCTAATAACATAGTACTAGTAATTTTCATTAACTACCACTGGCTAGCGATGCCTGTACCATGTCACCAAATGTAGTTATATTTAAAGCTAACAGATCAGTTTAATCTGAGTTCAATTACATTCAAAAGCTACAGTGTTATTAACTTTTCCATACACGCACAAATGTATCCTAACTCATCAACTGATAGTCAAAAACTGTGGGGCAGGCAAAGTCAGAAACTAAGAATCTTAATATTTAAAAAATATATTCTTTTTCCCCCGTGATGTCTAATCTCAGATTTTGTCTGCTCTTAATCACTCTATCTGCCCTGATGTGATTGCCTTGGAAAAATGGCACCAGGTTACCTCAATTGGCTAAATTAATGGTGCTTTACTCAGCACTTGAGTTATCTCCTCACTTACCTTTAACTCCTCACCTCTTAGGAGGTTTCTTTTATTTGTTTGGTTGGTTGTTATTTTCCTGAACACTGTAATAAGAAGTGTCAAGCTAGTCAGTTAATTGTTCACTAATCTGTCCAGTCATAAAAATTCAGAAGTGTAAAATCAGCTAGGACTTTTTCTTACAGGTAAGTGAAGTTTTTCATTTTCCTATTTTATTCAACAGATCTTCAAGCACTAGAAAAATGAGATCTAAAACATACAAAATACAAAAACAGGAAGCAAGAATCTGCTTGGGTATTTTTATTTAAGACAATATATATTCATTTAAATAAAATTCATCTGAAAAATAAATTAAATTCAGATAACTTGTCAGAGAGAAAAGGACAGGTCAAGGAGGAAGAGGAGACACAAAGGGGAAACCACACAACAGAACAGACAAAGAGCAAGAAGAGTTTCTCTAAGCTTTAGTACTTAGAATACTGACATCTGCATTTAAAGGAATTGCTCAGAGAACTAGGCACTTAAAGCATAATTTCTTTATAAAATAGATCTCTAAAATGGGTCAGATGTGTTACTCTTATGAAACTCCACTTTTATCTGCATGAAATAAAATCCCGTAATTGTCAATCTCTTCTTCAGTCTCACCAGAGAGAACTCAGTGGTGGTTTTATACAGCTCAGTACTCGCCAGGCAGCATTCCTCATCATCCCTATTCATGACAAATGGAGAGAAACTGGGACTCTACCTGTTACTTGTCCACCCCAGTGCTTTGCCATGAATATCCTTTACCAGCAGGGTAATTCAGGAGAGTATATAGAACAGTTCATACTGAAGACACACTATCTTTGGGATGAGAAAGAAGTGCTCTTTAGAAAGTCCTTGCCATTCTTCTGAAGAGGCAATTTTAACCCAACCCCTGTTTCGCTTTTGTAGAGTGCTGCCAACTTGCTTTCTGCGCAACGAAGCAGTTCAGGATAACACTATCCTCATCTAGTATACAAAGGCAGCATTTGAAGGAGGGATCAACAGAGCAATTAGACTTCCATTGATCCTGGCATAGATCATCAAGCAAAACAACATCTTTCTGCAGTTCCAAATAAAGTGTAATGGAATCAAAATACAATAACTATATCTGCAAAAGCAGCCAGACTCTCTGAAAGAGAGTTTTTCATTTAAGACTGCAGTCTAAGTCTTTGCATTCCTCTGCATACCCTTTATTTCTCCTTCGTTTTAAAGAGTTGTAATACTTTTAGTACATGGCCTGTCATGACACTGGATTTTTGGAGGGTGTATTAAACACAATGACTAATCAGGAATTTAACTGGCAGCAGAACAGATGTTCTTTCAGTGTATATCATGACAGCAAATTCTTTTTTTATCGTTTCAGTAGCGTTCCTAGAAAAATTGCAAGCTTTACATTAACAGAGATTAGTAGTTTGTACTGAGTTATATTGTAGTATTATGCCATTTACAAGGGTAAATGAACTGGAAAGCAAACAGGAAGCAAAAAATCTCTTTTATGTTTCCCCTCATCATACAAGCTAAGTTGGGAAAGTAACTTTATTTCCATCTCCTCCTAAACTGGACATTAAAAAAGAAATTCTGAGAAATGTATTTTAAATTTTAATAAGTAAGTTTGGCCATTGATGTCAGTATCCACTTTCTATAAATGGTCTTCAGGGGAAATTTTTTGTTGACTTCATTAATTAGATTTTTCATGGTTTTGTAGATACAATTTGTTCCTTTTTCAGTCCAAATAACTTCTGTCAGTTATTCGGGTGCCCAAAAGCTGAAGAGAAAAGCATTCATTCAAGAGAAAAAAAAAAAACAAACACATTATTGAAAAGCTACTTGTGCTCTTGGCCAGTGGCTCCAAAGGCTCTTTGTAAACTGTAAAACTTTTGCACAATTTTTTTTTTTTAAACTTTAGATAGTAGTGGGGTTGTTTGAGGACATGCCTGAGTCTTTAGATCACATGGTGAGGGAGGAAGGCCAGCATACCCTACTGCAGCTGGAATTGCTGCTGCACACTGAGGTCCCCTTGGTGGCAGGGTCTGGTGCTCTCAGCATTCTGTGGCTTCTGGACCATCTGTTCAGGATAGACATTTTCAAACTTTTTATGCAAGGTTTCCTTTTGTTGTTTGGTTGGTTTTTACATCCTAGCTCTGGAATGGATGGCTCCCACACTCCCTGGCTCTAATAGCTGAAGTCACAGACTGCCTATTCCACAAAGCTTCCAGAGACAACAAAGCTACAAGTGTTAGGGTAGTGCTTCAGGAGTAGGAGAAGAGTGAAGAAAAGTGGAGGGAGATGGAGAGTAGCTGGGTGGAATTTTTTTCTGTGCCTTAGAAAATATCTCCTGCTTCTGTACCCCAGGGGGCCAACCCAGTTTGAATACTGCTTTTGACCTCAATTGAATTACATCAACACTGATTTCTTCCCTCAGGGGTCACCTAATTATGTGCATGATACTATGAAATAACCCACTGCACACAAGCCTCCAGGACTATTTGAATATCAATGCTCTGCACGATACTTGTATTAATATGTTTGAATTTGTCACACTGGAAAATATTGTTTAGTTTTAGTGCTTGCTCCCACCCATGTTATCTTCTTCTGACACAAGTATTACGTGCTACCATCCCAAGTTTCCTCTTCTCTTCTCCAGCCATGCCAACAGAAAATGTCAAAGTACAAATCTAACTGCGTTACAATAAGGTTTTCCTTGTATTAGAGGGAGCTACTGACGGATGTGAAAAGCCTTTTATTGATGTTCTGGACAATAAAAATGAAATACAAATTAGTCTTTAGAAAGGGAATTGAATTTTCTCATCCGTATAATACCTTAAAGCTTCTTTTGTGAGTAAGCTAGAAAAAAATTATATGTGTACACTTTTATGTTATTGACTTTTCTGTATGTTCTCTGCCTTCTTTAAAGTCTAAGTGAAACTTATCCCTTTGTGAGACATGGAATCAATCTGAAATTGATTCCCAGATTTTAATAAAATCTCACTTTCTTAGTAAAAAATGCTTGAAAAACCCCACAATAATCTTAATTAAGAACTTGTACTAGCAATTACATGGAAGGGAAAATTGCCTAAAATTAACTAATTTCCCCTGAAAACATTTTCCTTAAAATTAAAGCTTCCTTTTAAATAAATAAAAAAAAAAAATCCATCCTCTTACAGTACAAAAATATCTAAATATTCCTATAGTGTAACCTTTACTACTACAGTATAAGAATACATACCTAAATAAATTTAATTTTATTTTCAGGTAAATTTAAAAGAAAGCTCCCATATTCTTACAATACATACCTCTATACTTTATGTGTATATACTTATAGATATGTATAAGTATAAATGAGTCATATGTGTATATTAGGGATTCCAGTATTTGTAGAACTAATCAGAGAGAATATGTGATTTAAGAAAGTTACCATATAAAGGTTTTCAAAGCATAGAAATGGTATACTTATATGTTGTTAGCTGTGAGGGAAACCCAATTTTTAAAACAACTTTCTATTAAAATGCTTAGTATGTGAACTCCTTCAGAGAATAGCACTTAGATATGGATTACAGGTAAAAATGTTAGAGGTGGTTAAAAAGGATGGAAATTAATAAAAAAAACATTGTACTGCACAGAGTATATAGGCTGGGTACAATATGAATTACCACTATTCTGAATTTAATAGTACATTTAGTGTTTAATTCTGCTTAAAAGTGTATTGCTAAATTAGCTACTGATTCCAGTGAAGCTTCTGAGATCTGTTAATAAAGAATTTTTGTGCCAGTGAGTCATAAAGGGCTAAAACTGAGATGTGTCAGAATGATACTAAATATTTTCTCTACAGCAGATCAATGTATATTCCCAAAGGAGACAGAATTATGAGGAGCTGTGTGAGTATATCCTTACAGATGAAAATCCCTTTAGCTTTCTACAAACTGCAGGATGGAGATAATACCTTAGCATGAAACGCCTCTAGGTAGACTGTCTCCTCATAATTCCGGAGATGATGGCACTTGCTTTTTCTTGAAAACGAATGATCATGAAGAAGAGTAAATTTTATACCTTAGCATATGCCAGAATAGCAACAATGCAGTAGTATGGCTTCTTTGGAAAATAAGTTAATAGACTTTATTCTTCTCCCATTTCTTTCATTTATAGAATTACAGAATCACAAAATGGTTGAGACAGGAGAGGACCCCTGGAGGTCATCTGGTCCAAACCCTCAGCTCAAGCAAGACTACCCAGAGCTGCTCTCCCAGGAACATGTCCAGATGGCTTTTATTGCCAAGGATGGGAATTTGACAACCTGTACCAGGGCTTGGCCACCCTCACAGTGAAAAGCGTTTCCTGACATTCCAAGAGAAACTTCTGTATTTCAGTTTGTGCTCATTGCCTCTGGTCCTGTCACCAGGCAACACTGAAAATAGCCTGGCTCCATCCTCTTTGCACCCTTCCTTTGGGTGTGTACGCTGATAAGATCTCTCCTGAGCCTTCTATTCTCCAGGCTAAACAGTTCCAGCTCTCTTAGCTTATGCTTATAGGAGAGATGCTCCAGTTTCTTAATCATCTTTGTGCGTCTTCATTGGACTCTCTCTAGTGTGTTCATGTTTCTCTTGAATTGAGGAGCCGAGAATTGGATACAGCACTTCAGGTGTGGCCTCACCAGTGCTAAGAATAGAAGGATCTGCTTTCCTGTGCCTGCTGGCCATACTTTGTCTCATGCAGTTCAGGTTGTCATTAGCCTTTTTTTCTGCAAGGACACATTGCTGGGCCCTCAGGTCCCCCTCTGCAGAGTTGCATAGATTGTTATTCATGGAACGTGTTTTCTAGGGGTTTTTTACTGGCAGAGGGTGGAGGGGAATTCTTAAAATAAATACTCTTTTCAAGGATTTATATAAAAGGGAATGAAAAAAACCCCAACAACTTATTTACTGAATTCAGAGGGCCTTAAAATGATGTCTATCATTTGGTGCAATCGTGTGTGCCTGAGCAGCTGTGCCTATGTGGGGTTCTGCATTCAGGAACAACTGAGTATTACTATATCCTGATGATTCAGGTCATCAAATATTGGAACATCTTTACCACCAAATCAGCCCTTTTGCAAATGCAATATGCCTTCTTTTATAGTACTAAAACTGAAGTAATTATTGAAAACAAAGAAGATGCTGAATGTCTTCTCCCTTGTTCCTTTGCTGCTTGATGAATTAGGACAAGTGCAACCTACAGTTCTCAACTCAAGTTAGAGGAGGACAGATCTCATCATTCAGTTCTCAAATGCTAACTTAGATTCTACTGTTCAGCTGTTAGCTGCACAGAGAATATCCCTTGAAAATTTCTGTCTTGTTTCTGAATGATTAGATATTTATCTCTTGATAACTCTGCATGAGTGTGTGCAAGCACTTCCACCCACCCCACCTACCTACCTTGCCCAGTGCTGAAAATGTCAGTTCTCAGTCCAGCCTCCAGAGCTTTTTTCCAGTCTGCCTGTCTGCCCTTAAACGTACTAAAAGCTATATTTATGTCCACACATTCAAAACAAAGTATAGAAATGCAAACTTTAGCCAGCATCAAAGCACTCTCTCCATAATCAAAGCCATAAATTCTCTTTTGCTAAAGAGACGGCGTGTCATTGTTTCTTCTCACACCAAGAGGAATTGTTGGCCTATGGAACACATACCGAAAATGCAACAGATATAGCTGCACAGTGTTCATGGTCACTGAAACTGTAAGCATAAAAGTATTCGACATTAAAGAGAAGAAAACACAGTTCAGTGAGCCATTTCAGGTAAATATTATTCAGGGATCCCTTGTAAATAATTTCTTGAAACAGCTAGGACAGCTAGGGGGGCACACTTTTTGTTGCAAGGCTCTCAAATCACAAGTAAGCTGAGACTCCATGTTAAAGAATGAGTAATTCCCTTCTTCTACAGCATCCCCAAATAAATTTGCTCTTGTTTTCCGGATCTCCTTGACAAAATGTAAAAAACCAACAGCTGTTCACCTTCATTCTTCTCAGTGCCAGGTTTCCATCTCCAGTGGCCAGCCCCAAGCAGAACATGACACATTTGACAATTCAGCAGAACATCAAGTTTCTTATATATGAAACAATGCTATTCTTGTCTCATATTATTATCAGGCACCAAGATAAATAACTCTGAGGTGAGAAAATGAAAAGGTCACAAAGACTTTGGCTGCCCCAACAAACAGAGGCATAAGGATAAGACAAAGACAGGTGCCAGACATCATAACTATATATTTTTATTTCTTGTTGTAGTGTTCAAGCTTGCTGCTACCTCTCATCCTCAAATGCATGAATCATCCGGACATGAAAAATCTATAGTCATGTGAACAGTGGTAATATGAATGTACAAAAGCATTTCTGCACAGACAGCTTTGAATAATTTTACCTAATTGAAGCATGCCTGTGGCATGCCTGTTGGTTTGACAAAAATGAGTTTTGTTTTACACATTTTAATTTGTTATCTCAAACATAAAAGGTAAACTGAACAAGTCTGAATACATTTCAGATAACTGAAAGTCACTGGCTCTTCTTTTTCATTTGGACTTTGGCCCAACCTTTAGGTGTCAGTGTCTTTATACACTGCATTTTGGCACAGATATATGAGGGACAGTAGCAAAGACCACTCACATATTGTTTCCTGGTGGTGATCTCACAGAAAAGTCCACTTCATTTGTCAGAAATGCAGAATCTGTATTTTGGCTTGTCTGGCTGCTTCCTCCTGTAAGCAGGACACAGTTTCCAGCTGGGCTGGAGCTGCCAGCTTCATCCTCTGCTGTTCCTTATGACCTAGATTCACCCCAAAATTCTCTACTATCTAAATATAGGAATAGCTTCATATCACATTTTAGTTCCATTTATAAATATACTACAGCTCAAAACCATGCCATCAGTTTGTATAATCAGTAGAGAAGTGACTGAATATATAAACTCCTTCTGAAAAGAAAATTTAACCTATATTGTCATCGATGTACCATATTTTCTGTTCCATATTTTTATTTCTGCAATCTGTTTCAGTCACAGTTTTTTTCTTCAGGTTGGGAAAGAACAAAGAGAACCTGTAAATTCCTGTATTGATTAAATATTTGGTCACATTTTTCATAGATGAATTCATACCTATTTGCAAGTATTTTAATATTCAGAACACTATGGCTTAGCTATTTTCTTGCCATTTGTTCAGAAACATGACTTCTGCTTGGAGTCTTGATGCCTTTGTTAGAGGTAGCTGAATCCAGCAACTGTGTAGATGAGAAGATGCTGCAGCTCTGTACACCTCTGTTCAGCCGGCAGCCAGGCTAAGCTCACGTACCCCATAGATGAGTATGCACACACACACACATACGTGGCCAGTCACACAGGTAGACACCTACACTGCACAATGCTTGCAGAAACGTGAACTGCAGAGCTGGCCCAACCCAGTTGCTCCCCTCTGCTTGATCAAGTTGAAGTCTGCTAGTGGAACGCAGGCATACACCATCTTCAGCAGCTGGCCTTAGGCACTCAGCCCAGGTCCACTGCTCTCCTCAGCTACTGTCACTGGCACAAGAGGTTCACAGCCGCAACCAGCTGCTGGAGCTCAGACACCAGCAGAAGTAGGGAGGTGATTGTCCCCCTGTACTCGGCACTGGTGAGGCCACACCTTGAGTATTGTGTCCAGTTGTGGGCACATGTATGACAGCAGACAAGATATCAGTAGATTCACGTTAAAACAGAAGACCGTCAACCAGTTCTCAGGCACAAGACAGGGTGACATTCTTGACAGACCATAGGTATCTTCCAGGTCTCCTTTGTTTTCCCAGATGAGTCTTTCCCTGCTTCTCTTTCTAATTGGTTTCTCCCACACACTTGGTCACTCTCTTGGACAAAACTCCCATCAGGTTTCTCTCCAAGACAATTGTTCTGTAAAATTTTCACTGTCCTTTCTGTGCAATTTGATGCTAAAGACTTTCAAATCATGGCATTTTGTGGTAAAAGTAGTCACAGCGTATGAGTGTGATCATAACTACTTTTGAATGCATCATATTCTGATAATCCCCTTGTCTAATTTTTTCCTGAAAGTTTCCAAAATCTAAAGCAATTGTACACAAAATGTCTAACTAGTTTCTGCTCTTCCTAGAAAATGTGAAATACAACTTCTATTTTCTTAACGTTCAGTTTCATAGTAGCATTTCTTCTACCTGATTTTGCTCTGAAAGTTATAATTTTCTTTTTACCTATCATTTTTACCTCCACTCTAACCTAATCCTAAAATAGATTTGCTTGCGCTATAATTCTCATTATAAATGTATAGATAATGTATAAATATAATTTTCTTAAGTCCTAAATATTCTAAAAACATTTATTTCTCAGTGGCCAAGAAAATAACAGAAATATTTATCTTCTAAGATAGCCAGTTTTGGAGCGACTAAAAACAAACAAACGAACAAATAAAAATAAAATAGGAGCAAAAATGCCATATAACATTTCAGGATAGCATAATTACAATCGTCACCAAAAAATTATACTGTGAGGAGAGAGAGAACATACAGGAAAAAAAAAAAATCAGAGAAATCTGTTTCTTTCTGAGCAATTTAGGGCTGTTTGTTTTTTAACAGGGTATCTGTTATGGGAAATCTTCCATTGCAATAATGAATCAGCAACTGGTACTGCATAATACTGAAGTATTCAGTATAATTTCCCTTTTTCTCTTTCCTTTTCTTTGGAGGAGAAAAATAACTCATAAGTATTTCATTTTCCAATTACTGAGAGATAAAGAGCAATACTGAAACACTGTGGTCTTGAATAAGAGCACAAATAGTAGTGCACCAAACAAATTATGCAAGGACTGGGTCTTGTGGATCTGTACAAAGTGCTGATGCAACATTAATGTTTTGAGGAACATGGCTTTGAAGCCCTCATATTATACCCTGCTTCCTTCTGCTGGTTGAAATTTCTGGAGACCCTTGCTACTATTGAGATCAGTAGCAGAAGTCCTATTCTATCTACAGAAGGAGTTTTTTCCTTTTTGCATGTATGCATTGGTGCATACAGAATATTGTATGTTATTGTAAAATGTGTTGACAACAGAATATTTGGCCCTTAAGAATTTATTTGTAGCTTCTTCAAGGATCTAAATAAAATTACAGAATTTTCTGTTCTTATAGTAAATAATTTTTGAAATAACTAATTTTTGAATCTCTGTCATTACAAAATGCCAATAGCTGTAGTAGAGCTATTAATCAAATGCATAAATATATGTATATTGAAATGTAAATTACCTCAGAAATGAAGGATACGTTATCAAAAGTGGAACAATAAATGGAAGTTTCTATATTTTATGTATGCTTGAATGAAGGAATGAATAAGCTTATTCCTCATAACACATTCTAAAAATCTGAAACATGGCAGCTTTATGTAAGAAGGTCAGAATTCAAAAATATATTCAGATATAGTGGAGTATAAAACGAAAGATCAATTTTAATGTATGATAGCTCTGATAAACATCAGTACTATCTCAAAAGCCCTTTAGCACAATAACAATCCAGTTGGCTATTATGATAAGGAAATACTTATAGAACCAAAGTTGTTTTCATACAGCAAAAAGTGCTCATAGGAAAAATGTACAATAATATCTTTCTTGGTTTCATATGTGTTTTTTTCAATAAGTGTTAATGACATTACTTTTTCACAGTAAACATGGGAAAATGAAAAAAAAAATAATAAACCAAAATAAAACTGCACCTATAAGTAGTATTAAAACATAAGTATTATTTGTTACAGCAAGATGGAGGTTCGGTAGAAATGGAATATTTGATTATTCCTTACTTCTGCAGCTTCTCATTGCAGACTATCCAGCTAAACAAAACTACTAGGATGACTTGATTCCACAAATTGTGGGTTTCATAAGTTACTCCTTCAGAGCATCATCACACAATTATTCAAACAAGATGTATGTTTGAAGGAAAAGCCATGTCCCATGGTTATACTTCAGTTACAAATAGCTGAGGCTATCTCAGCTGCCAGTATTTAGAACCTAGTCCCAGAAAGCTCTTGAATTTCAGGCAACTGTCTCTCCTTTTTAAATTAGTTTTAAGGTATCAGTTCCAGACAATCAAGACTGAACACAAAAAACATAGGTCTTTTTTGGGTAGATTTTACTTATTTAGGCAGAATTTTGGTGAAAGCTAATAGAGCTTCATAATAGGAGTTATGAATCTCCCTGCAGAGAACAGAATTGAATTATTTTTTTCTTGTGGGAAAAGCTGTGTAACAGAGTTCTGTTTCCCATATCAGTTCAGTGACAGATCATCATTAATTTGTGACTGAAGACTGCACTGAACACTTGGCAGACCAGGGCTTACTCTGTTGACAAAGCAGAATTTCACTGCCATCCACTGAAATGTTTAACAAGAGGAGAGATAGGCCACCTTTTTCAGCACACAGGTTCCTCTAAGACAGCTTCCTGTGGTATTTTCCCTGGACAGGTAGACTTGTGGTTTAAACAAAAATATCATCTGATCAACTGTGGGAGTTTCCAAAAGCAAGATGGTATGTGAAATTCAGAAGCAGAGGAAAGCCCCTACAGTGGCATGTGGTATATGCACATTTATATATACGGGTATTTAAGGTTTTAAAACTAGACCTTTTACAAAATTAGTTATAAAAGCATTGCCTTTATTATGATGTCATTAATGCAAAAATTAGGAAAACCCTGACTTAAATGATTACTAGATGCTTTTAGCTCTGCCTTTCTGCATACTTACAGTATGAATCAGTTATTAGTTCTATGATTATTCATTATTTTTTACTATGAAGTTATCTATTTGGGGTGCTGGTGGACAAGAAGCTGGACATGAGCAGGCAGTGGGCACTTGCAGCCCAGAAGGTCAATCACATCCTGGGCTGCATCAAGAGAATTGTTGCCAGCAGGTCCAGAGAGGTGATTCTGCCACTTTACTCTGCTCTGGTGAGATATCACCCAGAGTGCTGTGTGCAGGTCTGGAGCCCTCGATATAGGAAAGACATGGACCCAATGGAGCAAGTCCCAAGGAGGGCCACAAAGATGATCAGGAGGTTGGAGCACCTCTGCTATGAGGACAGGCTGAGGGAGCTGGGGTTGTTCAGCCTGGAGAAGAGGAGTCTCTGGGGAGACCTGTTAGCAACCTTCCAGTACCTGAAAGGGGCCTACAGAAAGACTGGGGAGAGCTTGTTTACAAAGGCCTGCAGTGACAGGATGAGGGTCAGTGGGTTTAAACTGAAGAAAAGCAGATATAAGTTGGGTATTAGGAATATGTTCTTTACAATGAGGGTAGTGGAGCACTGGAACAAGTTTCCCAGGGAGGTAGTTGAGGCCCCTTCCCTGGAGATATTCAAGGTGAGGCTCAATGAGGCGCTGGGCAGCCTGGTCTAGTTGTAGGTGTCCCTGCTGACTGCAGGGGGGTCAGACTAGATGACCTTTGAAGGTCATGATTCTATGATTCTATGATTCCATGATTGTATGTTTCTATTTACATGCCCAGTATAGACTAATGTTTCCTAACTTTCTAATGCTTAACATTTCAAATTATGAAACGCTCCTTTCAACACTTTCTCTAAAAATATGATTTTCTATTACTAAATCTTATTGGATGTGTTGGAATCCAGAGATGCAGCTCGTGGCATGCCAGGGTGAGAGTCAGGAGCCTGTACATTTACCTTAGTTTATTCTGTGGGGGAAAAGACAAAAGAGAAGGAAAACAGAAAAGAAAAAAGGAAAAAGAGAAAGGGAAAAGGAAAAAGAGAAAAGAAAAAGAGAGCAGAGCAAGAGTCACATTATCCTCCAGAAGGTTCTCTGGGCTACTGAGGCCCTCAAGTTAAAATACAGGTACAGAGAGGCCCTATATATCAAGTGTACCTCAAAAGAAAATAGAGTCATTATATAAACACTACATCGTCTCTCCACACCAAATAGTCCAAGAATAAGATTGTTTTTGCGGAGAGAATGACAGATTTGACTGCAGCACCACTAAAATATCATTCTTTTATCACTTGCCCTCGTTTCAGTTTTAATAAGCTCTCTTGGCTCTCTTATCTTTTTATGTTCACTCCACAGCAATTAAACAGAAATGGAAATGTCATACCCATTTTTATAACAGTGCCTCTTATAAAACTGTAATAAAGTCAGTAAATAATATATTTTTTAAATGTTCTATCATCTTTTTGTCAATGAGTTTGAACTAATACAAGGATAATGCCTGTATATGTGCCACATGTGTGTTTGAATGTTTTATAAACATGGGAAGCTTATTAGTTACAATTCTATCACAACTTCCGAGGAATCATTAGACTTTGAAAGCACAAATCAGTTAAATAAGGCAGGAAGAGAGTTTATGAATATTCATTTTGGATTTCAAAACAACTGTTTTATTTGACCATCAAAAAAAAAATTACCCCTTTTTTATTTATTATAGGCAAACATCCAGCAAAGTGAGATTGCATTCACACAAATATCTGGTAACTACTTTAATTCAGATGTGTTTTCATACAACCCTCTTCCCCCTTTAAAGGGGGAATTCAGTTTTATCTTCCTCTGTTTTTCTCTGAGATGAATCTAGCAATCCAATAGAGTAGCTAGAGTATAGCACACAGAATAATTCAGTGATCATCCATTTTGAATAATAAACTTCATGCTGTCATAGTGATGACTACTGATCACTACCACCAGTAGAAAAGTCCTCACCCAAAGTATGAGGAGTGTGATTTGCTGCTAGACACATTCTGACACAAGATCTCATCTGTCTCCAGATCAGGTATTTGCCTGTGACCTCAGCCAAAGGCAGCCAAGTGTTTCATACTCTGTAATACATTTGCCTCATCATCCATGAAGTGTAAAAGTGTTATTTTGCAGAGGAGAAATTACATGGAAAGACTACGTCCCCACTCCTCCCTAATAGTAATATGGCTAAATATCACAAAGATAATTCAAATCCAATTCTGAACACTTATTCTCTGTTATCAACTCCAAATTAGTGTGTTACAGTATGAAGAAGCAGGAGCCAGAAATATCATATGAAAGAAAAAGTTACATCCCTATTTTATTTTTAGCATATAAATACAACCCTTCCTTGTGACTCTTATTATTTTTCCCCTACTTATTCTGCCTTTACACAAACAACTCATAGCCATGTGTAACAGCAGAGTGGTAACATCAGGGAAATGGCAGGAGTAAAGTCAAGATACAGGTAGCATAAATAGCAGCGACTGAACCTGTGTCAAACAGCAACACATCAGGGTAGATTAGAAGATCTGGGCAAGATGAAGGGCTGATTTGGGTTTACATGGCAAGGTGTTGCTAATAGAGGACTGCAGAGACGGCCTGTGTGAGAAGAGTCCGGCCAGGGGCTGCACCATGCCAGGCAGACCCTCTTCCAGCTGGCTCCAACAGATCTACTTTAGGACACAGCTGAGCCCAGCAGCCAAGCTGGCCATGCTGCTGAGAAAGCATGTTTAAGAAGGCATGCAGCTGTGAGAAAGAGGACTGAGAAGACTCTAAGCCTGAGGACGAAGGAGGGGGAAAAGGTGCTCCAGGTATTGGAGCAGAGATTTCCCTGCATGGAGAAGACCATGGTGATGAAGGTTGTCCCCCTGTAGCCCATGGAGTATCATGGTGGAGCAAATATCCACACTGCAACCCATGGAGGACCTCATTCTGCAAAAGGTGGACATGCGACAAAATAAGCTGACGCCTGTGGAGATCCTGCGCAGGAGCAAGGTTTCTAGTAAAAGTTGCATCCCATGGGGGACCCATACTAGAGCAGTATGTTCCTAAAGGACTTTTACACTGTGGAAAGGACTTACGCTGCAGCCATTCTTGAAGAACTGCAGCCCACGGGAAGGACCGAAATTGGAGTAGTTCATGAAGAACTGTATCCCATGGGAGGGACATCACACTGGAGCAGGGCAAAAGCATGAGGAGGAAGGAGAGACAGAGATGAACTGTTATGAACTAGCTGGAACACTCACTCTCCATTCCTCTGTGCCAGATGGGGTTGCGGGGGGGAAGCAGAGTTGAGAACTGAAAAGTGAAGTTGAGACTAGAGAGAAAGAGAAGACTGCAGGAAGCTGTTCTTAGTTTTATCTTTGTTTCTTACAATACTACTGGGTTTTGTTTGTTTGTTTGTTTTTTAATTTGACAATAAATTAAAATAATTTTCCCCAAGTGAGGTCTGTTTTGCCTGTGAAGGTAATTAGTAAGTGACCTTCTTTTCTTTATTTTGAGGTCCAAGCTTTTTAATATTATTTTCTCCCCCTATCCTCTTGAGAAAGGGGAGTGAGAGAGCAGCTGGGTGGGCGTCTGTTAGCCAGCCAAGGTTAGCATATCACAGAGGTAAATCATTACGCTCCTACTGGCACTCAAAGTAGTATTGAATTGCAAAAGTATGACAAAAAAAAAGGGTTTTAATTTGGTTTTTATTTTTAATGTTGTTATTTTATTAATTTTATTATCTGCCTCTGCAATATCCCCATACATTAAAAAATTACTTTGTTTTACATAGGCTATTATATATTGTAATCTTCAAAAAGTGTATTAATTAGACATGAGATGCATGATTTTCTGCAGAGTTACAGAAAAAGAAGACAGAACCAACACAAAGATGACATGGTAGGCCAGAGCAGTACTTGTTTAAGCATCACTTTTGCAGACTAGACAAGAACATCACTTTGATGTATCATACCAAGTATTCTATTATAATTTTGAATACTAAAAGCCAGAAAAAGACTGTAAAATGTAGCATGACCGAAAAGCTGTCTTTAAAAAGACCAGAATAAAACTGTGTTGCAAAATAAATGGTTTGAATAAAATGTGGGGGCTACTATGCACCAAGAAAGGACTATAAAATACATTATTTACTGCTGACTCAAGCCAGAGGTCATCTTTTCTAAATTTAAAGTAACTTATTCTGTCTGTTATTTTTAAAGGTGTTTGTTACTTTCTCTTCATCTTGACTCTAACTTGACAATTTAACTTTGTTTTCCTAAAAAGCTCCTGTCTTCTCTGCTTCACTCTCTTTTATCTTTTCTTTTTTCAAGTGTACATCACCAGCAAAAACATCTTGAATGTAATCCTAATCTGTCATATGATGTGATGATCAGAAAAATGAATGCAGAATCCCACAAGTTTCAATAGTTCTTCTCAAATGTTTTCCTAAACACTGGTAACACAAGCTCAAAGACTCTGTGTCTTGAGGTAGAGAAGCAGCTGGAAGTACAAAGCCATGTCCCCAGTATGCAACAAACAGCAATAGCTCATTAACAGATGTAGTAAAATATCTTGTGTTTCTCACAATAGATTTCAACCTTCACTTCTGTAATTAGTAAATAGTAATAGTAATAACAACAACAATAATAATAATAGTTGTTTAATGTTTTAAATTATTTTATTAAAAGGCACAAAAATAATTATAATCAATGTCTCATCCAAAATAAGTCACTTCCAGAAAATGGGGCAATCCTCCTTTGTTGTTGTTATTCAAATACATTGCATCTGTGAAACTTCTGTTTTATTTCTTCTTATATTCTAAGTAACACACAAGAGTAATTGAAAAGGAGGCCAAGCAGAACTACTGTACAGCAGAACTAGCACAGAACAGTTACTTCTTCAGGTCCTGAGAGGCAGTGGTGTTACATTGCATGCAAACCATCTCCAGGGAAGAAGAAGAATGAATGGGATGTATCATTCAGTATTTCTAAAAGGCTGAACCAAGGGTTTGGATGCTTTCATTGCCTCACCAATTGAAGCAACTTGAATGCAGCTGCTATTTACTAAGCAGGCTGGTCTTTATGATTTCTTTAATAGGTCACAGTTAGATGTTCAACAATAGAGGCATATAAATGTTTATAACAAAACATAGATTTTACAAATCTATATCTCCCTTTACACATCAATTTTAAACCCACACTTACCAATGCTTTTATACTGAAAATAAACTGAAATCCTGTATATTTTTCCTGTAGTTCAAGTCTTAGAATTGTAACATATTATTTGTATTCTAGTAGTGTCAAAATTCACTGGTCAAAACGAATGCCTCCATTTTAGATGTGCACAAACACTCCAGAAAAAAACCTATGACTGAAAATCCTACATTAGAAAAGTAATGACCTTTCAAAAAGAGGAGAAATAATATTTAAGATAAAAAGCTACTTTTTTTTTTAGTTCTTGTTTCTGAAGCTGCTTTTTTTCCCTAAAATTGCAAAATAAATAAGGATGAGTGTGCTTAAGCTATAACTGGTGACATGTAGATCACTGAGAACAAAACTTGAACCTTTAAACTGTTTGAAACTGTGTCTTGAGGAGAAGCAGATTGTAAACTGGCCAGGCAGAGAGGCTGGCAGGGAGGGAGGCCTGGAGGAAGCCCAGCACGGAGATGAGTGATCTCTTAAGCAACACAAGAAAGGATTAAGGTCACTACGTTCCTGACCTAAAGTCAGTTTCAGTGAACAGTAACTTTTCTACTTAGTTCAACAGATTTGGATCTGGGATGTTTTTCTTTCCTGTCTGAAGAAGAAGAAAAGGTGGAATAAATTCTTTAAGAAATCAGTCAGCTCAAAACCACGTGCCTTCACAAGGACCTAATTAGACTTCAGGTGTCCTCAACTCACCCTGCAAGAGCCAACATCCAAAACAGGAGTATAAAGTCTCCTGAGTCATCCTTGTGCAACCGCCCTGCAGATGCTATAACATAGGTGCTCTGGGGTTGCTCTGAGACCAGGCTTCTACTGGTGCACACCGTGCAGAGGAGCCAGCACTGCCTCATGTAAACAAGACCTGGGCTTGTTCAAGGCTACTTCTCAGGTTGCCTTTCTGAGGCTTTCAGTATCCCAAAGTGAAATAAATCTTGTTACAAATAGTACAGTGGTAGGGAATCAGATTCTTAAGAAAAATATTTCCCTAACCCAAGGAGTCAGGAGAAGCTGTTGCATAATATCCTCATTTCCAACAGCATTTTTGCCTGAAGAGCTGAGGACAGAAAAATGAAACCCTCTAAAATAATATTAAATTGGTTTATAAAATGGCTGCATGAAAAGTTGCTGCAGACTGTAAAGACCCATGTACCACTTACATATTTTAAGTAGATACGAACACAATCAGCTGCAACATGGAGTGGAAAAAGTGTTCCAGAAAATATGAAGGAGGAAAACTTATGTATGTCTGGGTGTTTAAGTTATCATTAAGTCAGCATCTCATGAGACACAACTTAAAGAGAGATTTACACTTCCAGATAGTACACTTACAATATGGGAAAGAAAATACAAAGATGGCAAAGACATCCTAAGATCGCTTGCTTATATGGAACACATTTTTAAATACCTTTCTGTATCGCATTAGTAAAAATGCTGTGACTATACAACTTCTTGTTTCCAGAGAAAAGAAACAAACAGCTTTGAAAGCAGAAAGAAAAAACTCACTTTGAGAATTATTGCCTGTGTCAGCAGCTGTTACCCACATTTCTTATATATGGTGCCAAGAAAAAATATGCCTCTTCAGACATAGTATAGTACATTGCATCACTGTGTAATTCTGACAGTCTGAGGTATTAATTTCTTGAATTATGTTTAGAAGAGTACATATACCGAAGCTGAGCAACATTAAAAGTTATTTAAATCAGTCAAAGCTAACAGAGTAAAGACCCATATGCGAATATAGAACCCTGTCCCTCAAAATAGCAGTTGTGTACACAGACACAAAATCATAGAGTATATACTATAATAAATATGACTTGAATGACTGCGGGCAGACACTCTTCCAAGGAAAATCAAGGATTAAAAAGAATCCATGAGAAAATTCCATTCCATGAGAAAAAAATATTACCTGCAATTACTCTGGTGAAAACTATTTCCAGTAATAACAAAAAAACTAAACAAACAAACAAAAACAAAGAAAAGAGATCCAAACCCCAGGCTGCTTTGCCAGTGGTCCATTTAAGTATGCTTTATATGTGTGAAGGCTGCTCCTATGATTTGAAGAAGAAGATACCCTCTATAAGGAAGGTGGATAACTTCAGTGACCTGGGATTAGAGCATTAACAAGGATCATGAACCTCAGCTATGGAACTACTTAGAAATCAATACAGACTGAATGTATGAAACAAAAATACAAAGTACAACTAAACAGACCAATGGTGAAGGAAGCACTATGGATTTTGGTGATAAGGTATAAACTCATGAGATCTGGGGGTTTTATATATTTTATCTTCTACTGCTTTTAGTGGTCTGTCCTATGGTAAACTGCTTTTCAGTTTTCTTATGAATAGATGGATTATATTAACCCTTATGTATTTAAGATAATAAAAAGACTAATACAATAGTTGTGGCTATTCATTCTTACTCTTCAGTTTATACTGAAAGAAAAACAACGTATAACATTGCCAAATGCAGAAGGAAAAGGAAGCTTTTTAGCTTTAGCAATTACTTGATCAGCTAAGAACATAATGATAATTAAAAAATAAAAACAAAAAAGCATTTTCTTTTTCGACAAAACTTGTTTTGCAAAACTTAATTTAAATATTTATATATTTAAAATTAAATAGAATTTCTAGGCTTTGCTGAGTCTTGAATACATTAGTCAGAAATTATGAAAACTACAAAGAAAAATGATCACTAATTACTAGAAGTCTATTTTCTTTGACAGACCGACCTATGATGTTAAAAATCTACGGTAGTAGGAATGCAATATTAATCATCAGGTAGAAATGCTTTACTAGTATTCAAATACAATTCAAATGCTTTGTGAATCTCTGTGAATCTCTTAAAGCCAGTTAACAGGTAGTTTTCAAAGATACCAAGTAATAGGAAATATGATTTCATAGACCTCTTCTGGTATTATAGCAATTAAATATAGTTCTAGAATATGTTAGAGTCAGAAATGTGAAAAACTGACTATAATTAATTTTAGTAGATTAAATTCTAATGCATGCCTTGAGTCTACTGAAATTTTTAATTTAATATTTTTACTGCCTTCTACATTTTTCAGGCTGTAAACTCAGGGTATTGCCATTATACCCTTCTGATAGAAAATATGAATTGTAAGCAACATTTAATTTATTTTTCTTTCCAATAAATGCTTAAATGGAAATTGTTAGATTCTTGCTTTTTCTAGCTCTAATGTTTGACATGGAAAATGTTGCTGTGCCAGTGTATCTTATTCCTTTCATAACCAGGCTTCATAATCTCCAAAATTTTCCATGGAGAAGCAGTATAGATGTCTTTAAAATATGTTTCCATGAGTAGAAACACTGAAAAACACACTTAATTATATAGGTATGATCATGATCATAGCTGTTGAGCCATAGCTGGGGAAAGACACCTCATTTGCCAATACACACTTTCCTGTTTTGTATTGTTATGTTTTCTCATTGCCGCAACTGCCTTTCACTTCAAAGCGGAAAGAACTCATTACAATTATTGCCACTTAATCTGAGAGTACTAGGAGTCTTGCACCATCATTTATTAGCAAAATTTGTCACACATTGTGCAGTTTAATAATAAATGTGAAGTTTAATATCTGTAGCAACTTTGCTCATGCTCAAAGTGACTAGCACAATTTTTTCAACAGATGTCTAATAGTACAATGGAATAGCAACATGATGTATGTATGACATAAGACTAATCTTATGTAATGAACCATAATGGACAAGATAATACAACATAGGCTTTAAAAAGGCATATGGGCATATCATTTACATGATGCATAGCATCATTGCAGTTATGGCATAAATAATGGAACATTTTCAATTGTGTTCACATGTTTTTTTCTAAAAAACTAATCATTGTTCTGAAGAAGAACACTAGCCTTTCTAAACCATAGCCATGCACCTCAGATTGGTGAATCCATAAATGAACAGAAGGCTTCCATTTGTATAAGCATCTACCTGAACAATAAAGGACATCAAATTATCTTATTCAATAATACCCAAGTATAAAGAACTATACTTCTGGAATTCTTTGAAATACTACCTAAGTGAACGACAAATGTATTAAGCTAAGTATCCACCACAGCGCCCCCACTGCCAACCCTAGAAATAAATACATTTTAATGACATTTTGAACCTTGACAAATAATTCAGAAATTGTTAAATTGCAGCTGGTAAATGACATTCAGAGTATTTCAATACTTAAGGATCATCATGCCCTTTTGGGTGTAGCACTTGAAGATTATACTACTTATTTTGAAATCATGTTTCCTTTCTCTTATTTTGAAATTATGCTTCAAGCCAGGTTAAACTAAAACCAAATAATATTTATTTATAAGATATAAAGTAGAAATACTTTCACAAAATGCTTATAATAGAGAGATATAAAGAACTGAAAAGACAATCAGACATAGATATAGCTTGCATTTATGTAAATCCCAAACAACCCTTTCACCTTCTACCCGTTCAGCTGACAATCTATGCTTCACAGTACTTTGGCTGAGAAGACTGTTGTTCAGCAGTCCACTATCTTCATGTTACTCTCAGTAATAAAGTCAATTTTTCAGATAAATACAGCTTTTCAAAGCCTAGATTAATCTTTAAGGTTGTTCAGATACTAGATAAGTACTTTTCTATATCAAATTTCCTGCTCTTTAACTTCATAACCAGAAATTTCTACCTGTAGATAGAATGCTATCTGCTCATTCCATCTTTGGAAGAATACTTTTATATGGAAGTGTGCCATTATTATCTGGACAGAAAATAGTAAGGATAAATGACACAGCTTGGAGACTATTAAAAATCATTAAAGAGGTGAGACTCATATTCTCATCAAAGCAATATGAAAAAAATCACTCTGAAACCTTTCAAAATTTAATTTAATATTTTGCATGAAGAAGGAAACTGACATTTTATAAGCATAAAAATGAAATTAATGTCCATAGTTAAGTTATATAGAATATGCTAAACTCCGTAGAATGATGAGTGTGTATCTGAGAGATGAGGGACCTGGATAAGTTGACCCAAGTTGAGTTAACAATAAGGCTTATTTGGCCTTTCCCGAACATTTCTGTGTGTACGCGTTTTTCAGTATTAAAACTACAACAGCTGAACTATGAATTAAGTAGCCTTTTGAACCATGAAATCCTTATTACCCCCCCCACCCCAAAAAACAAACCCAAAAGGAAACAAAGAAACAAACAAACAAACAAAAAAAACCCAACACCAAAGCAAATAAGTGCCTATAAAGAAAAGTGCTCAATTTTTTAAAACCTTTACTATGGAACTGAAGCTCCCTTTAGTATTTTTATCAGTGTTATTATTAGATAGGGAAATTTCAGAAACAGCTTCTTATTACAAACTTCTCTTTGGGATTTTTGGGGGTTGGTTTTGGTTTTTTTTTTCCATTTCAGAGGAAATTTTTGAATAATATTCGTTCATTTTCCTCTGGAATAAAAATATTACAATATTGTCAGTTTGTTCAAAGCAGAAATCACACCTTTGGACCTTGTCAGGTTTGGATTTTAGTATTTTTTGATTCAAATTTTGTAGTCTTATGGTTGAAGAGTTTAAAAGAAGCTATCTGAATAAAGTAACATAATTTTTTTTCAGAAGTAATGGTGTACTAGGAATCCTCAAAGGCAGTTGAAACACAGTGTTTTCCTAGCTATGAATATTCCCCATTGGCATCTGAATCCCTTCCAGGTGAAATTATGTAGATGGATAATGATGTTAGACAATACTTCACTAGCATAGTCTGAGTTTTATGTTTTGTTTAGAATTCCATGCAAACCTCAGACCAGGGATTCAACTGCCTAATCCATTGTCAAATATGTGCAGCTTTGAGCATTTCGTCTACTGAGATAATTGTTTTAAGATGTGAGAGCATATGTAATCTAAAGACATACGAGATTGGAAAAATAACTGTAATTGTTGAGAAAATAATAGCTAAAGATTTCTAGAGGAAGGAAAATACCATGAAAGTCATGATATCTTTCAAAAAAACCCAAACCCCCACAACTGAAACCCCAGGAACATAGCAACTCAGCATGCCTGAAGAGCAGCCCACGTCAAGGAGCAACAAAGGCCAACTTTTCCCCAAGTGATGGCTGTTTTGCTATCAGCATCTCACATAAAATCTCTAAATGGACTTCAAAAGAAAAGAAGACTGATCAGAGAGAAGCCACAAAGTTCAGCAGCCTGGACGTCAGAATCAGTGAACTCTCATAAAGTGAAACTCATTCACAAATGGAGAATATAGTGAATAAGAGTACTATTTCTTTGCAATTTAAAGGAGACAAGAATGTTGCAGTTCATCAAAACAGACAATTTGAATATTTTATAAAGGGGAATCACACATGTCTTTTTTTTTTTTTTCCTGGGATATTACTACTTGCAATTTCCATTTTTTTGCAAACAAAAATACTTAATCTTAAATGTTAATTGAGAATATAAATCTAATAAACTATTTTCATGAAAATGTGTAATATTTACAGAAAAAATGTCTAAATTTTTCTTGTTTGCTTATCTGCTTGGTTTTAAGCTATCAGGAAGAGTCATAAAAAGCTCACAAAAGATTGAAATGTTAACAAATTTCTTCTAATTCTCCAAATCACATCAGACCACTGTGTACATTGGATTTTGATGTTTCATGATACTTTAAAATGGAGACTTGGTATCTAATCTCATCTTCCAGTATATTATCTCTAGGAAAACAAGGAGACAATATCATACACCTCTATTTAACCCAGCTTATCTATTTCATGCACAAGTGAAGTTTGTCTGTGAAAGACTTGCAGATTTTTATCTGCAAGATACCGGTATATAACACTAATTACTGTTACTGATTATAATTCTTGCTGACAATATTTATTTACTGCACTACCAAACAAAATTGTTGAGAAAGTTTTGCTATCATGTTTAAAACAGTAACAATTTAGGATTCTTCAACTGCTAAATACAAAATATGGGTAATTATGAGCATTCTTTTCACTTTGATTTTTTGAACTAAAAGCCTTTAAAGATGGCCAAGATGTACCTTTATTATTATTTTCCAAAATGCAATATATACTATCAGACAGCAGAAAAAAGTCAGCAACAAAATCACTAGCATCTGAAAAAAAAATTTGTCCACTATATACTGTCTCTCTCTTTTTCTTTGTTTCTTAGATAATAATTACAAAACCTTGAGAACTACATGCTGGTCCTTTCCATTTGGACAGGAGGATGTAACAGAATCAACTGAAAACCTGAATGATATCCTGCAATGCAACAGAATGTCATCAGCACCAGAAAAAAGCTTTACTGACTGGGATGCTGTCTACTTTTGCAGAAGTCTGTGCTGACTATATACATCAAACCATATGCTTGTGCACTGTGCTCTATGAAAACTGTTTCTTCTGTCATTATTCTTCCCCGAGCATACGCTTGTGGCTGCAGCTCATATTGATTTTCCCAGATAGGGACAGGAATCGGGCTGTACACAGAAGTACTGTATTATCTTCTCTCATTCCTCAAATAAGGAAAGGGAAAGCAGCTTGGGGAAATAAAAGTATTGTTGGAAATAAAAAAGGAAGAAGGGTGAGGGTGAAACGTGAAATGTTAGGTACACCCAAGGATCTGACATAAGAAGAGAGCAAAAGTGAGGCTGTGGGATGACCCCATTCCTGCTCCCTGCCTCTGCCCCCAGTCCCCTGATTTCCCCAGGCTTCTTCCTTTTTGTCCTGTTGTAAGCCAGCTTTTTAAGGCAAGAAGGAAATACAAGAAATGGTGAGCTTTCAAAGGGAAATGAAAAATCACACACAAAAAAAAAAAAAAAAAGCAGAGCCAGCAACTCAGCAAGAGGTCCCAGAGAAAACAGGAAGGAAGTGGAAAGCAGGGTACTCAATACATGTGTGTCACCAGGGTTATCTTCTTCCTGCGGGACAGCCATGAGTCAGGAGATCAATGTCATAAGTGATCAATACCATAAGTTTACACCTACTCTTCCAAGAGAATTTTCTACTTTGTACTCCTGAACTAATTAGGCCATTCGCCTGGACAGCCTGGACTGGCTGGAGAGTTGGGCAGAGAGGAACCTGATGAAATTCAACAAGGGCAAGTATAGGGTCCTGCACCTGGGGAGGAATAATCTCCTGCACCAGTATAGGTTAGGGGCTAACCTGCCGGAGAGCAGCTGCCAGGAAAAAGACCTGGGAAAGCAGGTGAACAACAGGATGACAGGATGACCATGACCCAGAACTTGCCCTTCTGGCCAAGAAGGCCAATGGCTTTCGGGGGTGCATCAGGAAGAATGTGATGAGCAGATCAAGGGAGGTTATCCTGCTACTCTACTCTGCCTTGGTGAGTCCCCATATGGAGTACTGTGTTCAGCTCTGGGCTCCCCAAGCCAAGAAGGACAGGGAACTGCTGCAGAGGGTACAGCAGAGGCCCACAGAAACAACTAGGGGCCTGGAGCATCTCTCTTATGAGAAAAAGCTGAGGGACTTGGGTCTTTCTAGTCTGGAGAAGAGAAAGCTGAGGGGGGATCTGATCAATACCTACAAATACTTAAAGGGTGGGTGTCAAGAAGAAGAGGCCAGTCTTTTTTCAGTGGTGCCCAGTGACAGAACAAGAGGAAATGGGCACAAACTTGAACATAAGAAATTCCATCCAGACACGGGGAGCAACTTCTTCACTTTGAGGGTGGCGGAGCACTGGAACAGGCTGCCAAGAGAGGTGATGGAGTCTCCATCTCTGGAGACATTCAAAACCTGCCTGGATAAGTTCCTGTGCAACCTGCTCTAGGTGGACCTTCTTTGGCAGAGGGGTTGGACAAGATATCTCCCTTCCAACCCCATAGCATTCTGTGATTTTGTGACTGTGTGATTCTGTGACATGTCGATGTCTGCAGTGCCCAGAGCCTACATATATGTTGGGAAAACCTGTAAAAAGCATGCTCTCTGTTTGGTTTTGGCCAGGTTTGTCAGCAATAAGAGAAACACAATCTAAAACTTGTATCTGAAATGAAGAAAGTTTTCACATTTTTCTTCACATTCATTCCTAGTTGTCCAACCCCATCTATGGATAGGCACAAAGAGGGGCAGATTCTGGATGGTTTTGTAGCTCCTTACAATAATTTCCATTATGGAGGAAAAATATTCAAAAGCAAAATGTTACAAGAACTGTCCAGACAGAGTATGGATCCACAACCACACTGATTTTCTGTATCACATGTCCCTTTGGAACTGCTGTATGGTTTTGGCTCTATATAGGTAGCTTCATATAAGAAATTAATTCAAGCCAAATTAAGCTTTTTTTATTATTATATTTCATAACCATAGTTTCCTAGTTCATCAGATTAACTCAAGCACTAAATCTCTATTACCAGACACAAGATGGTACATTCTTGGTCTTTTTGTTGCCAAAGGATTATATTTTTCTTCTGTCCTTTCCACTATATGTGGTATTTGATTCCATATTTTACTAATGATTATGGTTTTTTTACATTGCTAAATAAAAATTATTGTTAACAATCATGTACTGATATTTTAGAATTTTTTTTCTACTTACCCATTATATTGAGGTTGCTGATTTTTTAATTTATCTTTTTTTAAAGCACAGTGGGGGAGGGATTGCATGAGAAGAGACCAAATTCCAAATATTTAATTTTTCTTAAAGGTGACTAAAAGCTGCTTAGTAAGTCTTATCAGGAATATATTTTTATTTTTCTTAATATCATATGTCTATGAATACCTCGTGTTCAGTAAATATAGTAGAACAGAATATAGCATTGAATAACTGAATTTATACACAGACAGCTGTACACTGTACCTTTGATTTTCATAAGGAATTTTATTTAACTTTTAGAACACAAAAAGATATCTGTTCCTCTGCTATATAGGTAAGAAAATCATTGATAGTAAACAATGATAAAATTGTTTTTCACACACTGTCAGTTCCACAGTATAAAGCTGGTTCCATGCTGAAACAAACATCAGAATCCCCTCATGTGATTGCTTTTACAAAATATATTGAGTGGTAATAATAGACTGATAACCTCAGGAGCTCTGTGCACTGTGGTGAAAAGAAAAAGTATACATTTCGATTGTATGAAATAAAATTTTCTTGAGGTTATCAAGTGACTCACAAAATCATCCCTTTCACAAGCGCCTTTGTCATAATTCAAAGACAATATGTAGAGTGAGAAATAGCCAAGTATGGTATTAAATGTGTATTACCTATACAGATACCACTGTACTGATTGGCAGCTGAGCTTGTGTATTGCATATGGATAAAAAATAATGTGTGTTCATTATAATAAGTGATTCACAATAAGAGAAAGTTAGGAGGTAAAAATCATGAAACAATGACTAAGGAAGAGTATACAAACAGAAAAAAGGATTCTAGGTTTGAATCCAGGCTGTTGGATAGTTTAGCTTCACTGATCGCTACTAACCTAATTATGCGAAAAAAAATGTATGTATAATTTGCTGTTAGCCATTGTGTCTGAATAAGTTGTCCTGTGTGACAAGTCCAGATTTAAACCTGTCTTTAAGGTTTACCAAGTAAGATAAGGATCATTTTTAGTGGCAGAGCAGAATACCAGAGTGATCAGTAATAACAGTAATTATTTTCCAATTGGCTGATCCTGAAAGATCCCAGAGTAGCACAGGATCTTCAGTATACTGAGAGAAGCAGCAGCCAAAATCCTAAATTACAATCCTATAAAAGGACTGCATGAGAAAAATAAGCCTGAATACATATTAAAAAAGAGAAATATTTTAGAATTCAAAATTCATTATGATGAAAAAAATATCATCAAGATGCTAATTCAGGTTCTGTCAAAACATTGTTACTGTTTGTGTCAGGAGAGATGACACCCAGACTTCAGAAGTGCAGGCTCCACCGTTACAAGAAAAGAAAAGGTACACTCATACTCTAGATACAGCCTTTCATTATAGGTTCTGTGGCATAGCACAGGTGAAGAACGTCTCCCTTTGCTTAAAATAGATATTGCAAACTGGAAACCAGATATTGCAAACTGGAAATGAAGCATGGGAAAAAGCTATAACTATCATAGAATATTTCTGAAGATTGATCCATTCATTTTTCAAAAACTCATAAAACTTTTTTTACTCTTCATGTTTTCTAGATTGCCCTCAAGATCAATTAATTTCCTAAGGTTTTATGATGAATTGAAGATGAAATTGCCAGTGTCTCTCATCCAAAATTCTAAAAAAAACATGCCCCTTGCAAGTAAATGTTTATGATAAAATTTGAAAAATGTAAGAAGAATTTATCATAGTTACTCATAGATTTGCTTTAAAAGTCCCTGTTGACTATAAGGGCAATGTCATCATGAAACTATAGAGACATCATTATTTGCATGCTTTTTATAACCATTTTCATGTAGCATTATGACTGGAAAACAATTAAAATTCAGGTCTTCAGAGACCCAATGGCAATGCTGTCACAATGCAATTTCAGACAATTCAATTTAGATGCAGCAGCTGCTTTTCAATGAGATTTTGATGTTTTCCCAATTTTGCTGCTGGGTTAATTGAGCCATATTGAGGTCAAGTGGCTTGTCTGCAATCACCCAGATGTAGGCTCAGTGAAAATTACAGCTCAGGACTATCACAGCTATAAACTTCTGTTTCCTCCAACACGGCAAAAATAAAAACAGAAATAAAATAATCAATGAAGCTCTGTCAGTATAAAACTATGTACGTCAGCTGCCACAGCAGATTAATTGGATTACTTGTATTACTAAAGAATAACCATTAAGTAAAATGGAAGAAAATACATTAACATGAAAATGAGAATAAAAGAAGAGCTAAATAGTTTAGAATTTATCTCATTTTAACAAACTGACTTATTTTAAAACATGCCAACAAGTTAAACTTGACTAATAACCCAAGCAGTAGAGCTTAAATAAAATCTCTTCCTTTTGCCACAGGACAAAGCAATTTTTTACTGAACTCATTACATAAGCAGACTTGCTCCCCTGTCTGAAAGCAATATAGAACATTGTAGGCAATGTGAAAAAAACACACGCTCAAAGAATTGCCTGAGCTTCTCAAACCCATTGCTGAATTCAGTTCAGGTGAAACTGTTCTGGGAAAAGGTGTCATGGAAAATGGTCATATGTGCAGCTGCAATCTCAGCTGCAGCAATAAATTATTAAAAATTGTAAGTTTTGCAGATGCACACAAATAATTAAAATTAGCATATTCACACTGAATATCATATTCTCTCACAAAACTGTATTTTAAACTGTTATGTAATGCTAGTTTGGAATTTATCTGTCCATGTTTAAGCTGCAAGTTACAGTATGTATTACTAGAGACAAGAGTTTTAATACAGTTTTGGAGTGAGGGGGGAGATTTTGAATGAGTGTGTTCCTATGCACAAGTACAAGGAAACGGATATTCCAGGACAGAATTGATGGCTCATTTAATAGCAAACGTGATGGATAGAATACAGCTAAACTGTGCAAGGTCCAAGAAGCAGAAGTGGTATATTTTTTAGAGGAAGAAAAGATAAATAGGTAGTGGTGTCATCAACACAATAAAATAGCAGTAGTAATATTTCAAAAGACATTAAGACAGGTCACACAGTCAACATCAGGATGAGGAAAAGAAGTCACAGAGATGAGGGAAGGAGAAGAGCTGCACACCTACATAAGCATTTTAATTTGGATCATGAGTGCACTTTCAAATAGAACTTCTGGATCTTGCCTATTGCTGTCCATTAAGTGTACAAACCAGGTGCTTTGTTCTGCATTAAACCCTACAGCCCTGCATTGTCTGAAGTCAGACACAACCCTTTAGGAGCATCTAGGAATAGGTAGAACCTGAAATAGTTTCATTTTGGGAAACTCAAGAAAAGCAAGGCAGAATTCTTTGCAACTTGGGATGAGCCTCATCTTTTATAAAAGTAAAAAAGCAGATATATTCACTGTAACTGTCAATGGATTAATGTGATCATAAATTATGATGACCTTCAGAGGTCATAAAATCCAAACCCATATTTAAAGTGAAATTTAATAGATAAGTTTGCACATTTCATTTATTTCTGAGTACAAGAAAAACCTATTAGCCCTTCATGGCCTACTCCAACAGTTGGATTTTTCATGAGTAATGTACATGTTATGTAGACTACCAGTCTGTTATACACCTATATGTGCATTTCTTAGTAGTTATTGAAAGCTATGGCTTTTATTTCTTTTTTTTTTTTTTAAAGAAAAATCCAGCTTTGTTTGAACAAGTATTTAATCACCCCAAAGACGCTTGTACCAGTGATCTTCTGTAAACAATACTTAAAAATGTACAAGAAAGGTGTCTTTCAAAAATCCATTTGGAGTCTTCCATAATAAAGCAAATACACATAAATAATTATTTTCAAATTTCCTACTTGTACTGCAACAGTCCTTGGAAATAGCATTGAATCATTAAGTAATGCTATTCCTTAGAGACCTAGTTGTAGTTGAAACATTAGAAAGTTATAATACCAATTGTATTTTGATAAATAACACCTACTTTTTATTTGTTGCAAATCAATAGTTAATACACTGATGAATACAAAGCTATGCTCAAGAGGCAAGGAAAAATCTAATAAAGAAACAAAAATCAAAGACTGCTGCTACCTAGTTTGTGTTTTCACAAACACTTATGTATTTGCATATCAGCATATATGTATATAAAAACACACATGCACGTATATATACATCCATACATATATAAAAGATATTGTCAGTATTTCATTTAAATAAAATGTTTTTTTCCTATGAAAAGCATTTTTCTTAAATGTAAAAATATAGAATATGCCAATGTGTTTCCTTTTGGGCTAAGAAATTGAAAGAAGTACTGATTTCAGGTGAAACATTCTTCATACACTCTCTCATCTTGACTCTCGTAACTTGAAACTTGTATCTATGGAAGAATCTTTTAATTCGAGCTCATACATTCATGAAAAAACTGTAACAAACCAATATTAAATTTCCCTGTGTTTTTAATTATCTGTTGACAGTTACTGAAAGTTGGACCGCTTAAACAGCATTTTTACAATTTAGAGCATACCTCTGCTTTTAATAATCCTTTGACAACACTACCTGAAAGGTGATGTATGGAATTAAAACTTAACACCATGCAGAACCAGGTAAGGACCAAACCAGTTCTTCTATGTAACTTAAGAAAACCCTTAACCTTTTTTATACTGGAACTTTGCAGACATAAAATGTACAAATATTTTTTGTTTTCCTTCAGGTCTAATATTAAATCTGTTGGAATCATTAGTTTAATTTTTGGTCACATTGTCATGAGAAGAACGCATTTTAGGAGTTGTTCTCTTTCATTTTAAAGATGGTCTCTCTCTACAGTATTTCAGCTGGTTCACCAACTTATTTCTCTAGACTTATTCTGAACCACAGACATCATGGAAAAACCTGAACATTCTCTGATTTTCAAACAAAGTTTTAAAAGTGACATTTTATCTTTGTATTTAATGATTATGTGGAAATTTGATAAAGAATGCCTTGTAATTCAGTTGGAAATCTCTATTTAAAACAATCCACTGTTTTCCATTTAGATATTTGGCAAGGAAAAAGGATAGGAAGATGACAGATAGATGACACATAGAAAATAAAGTTATTTATTCTAGTCACATTGAAGTCCAAGACAGAATATAAAGTTTAAAATTCATTAATTGGACCAAAATATGTCATTAATAAAATAAATGTGGTTTCTATTTAATTTTTGGGTTTAGAATGTTTCATTCTTAATCACAGATTTTAACATTTTCATGTAAGCATGAATAATAAAGATAAACAAATAAGAAATCATTGTATTTTCCCATATTTTCTACTTTATTTTAGAAGATACTTTAAGAGTTATTACAATGATTTTTGGGTGTAAAATTGGTGCACATGAGAGATGGCAACTGAAAGAAAGATGTTCAACTATTTCCAAATTGTCAAAAATACCCACATGTGTAAAGAATCGTTAACAATCTGTTTTTGAAATATGCTTTTAACTAATTTATACCAGTAAATTTCCTTACTTTTAGAAACTGTAACCTTCTGACCTATTAAAACTGTAAAATGCTTCTATTTCAGAAACAGATGCTGTAAAATACAATTAGAAATATCACTTAGACTGATAGTATCATGACTATACTTCAGGGAGAAAAATTTTCAAAAACTCTTTCTCCTCACCGATTGCACTTATTTTGAATAGTGTTAGTTTTAGTAGTTTAGTGGTTAGTTTTCTTGAAACACTCAAGTATTGTCTAAACTAATCCTGAAATTTCTTGGTGTTCCTCTGAACATAAAATTTCGCTTTTTCAAGTTTCCTACTTTTGAAACATCTTCCAAAAAGCTTTATGGTAAGGTAATGAAAGTCCTTATCAGGAACCAAAGATTAGAGAGGCAAGAAGATCAGACAAGGTATTACAAGGGCTTGAGATCAGAGGCTGATGATGCACAAGCAGAATTATTAGTGCATGATCATTATTTCACCAGAACTTTATGATAGCAAAACAGATAATCAAGCTTTAAAAATGACATGGCCTGTTTATTTTTTCAAAATCCTCTATGTCTCTTCAGTGATTTTAGTTACTGACATAGAAGAGCTTGAAACTTTGTTGTTTCACAGGAAAAAAGTAAAAGTACTTGCATAGGAAGGCCTTGTTGATTGATAGGGTGCTGTTTGGCACAGACTTAAGCTTTCTTGATAGAGTGATAGAAGATGAGTAGAAAGAATGGAGCCCCTTTGTTTAACAACTGAGTGAAGCAGAGTCCCTTAAGAAAATATTGGAAAACTGCAGGCTGAAATAACAGACAGGTGTTAGGAGAACGACGATAAGCTATCAGTCATATTGTTTAACAAATTGGCAATCTGCAAGAATCCCTTTATTCAATTAAAACCTCTAACCAAATCTAACAAAGACCATTATATTCTAGGCAAAATTTGTACTTCTTTTAGTGAGGATTCCATCATACTATTCCCATGCACTTAATCCTGTGACACCTCTTCCCTTTCTTTTAAGGTGGGAACAATATCCTTAAGTATAGTTCTAGAATGGGACAGAAAAAGCCTAATTTTCTCTTTGAATTCTATAGTTTCCATTTTAACTCTTCATTTGTTAGGAGAGGGAAGAGAGGCAACCACAAAATTGTTTTATTTAGAGAACACTTAGCCATAGTAATTTAACAACATTTTGTTTCATTAAAAAAACAAAAACAAAAACACCCACCACCACAACAACAAAACCCACAAACCAAACCAAAAACACCCACAACAAACAAAATCTTCCCACACCCCCATAATGTTCCTCCCCCAGTGATTCACCAGGGGAAGAACAACCCCAGGCACCAAGATGTTGTGGTGGGTTGACCTTGGCTCCATCCTTGTAGATATTCATAAGCCACCTGGACATCGTTCTGGTCTAGGTGGCCCTGCTTGCGTCAGGGGGTTCAACCAGATGACTCACGAGGTTCCTCCAACCTCAGCTGTTCTGTGATCTAATCTAAATGTAGGAAAAACTTACTCACATTAAAGCCTCCATTGCTAGACATGCTCTTAGGAGTCTGCAGAACATCTATCCTATAGACAGACAACCCTCCATATTCTTTTCTGATGCAATTACAGCATTATAGGTAGGATATCAAGCTGTATCAGGATTCAGGAAACATGGCTTCTATTAACCCTCCTCCACCTGCTCTCTGATCACACAGAATTCAGTGTACTTTTTCTCTTAGATCTAACCTTTATCTATGTCATGTTTTAAGACCTATGCTCTTGAAATCAAGGCTGTCATTATGAGTCAGTCCCCATTCGGTATAACGTCATATGACTTTAGTCATAGTGGATTAGGATCTTTTGCTTGCAAACAGCTCCATGTCAGTAGTTTATAAGTGTAACTGCAAGAGAAATAAAGCCTTTAACTGCATGTTCTTAGCATATCACACACAATAATTTTCATGATACATCCTTTATATCTTTTTTTGGTACTTTGATATGGTTGAAGAAATTCAGCTATTAAGGATGGGAGAGGATTAGCCACTATTTTATTTAATTTTTGCCCTTCTAACTTGGATGGCTGCCCCTTCTTTTTGTTATAAAAATTAATTCATTAATTTCTGTGTCAGAAGAACCAGTTTAAACCAAAAGATGCAATTGATCACAATTTTTAAAAGTGTAATAGGGAATGGGGTGGAAAGCTTATCATTCTGACCTTGTAAGTGAATCACGAAAATAATGTTCAAAGAGATCTTCAAGTACAGTGTTACATAGTGTGTATCGTGATTTTATAAAGTCGTATTATTAATATTTGAATTTAACCTTTCAATTGCAAACTTTGAGCTTTACCAATGAGAAATATGGTAACAATAGCAGAACTGGTCTGGTGAAGAGTAATTTTCTTCAGTAACACATCATGACAGCACAATCTTATCTTTACTTTTATGTACACAGACAAATATATGTTTACACAGTCAATGAATGTATATACTAAAGTACTTGAGTTTTTTAGCTTGCTGACTCCAGAAACTTTAGCATTTGTTTTGTCTGTACTAGTAAGATTAAAGGATAATATTCATGTTGCTTGGGTATGCTAGGCAATAAATTGTTCTGGCAGTTGATTAAATGCTAGACCAAAGCCAAGGCATTTAATCAATGCATAAAGCTCTTTGTTGCCTGCACATTCTATCGTCACAAATTTTACTGCTACTCTGACAAAAATAAAATACTTATGGGCAATATGATCTAATAAGCTCTCTCTCTTTATAAGCTCTTTTTCTTATTTTCAAAGCTTTAAATGTGAAGTGATAGTGACACAATTCATAACCCACAATGATCTCCACAATCCAATCTCAAAAGATTAATCTATCTGCATACATAAGATTTGTTCAAAGATTTCACATTTTCTTTTTCCCCTTACACATACTTTCACATGTGTAAGAAAAAAAGAAAGTATATTTTCAGATGAATTCACCATGAATCAACACAGTTTGTTCTATCCACATATTTGTTTCATTTCAAACATCCAAAGGCTACCTTGGCGGCCTGACCATTAATTTCAGTGAAGCATTTTGTTAAAATCACCTATGCAGTTTTGTCTTCTCATGTCTAATATGAATTATGTGCAGATCACAAATAACACACACAAAACAAATGCATATAAATCTGGCAAAGATTTGCAAAACTCTGGCTTAGAACTCCTGAAGTTGTTCAAATTATGTATGGAAATATATTCTATGTCCTGTAATTCTTTTCTTTTTGCTGTTTATAGTTTCTTTTTTTTCATCTTGTGTGACTGGACATTTACTTGTTATCATACATACATCTGTCTATCAAGGATCTCAACCTTATCCTCATACTTTCAGGTAATTCAGTTTATTAATTACCTCTGCTGAAAATTACGTAACTGGTGCACTTTAACACATACTTTATTTCAACTGAACTCTTAAAATTTCCTCATTAAAAAAATGTATATGACATTAATCGAATAACTACATATTTATAGACACAACTACACACTTAAACTTTTGGGAAAACAAAATTTTCAAGTCAATTGCAAGATCCTTGTGTGCAAGTTTTTCAAGATTGTCATAGTGGGAGCTCCAGCAGCATTTGCACAATAAAGGAAAGCAGAAAAACATGGATCATACTACAGATATGTAAAATAGCTTTTTTCATATGACATTACTTTGAACTTAATATATTGTACTCTTGATTTTATTTGGACTTAAAACATCAGAATATAAATGACCAAACTGTTTTCCAAAATATATTAATAGATGTTTAGCCAGATTTTTTTGGTTTGTTTTCTTTACTGAAATTAAAGTTATTTGGGGCATGATTAAGATACAATTTGGTTTTATGTTCCCTAATGCTCATTCAAAATCATTATAATTAAATAAGACTATGATCTCTAACCTGCTTAAATCATCTTTCTTCTATGAAAGTACTACTTACTAGAAGAACTAATGGACTATGAACTACAAGAGATTACCTGCAACTGACCCTACTTCAGTGTGTGTTAAGATGGTACATATTTTAGAGAGTTCTAAATATGTATATTCTCCTCTCACTCCTTCCCAATACCCCAGAGAACTGCGAACTTTTTATGTTACTATTTACAGCTAGCAAGAAGATCAACTGTCAAACTTGCAGAGGATATTCATGCCCGTGCACATTGCCTGTTGTCTGAATCATAAAGATTAAAAAGGGGAGACTTCATTTTCATTGTCTCAGAGAAGAAAATATGTATCTTCAAGTCTTGAGGAAGAAAATTCCACAGAGTTCATAGTGCATCTCAGGTTGGAACAGATCTATAAGAATTGTGTCCAATTCCCTGCTCCTCACACAGCTATCTAAAACTAAATCTTATAGAGATACAGTGGTAAACACAGGAATTCTCAGTACACTTAAATAACATGAATGAGGGTATCCTTATTTTTTATGGTCTTTGAAGTTTTGGCTCATTCTGAACAAGAAGATTATTTTTTGCATAATTTCCACTTCCATCACTTATCTAAATGCATTAATTCATATAAAGTTAATCACCTGGCCAGGATCACAAATAATGTAAACAGGGAAAGACCTTTTTGACATACTCTGCATGTCAAACCCCTCAAATTTCTTTTAACTGAAGTGGTAATTTGCTAATTAATGAAGCTGAAATGCCTAGAAAAATAGAATCTGTAAGCACTTAAAATGAACTGCAACAGTTCTGACTGTAGTATGGGATGAGTAAATCGCCTGCATTTGCTTGTGATTGCTAACTATATTGCAACATGAAAATCACTATAAACACATAAAAATTACTTCCTCACCAGTTTCTATCAATTGCTGTGTAAGAGTTACTGAGTACCAGATGATGGTCCCCTTCACTATATTTTTTCCTCCTTTTTTTCGGTGACAGAAAATCAAAATCATCATCTTACTTCCAGTGACTCTTTATACTTTTAAAGAAATAACATACATGATGCAATTCAGATTTACAAAAATACAAAGAGATATCATTTATGTATGTAACTTGCCACATTTTCAAATTTGATACACAGTGTTTCAACAAACATAAATTTGGCTCTCGCACCTCTTCCAGACAAAATTATTGAAGAATCAGAAAGTCAGAGGTTATTGTATATAAAATGCTCAAAACTTTATTGATTATGTATCACTTCACTCAAAAGTATTGCTCCCACTTTAGGTGGCTTCACAATGCTTAAACAAGAGAGTCTATAATAGTTATTCTGTCACCCAAATTAACCTTTGATGCATTGTCTAAACACCAAAGAGTAAAACATAGTGGGCAAAGTACTGCACATCAACGATCTCAGTGGCAGCAAAGAACTGAAATATAAGCAGATTGCTTATTTAAAGTCACTGTTTAAATGAGACTTTGAGAAGATAGACTGACACTAGGATTTGCTGTAGTTTCCCAAAGTTAAGGTTTTTATGTAGTGTTTGCTGTTCTGTTTCACTGAAGAATTTTATGCTATAGTCTGCTATAGACCCTCATCCACATTTTTATTCCTCCCTCCGATCACTTTAGAGGGAAGATGTACATGCTGGGCACCGCTGCATCCCACATAAGACAACAGCAACCACTCATGCTTGCTCTGCCCTGGTGGGAGTGGGGGATTCTGATTTTCAGTGCTTGAAGAATGCCTCAGAAAATTCTAGATCATAACATATTTTTATCCTAGTATTTTGTCCATACAATTGTATCTTATTTTTGTCATTGACAGAATGTAACTGACTTGAAAGCTGGTGTAAGTCACAGTTTCAGACCATATCAAGTCCACAGAAACAGCATTTACTAATTAATTTCATTGGTCTTTCTATTTTGAATATAAGTGTGTTAGAAAAAGGGAGAAAAACAATCATACAAAGTCTTCTGGTTTAGCTGATTTAATTTCATTTGGCCTTTGCCAATTTTCCTCATGCACTGAGCACCCACAAGATCTGAAGACATGTGGGGGGATTTTTCTCATAAATAGCAAAGTACAGCTTAAAAGTACCACTCTAAAGAAATTGTACATTATTACATACACTGTTGATTTATTGCTCTAATTAGCAACTAGGTATTTTCTCTCTAGTGAGCAATACAAAAGGTTAAAAAAGTCCCTGTTTTTATTCGTTCCCTGTTGAAGACTCCCTGTGACCAAAAAGTCTAATGTTGGTACCTGTACAGTTTTAGAACAATACTCAAAATGGACTTTATCACAAAAAATAAACAAACAAAAATCTGCACTAATAATGAAAGCTATCCATAGTGGAAAAACTGAACAGTTTTTCAAAAGCAAAGGGTAGAATTTCAGGTCAGACAACTGTTCTAATACAATACCCCTTGAATAATGCACAGACTTGAGCTTGAGTGTTCCTGGGGCTCACAGGCTATTTTGGCTTCAACACTTGAGATCCAAATGGAAAAATTACCAAATTCTATAAGCATGGATAGAGTATTTACTGTCAGTGTATCATAGCAGTCCAGTCATCTCACATTATCTGAGGCCATTCTTCTTATTTCAACTGATGAAGGAAATTTTTTGGGGAGAGGGTATTTTGGTATGTAGCAGCCAGTGGTGGGCAGATTGGATGCACCCTTATATCACTGATAGCATCAAATATAACTGCCCAAGGACATTTGCTCTCCTCATTCCTAAGCAGAGGCCTATGACAACAATGCAACCTAAAAAAGGGAATGCTGTGTCTGGTGCTTTTCAATCTCATCACCATCTTAGAGAAGTTTGTAAGAAGGACAAGGATTGAGTATGATTTTGTATACCATTAAATCTATACAGTTAGTTAATAAATTTTCTACCTATATCGCTATAAAGCCTGGGGTAATATTCTTAGGAAAGAAGAGTTGGAGATACATATTAATTTTAACAAGGTATACACACCCCATTAAAATTAAAACCATACAATTTTACTGCCATGCAATCTGTAGATTTAAAATGCATGAACAAAAAATGTGAAGAAGTTAGATGTAAAGAAGTTCAATAATTAAAGTTTTCTTAATCCTGCCGCCCTGTGTGCCTATATTACAATGTTATCTTTAAGCAGCATAAGCACATTTCTTTTTCAGTCTTTCCTCCTCTCAGCCATTTCCTCTTCTTACTTGGTACTCTGGATGTACAATCCCCAGTAAATGTGTTCTGATCTCATCTTTCTTTCTGTCTTACCACTCAGTATGCAGGTCCTGATTTTACTTACTGCATATCCTGAACTGAACACAAAGGATTTAATTTCCTTAAAAGTTTGTATGTAGTTTTATCACTGCACTATCAAAGTTTTTCATTAACCTTTCAACTTTCAAACTAGAACAACTGACTGCAAACTCACAAGGAAATATTTTTTCCTTTTTCTGCCCCGTCCTGAAAATTTGAGCCAAAAAATTCATATAAAGCTAGTGGTTTTCCCTGAAGAGTTAACTGAAATTTTCTACTCTTAGAGTAACTCCTCTCAAACAAACCTTGACTTAGTGAAAGTGACCATTATGTGACATGTACTTAGAATGACTGCACAAGCACCTTAAGAATCTTAGCTTACTCCATGTGTAACCTATGTAGACTCTTCCTGAGTTCCAGCTGCTTAAATGAATACCCTTACATTCAAATTAATAGTCTACGTGGTTAACAAGGACATTACCAGCAACACTTGCATTATACTTCAAATGAAAATATATTAGTGATGATAGAAGGAAAGAATGCATTTTTTTTAATACCTCTGCAGCTTTTAATATAAGCTGATAAATGCAAATTGTCCCACTGGAGTTATCAGCCAATTTCCAGTGACTAAGAAGTCAGAATCCCAGGCAAAACTCAGACACTTTGGCAGGGAAGAGCTTCCTATTAAAAAGTACTCATATATTCTTCACTTTGTTAATAGCATAACCTTATATAATAGCTTATTGGGGAAAGAGTTGTTCCTAAAGTAAATGAGATTCAGGTGCCTCGAAGCCAGAACAGTGAGGTTAAAGCCTTTTTTTTGCTGCAGCATTAGTTTAAGTGCACATTCTCAAAGTACTCTTTCCAGTTCACCTGGGAGCAGTGGCAAAAGCTAATGCCTGTTGGTCCTGGAATATTGCATATCCAGTGCTCTTGTAGTGAATTCAGTAAAGATGTTTGTTTAGAAGCCTCCTCTGTTGATTTTTACACTTTACTGTTATTGTTATTGCAGCAACATACTGCAGGACACTGCACCTCACATGTTGCTTGTCTGTGCTTTTATAGAAAGACCTGGGGTTTGCTGAGACTGAGGATCTGCTGAACAGATACAAAGCCAAATCCTTTTTTCACCCTGGGCCTGAAAGTCAGTAATCTTATTATTACCTGCACATACATATGTATGCATGTACATCATATATAAATACATTTATCTTCAAATAATGTACATACATGCGTATTCAAATTTATGCATGAAGAAGAAGAAGTCCAGTTATTAAGACAACACAAATGCAGAAACACTTTTCCTAGAAATTGTTAGGGAGAGAAATAGTTCTTGCTGAATCAAGAAAAGCAACAGTGAATGAAGCCCACTTTCTGAATGAAAGAGCACAAGGTTAAATAGAAGAACGTAGAATAACAGATGAAGTAAGAACTGGAAATGGGGTCAAAGGCAGCTGCTACACAGGTGAATACCTGTAGTTTCGTAATTTTTTTTTTCTTAAATTTTGCCCTTAGGCATTGAAAAGATTGCTGTTGAAGTGCTAAAGAAGTCTTCACATTTCTTTCCAACTGTTGATATCGATGGCACACTTTTACTTCCTGGATGATCCCTCTGTTTTCTTGCTCAGGTCCTGGCTGAAGCTGACTTGCCGAAAGAAGAAAAATCACTTGTACCTCTCCTAATAATTTATGATTGATTACACTTCTCCCTGCAGCTCTCTACAAGCCTTCACTGAAATATCATCTCGTCTTTTTTTCAGGACATGTTTTGGGTGCTACATACAGAGAGACCAAGAATCACAGTGCCGATGTCTTGTGTGTTGGACTTCTGCCCCCTCCGTGGAGTTGTTATAGGCATCTTATTTGGGCATGGAATGCATAATCCAAAGCCTGACTTTATCCAAAGCCAATCCATACAAAAATCCCCAACCTTTGTGGCCTTCAGTTGTCATAAAACTTTACAAAACGACAGTACAGCTAGAATGAATACTGAGGCAGAGCTAAATCTGGGACCAGACACTGAACTGAGCTGTTTGTATTTAATGAGGTTAATTAACCACACAGAAAAAGATAGTCTTTTCGGGGGGGGAAAAAACCACAACAAAACATGTGATGAAAATGTCTCTGAAAAGGCATTAGTACTTGTGCTTGTTGGAGCAATCTCTCTGACACTTTAGTAACCCACAGTTGAAAGTGATGAACTTCAATCTATCTGCCCCTAGAAGACAGCCAACTTGATCTTAAAAACTCAAGAACAACACAGAAAGGGAGTTGATTGTGTAGTTGATTATTCTTTCCTACTAAATCTATCCCGTTCAACTTGTCCTTGAAAATGGAAAAACTTGTCTGAAAGGGGAAAAAAAGTCATAACTGTCCATCCATTCCATCCATTATTTGTCCTTTTCACTACATATTGTAAATAAGTGAAAAGAAATTATTTAAAAAGTAATTTCTATTCTTCAAGGCTATCATAAAGCAACTTAACATCTCCGGCAAAAAGTAATCTTTTAAAATTTCTCTCATGCTACTTTTTAAAAAGTTTATTTATTATTAAATTTCATTACATAATTGCATTAAATATAAAATGTCAGGACCTTTTTCACTGTCAGACAACAGGGATATGTATGAAAACTATTCCAAATGAAACAGTTAAACCAAATCAGCAACATTGTCTTCATACACATTGTGATGTATTTTAAATACTTCATGTAAAGATTTAGTATTCAATGATGAAAAAAAAAAAGCCAAAATCATGGAAAGGTCATATTATAAAGACTTCCTGCTGATTAACAAGTTTAATTTGTATAATTTTTATTATTTTATCAAAGAAAATCTTGAAGTAATGCTTTACACGGGTAAAGCATTACAGGGCCAGACTTGTTCCAATTACTTGGCCGTATTACATATTCACAGAATGCTATGAGGTTGGAAGGGATCTCTGGAGATCATCTAGTCCAACCCCTCTGCCAAAAAAGGTCCACCTAGAGCAGGTTGCACAGGAACTTATCCAGGCAGGTTTTGAATGTCTCCAGAGATGGAGACTCCATCACCTCTCTTGGCAGCCTGTTCCAGTGCTCCGCCACCCTCAAAGTGAAGAAGTTGCTCCTCATGTCTGGATGGAATTTCTTATGTTCAAGTTTGTGCCCATTTCCTCTTGTTCTGTCACTGGGCACCACTGAAAAAAGACTGGCCTCTTCTTCTTGACACCCACCCTTTAAGTATTTGTAGGTATTGATCAGATCCCCCCTCAGCTTTCTCTTCTCNTCCCCAGGTGCAGGACCCTATACTTGCCCTTGTTGAATTTCATCAGGTTCCTCTCTGCCAAACTCTCCAGCCAGTCCAGGTCTTGCTGTATGGCAGCACAGCCTTCTGGTGTGTCAGCCACCCCTCCCGGATTTGTATCATCAGCAAATGTGCTGAGGGTACAATCTGTTCCTACATCCAGGTCATTGAGAAATATATTGAAGAAGACTGGACC
>VXBJ01005358.1:82843-97226 GCA_013400055.1 Nycticryphes semicollaris | reverse complement strand
GAGGAAAAACTTTTTCATGGTGAAGGTAACAGGACACTGGAATAGTCTGCCCAGAGAGGTTGTGGAGTCTCCCTCTCTAGAGACATTTAAAACCCACCTGGACACATTCCTGTGTGACCTGATCTAGTTGTTCCTGCTCTGGCAGGGTGATTGGACTAAATGATCTTTCAAGGTCCCTTCCAATCTCTGATATTCTGTGATTATATGATTCTGTAATCATAACATACAACTGTATTGTTTGGTTTTAAGCAGTCTTCACTTAAATTTAGATTTTACTAGAGTAGAAGTGTGAAGATGCTTTAAGTGTGGTATTTCTTAAAATGACATTTTTTTAATACAGCATATAACATTTGTAATGGCCTATTTTAAATTAATTCATAAAATAAATAGCAGTCCTAAATTCTCAGAATTATTTATTCAAATGTGAATGTCCTCTCTTTATGGAAAATGCAACATATGCAAAAAATTCTAATTTATAACAAAGGGACTTATTCAAAGCTGTTATTGACACATTTTTGACATTTGACATAAAATATGCATGAGGGTAACATTCAGACTGTTAATTTATGGATGAAAACATTAGAAGAAAGAAAATGAAGGTTGTATAGTGTTAAATTTTCTGTGTTATTATTATTTTATGTACTGAAAAATAAATTTAGCTATCTTCCCAGACACTGACAACCAGAAACTATTTTAAAAGTGATCTTGATTAGTCTGAAGCAAACATATATTTCTACTGCAATGTTGGTTTGTGTTTTTTTTTTTTTTCAGTTAGTCAATTCCATTACTACCTATTTATAAACAATTATCAGAGCCCTGTGAGATTAATCAAAATTAACAGAATGTACTCCTCAGTGATTTCAGTTAATTATACCAAGCAGAAACTCGGTTGAGAGGGTCAAGTGTGATAATATATACACAAAGTGCTTAGTATTCTGGAATAAAATTACTTTGATCTTTGAAAAAAAGTCATAAAAGAGCAATGCGTATCACTAGCTGCATAACTGTGTAATTTTCCAATAGACATATTTTCCCTAAAAGACTGTAACAGAGGTCTGGGACTCCAACAGATTAGTTTAAGACTATTCACAAAAACCATTTCTTGTCAGCTAATCAGAATTTCACAGATCTACAAATGTGCAGAAAAAAATAGGCTGAAAATTACAAAACTTATTCTTTCTAAAAAAGTCTTTTGTGTGCAATGAATTATTTGTCTTATAGGCCCAAATTGCAAATGATCAGAGGAAAAGAGAGTTGTCTGTTATTATTTTTTTTTTTCTTCCAATGTACAGAATAGAGCTTCCTATATACAAAACAAAATAAATAGACTAAAAATCTGGAAAACTTGGGGTTTACCATTTCCTTGGGTTTATTCAGTGTTCATGTGAGAGTATGGAGACAGGGAAAAAAAGTGCTCTGTACATGGATTGCAAAGAAAACTCACAGTCCAGATGGCTATGCCTGTTACCTGTCTGGGCACATGGCAGAGGAAAAAAATCAGTTCTTCATTCTAGCAATGAGATGTATGGAAAGCAAAGGAATTGTATACACTTAGTATTTAATCATATTAATTACACATGTTATTTTTGCAACATGGACATCTGCTTAAAATTTTGAATGCCTTGTCTGAATTATTTTAGATACAAACAAATGTATGTGGTTTGTTCATTTAACATCAACGAATGAAAAAGATAAAATGTTAATAATCTGTTTGCATTTATAAAATATCAGTGCACAAAACCTATTTTGCCTCTGTTTCCTTAGCTTTCTGGTCCAGCCATGCAGGACCATATGTCACCAGAAATAATCACAAATTATCATCTTGTTAGTCCTCTATTTCAGTTCTGAGGAGGGACAAAAAAATCCAAACCCAAAACAAAACTGTAAAACCTCAGGAACCTACAAAATAAAAACCTGTTTTCTACAGATTAAATGGACATCTTAAGAAATCCAACTTATTTGGGCCCATTACCAGTTTTGAGCCGAAATATTAAGATACATATTTCAGCTAGGCCTGAGCAGATATTGAATTACTGACCTGCTTAGGAACATATTAAGACCTCCTAGGCTTCAGTTTGTACTGAAAAACTAAGCACCTAAGCAAATACTTTGTCAGCATTATTCCTCTTCTCCTCATGTCAAACACTGTTCTCAGATTCCTTCATTTGAGGGTAAAAATGTGTATCATCCGAGACAAAATTAAGAGCAGTTACATAGTTAGATGGCTTGAAGAACTGTCATAATAAGATGTTTGGACAGCATGGTCACTACACTTTTAAAAAAAGGATTTCAAATTCAAACACATAAATAAAGATGTCTATAAAAGATTTCTCTAAATGTGACTTAGTTATCTAAGTTTTCATTAGATCCAGTGAAGGTTTACTGTGTTGGTAGGCTACCTATATACTTGATTAAAGTAAATTAAGTCATCTATAGGCATGAGAAGGCACACACTTATAGAAATTTTTAGATCTTAATTTATGAATCCCTTCAGTAGTGCCAAGGACTGTAATTCTAAAGTGTATTTTTGTAAGGATGGCAGCTTTTAAATAAACATCTGACTAGATTATAGTCTCAGCAGCTGAGGTTATTTTGTTGGTGTAGCAAATGTTGTTTGGGGAACCTACAAGGACGACTTCTCAGGTATGTGCATTATTTGTAGATATTTCCAGTTAAAAATGCTAATTAAAAAAAAAAAACCTCTAGTTGAAAAATGTGTTGTTGCTAAACATCTTTATCATCCAGATATACAGTATGAGCAAAAGTCAGCCCTGAGGTGATACTGTGGTACATTAAAGCTGAAAGAAGGAAAATATTTCTCTATAGAAGTCACAGTTTCAGTACTGAAAAGTGTTTATTTTTCTTTTCCCAAAACAGCATTTCACTATTTCAGTGGAAGAATATACAATGTTGGTTTGTGCTTTGTAAGTTCAGAGTTTCCTTTTTTTTGTGGGTGTATATTTTACCAATCAGTTTTTAAATTAGCATGTTAATTACATGGGGTCCCACTTTTTCACTCAATCAAAGAAAAAAAAAAAAAAAACAAAAAAAAATCAAACCCATCACCACGAAGACCCCCAAAACCCAGAATAAAACAACTGATGAAAAAAATATACTCCTAGAATGTATTAGTGAAAAAGGTGTTACAGGGAGCTGAGCTGGAGAAAATGTATGTCTTAAACAAGAGCAGTATTGAATTAATAAGGCAGGAAGAGTTTTCTTACATGAGTTCCTGAGACAAGAATTTGTTACTTGCTTGTTCAACCTGACTGACTGAAAATAAACATGTAATTTCACCTCAGAGACAGCATGTCTTCAAAATTTAGTGACACACTGACTTTCAAATTTTTAAGTAAAGTACTCAGACAGGAGCCTTGTGATGCTGTTTGCCAGAACTCAGGCTCAGAATTTCAATGAATGCCAGAAGTGAAATTTCAATTTTTCAGTGAAATTGAACCAATGAAATTATTCATCTTGATACTGTCTCTCAGTCCCATCAGGAAATTTGCATCTCTGTTAGATTGTTTTGCTCACTTTATAGGAGGTACTTACTGTTAATGTAACATGTTTCAGGTTTTTCTTAGCACTCCCATTCTGTTTCCAGACTCTGAACAGAAGTTTCTGGGGTGCTTTGGTCAAGGAAGAGGATTTTCAAGAGAGTTTTTTTATGGATCAGAGGACTTTAAAAATAAGCCTGTGCTATATATGCTGCAGGGCCAGTGAGGTGAGATTTTATGCAGCTGAATTAGAATTAGGCTTCATGAGAGCTCAGCCATTGAAGCCTGCAGAGGTTCTCTGGAGAACAGTTACAGAAAAATTATTTTCCTCAAATCATATGGTTTTTTTTATGGTTGAATACTGAGTCTGATTTTATTTCCTATGGAAATCAGGGTCAATGTAAATGCTTCTTTTTTTAGTATGTTTGGGATGTGACAGGCCCTGGAAGGTAGTTTCTCAATGTCTGCTAAATCCCTGCAGGGGATACTGTGGAAGCCAAAGAAAAGACAAAGTCATTGAAATAAAAATGAATTTGCTTTTTCTGCATATTTTTTTATGCTTCTTAAAAATAAATCACTCTTTATTTTTCCTTTTTATAGCTATACAAGAGATATATAGCATATATCGTATTTAATTTCTTACTGAATTTATTCCTTTCAAACAAATGGTACTTTGTTTTCAAATTATTTAAACCTGAGTATTTCTATGCATTTTTTACTCAATATGTGGAGCTGAAACAAAAATAGTAATTCTGCATTCACATTAATAATATCTCATGTAAGACTCGTTCCCTTTTGATGAAGTTACTTACCCGTGAGCCTAAGTTTCTCAGACGTCTGCTGTTTGTTGCTATGACTTTGGACAGTGATTCCACATTGAAGGTTTTTGCCAGGAGTAAGAATTTTACCATAGTGTCCTTGTATATTCAACAAGATGAAAAAGTCTTCATATTATTAGACAAGCGGGAGGAAGAAGTAAGGAAGCTAACTGTTAAATATATAACATGATTGCAAACAAAAATAATCAGCTTTTGATCTTTTCTGTGAATTGTCTTGCTCTAGAGTCTGTTATTACAGGACTTGAACACCCTATAATAATTATTAAAGTTTTATAATGCAAAATATTCACCATACACAGTACTGGTAAAAAAAGTTGTGTCTTTAGTACAATGAGGTTATTCTTACACAAGTTGGAAGGCTATGACCTTAAGAAAGGAGGTATGATACAGTGAGGGAAGAAATAGATAAAAGGGGAAAACTATTCTTGCAAATAGACATAGGAAAAAAAAAAGGTATTCAAGGTTTTCTTTAAAAAAAATAAAAAAATCTTTCAACAGTTTTTGTTGCTGGTGGTTTTCTTTTTTTTGGTTGGTTGGGTTCTTTTGTTTGTTTGATTTTGGGTTTTTTTCCCCTATTTTAGAGGTTACCATTTAAAAATGACAGCACAGTAATAACTTTAGAGTAATTTATGTTAACAAAGTGATAACCACATCTCTGGATAATTAACTGCTATACTGAAAAAAAAGCTCTGGTTCACATCTGATTTTGGTCATAACTCCTGTTTCAAAACCATTATTATTACTATATAATTACAATAAACATTTGTTTATTTTAAGATTCCTCACTAAAATTGAGGTATTGTTTTTAAACTGAACTTTAGGTCTGCGTTAGTCTCCCTGGTGCAGAAGTTTTAGTACCTCATTGTTTTGAATTTACCCATCAGACCAGTACTGTAACTAGGAAGTTAAACAGATTAAAGAACTTTGGATCAGTTATACATAGTGTTTATGAAAGATTCCTTTCATGGGAATCCCTATCTCTGACTGTATGATACTTTGACTCTGCAAATTTAGAGTAATGCTAGCCACTTCCTTTGTTATGCAAATATTTAATAAATCCCTTGGAGTTACAAAGGTTCATACTTAATTGTATTCAGCTTTTATGTATGCAGTTGCCTGTGAGAGGGGAAGCAATGAAGCATGATTCTCCTAAATAAGAGAACTTCAATGAGATAATAACAGATTATTCTGCAGAGGATCTTTTCTCCTTTATGTTTTTATCACTGATCTGGATGAAGGGATTGAGTACATCCTAACTAACTGCAGATGACACCAAGTTAGGTGGGAGTGTCAATCTAAAAGGGTAGAAAGGTGTTGCAGAGGGATCTGGACAGGCTGGATCAATGGTCCAAGGCCAATGGTATGAGTTTCAATAAGGCCAAATGCCAGGTCACAACAATCCCATGCAGCTTTACAAGCTTGGGGGAGAATGACTGGAAAGCTACCCAGCAGAAAAACACTTGGGGATGTTGGTCAACAGCTGGCTGAATATGAACCAGCAGTGTGCCCAGGCGGCCAAGAAGGCCAAAAGCATCCTGGTCTGTATCAGGAACAGCATGATGAGTAGGACTAGGGAAGTGATCATTCCCCCATACTCGGTACTGGTGAGGCCCTACCTGTGTCCAGTTTTGGTCCCCTCACTACAAAAAAAGACATTGAGGTGCTGGAGCAGGTCCAGAGAAAGGCAATGAAGCTGGTGAGGGGTCTGGAGAACAAGTCTTATACAGAGCAGCTGAGGAGATTTGGGTTGTTTAGCCTGGAGAAAAGGAGGATGAATAGAGACCTTATCACTCTGTACAACTACCTAAAAAGAAATTATAGAGAGGTGAAGAGTTTTGGTCTCTTCTCCCAAATAACAGGCAATAGGACAAGAGGAAATGGCCTCAAGTTGCACCAGGGGAGGTTTAGACTGGATGTTAGGAATAATGCTTACACTGAAAGTGTTATCAGGCATTTCAGCAGGCTTCCCAGGGAAGTGGTTGAGTCACTATCCCTGGAGGTATTTAGAAGGTGGGTAGACATAGTGCTTAAAGATATAATTTAGTGGTTTTTTTTGTCAGTGTTGGGTTGATGGTTGGACCAGATGATCTAAAAGGTCCCTTCCAACCTAGGCAATTCTAAAAGCAGCATCAGTGTTCCTGTCTATAGCCTAGCAGTGAAAGTACATGTTACTGATCCCCTTCTGCAAATTCACTGAAGATATGAATGACTTTAACCTCTACCCAAGAAAGTTTAATTCCAAGCAGATTTTAGTTCCAGTGTGGACACCTCAGTATTTTCTTTGTGCAGTCCTGACACTTTAAGAGCTTGTTCCATTATTTTAGATATCCCATTAATTAGAAGAATAAGAGGAATCTCTTTTTCTTTTATGGATTTGTTCCATTAAATTAGTTGAAATCTTGGCTTAAACTATGGGGTGAGAAGTTAGTCAAGTAGTGGATAAATGTGTTTATATTTTGAATAATAACTGGTTACGTTTCCCATTCACTATTCAAGTGTAGTGAAGAAAAATATGCCAGTTGATAGCATTTGCTATCAACCTGCAAAAGCTAGTGCATGGTATCAGTGTCGCTTGGAAAACAAGCTGTGCTGTAGATTTTAAAATAACAGTTTTACAGTTTAAAAGAAGACCATGAAAAGGCCTATTCTTTTACTGACTGCAGTTCAGAGAGCTCCCTCCAAGCCTGAAACAGTAACTGTCTCTCACCCTTCAATGCCATTGTTAGAATTAAAATCTTCTTCCTTTTTAATTTGAGAAGTAAAAATAGTTTAAATACCACATCAGAAGACAAGTTCTGCTCAGGGACACAATGTACTTTCTGTCACGGATATATTAAAGATAACTAAAAAAAGACTAATAGTGATAAAGGAAAAGGATATGAGTTTCTTTCTATACAACTGACTTCAAAGGGTGATCTCTGAAACTAAAATAAAAACTGTGACACATATCTCATAAATTATTTTGGGGAGTGTGTGAGAAAGTAAGATTTTTGTTCTACAGTGACATAAAAATAAAACAAGTCTCAACTGATCTGTATTTGATTGTTGGCTACGTAGTTTAGAGAGGTTCATTATTAGCTTTCATAACTGTTGTAAATAGTAGGAGAGCACTAGTGTGTGTTTACTTTTGAGACTAGTGAATACTGATGTTCACTTTGGGTGTAGGCACTATACAGGCCAGGTAAAGAGCATTTTGATGTTCTTTTTTTATGAAGTTATGTGAGGATATGCGTCACTTTCTGTGATGTGATGTGACAGTTAATATGGTATTATATTTTGCTTATTTTTCATATTTTATTTGTCTAATTTTTTTTGATGGAGATGGTTTTGTAAATATTGAATGGTAAAATTAAATGTATAATCCGATATCCTGTCTTATCTTAAAGAGATCAAATAATTGGGAGTAAATGCACAAAATAACTATATAGTTGGTGTGTGCTTCAGTGTATGGATCTCCAAAAGGATGTTAGGCTTCTCACATAATTGTCACCTTCTGTCTCGTTTGCTATACTTGGTGGTCCTAACAGTTACAAATGTCCTATTTTTTTCACATCGATAATGCTTTATAATTTTAAATGCTCTCTTTCTGATGCTATACCTTATTAGTATATCCAGTCCTATGATGCTGTAGATCAGGATATCTTTATTGAAGAACTTAAAGTAGTAGCACCATTGTCCTACAGGTAGCTCAATATTAATAAACACAAGCACTCATTTTGGACGTGAAAGATTAGCAAGACCCTACAGAAGCCAGCTTGAAGAAACCTAAGGATTTGTCACCAAAACAGTTCATACAGACCATATGGCTTCCTGGATCCTGGGACCATATATCTTTGGAGAACCTAAAATCACATCTTGTCTCCTTCTATAGGGAAAACTAAATAACAAACAGAAGTTTAATGCTGTTAAGGAAATATCAGATGCAAGTTTCAGGAAAAAAGTAGGAGTGGGCTCATAAAGGGAAGACAGATTTTTTCAATACAGTTTTCTTACTTAGGCAAAGAAGAACTACTTCTTTTGTTATGCTACACACTGCCAAGTGAAAGAACAATATAACTTGTTCTCTCTCTCAATAAAACTCTAAAAATAACCAAAATCTGTGCTATAAAACAGTAAATTGAGTAGATTTTCCATTAATTATTTGAAGTTGTTGGATTAAATAATACAAAGTAAGTGTTGAAGTTGCTGTGTAAACTCTAGTGTTGAGACTCTGCTCAAATGTGACTTTAAGTTTGATAATTTTCATAAAATTCTTCTTTCCAAATAAAGAGAAATTTTACCTATTTAAAATGAAATATTAAAACTTATTCATGAAGAGTATTTCTGTTTAAATCAGTCTTGCTGTTTCTAAATATACTTTATAAAGTCCAGTGTTCTGAAAACTGTTCAAAGAAAAGGAAATAAAAGAGTTCAAATACATATGTCTTGAAATGACTTCAGAGGCTTAGCGAATAGAAGTAAAAATGTCCATGATATAAGCATGCATTTGCCATCCAAATGAGCACTTCATTAGAAAATAAAAAACACATGCTGGAGTGGTCTGCAGTACAACTTTTTTATCCCAAAGTATTTGATTGTGCCAACCATGTAATTATACGTTGTTCCTAAACCAGTTCAGATGTGTTACTGTGCAGATATTCATATATTTATTAACTGCAATAGAACTACTGTGACTGCAAAAATTAATCCTATGGTTCTATTTGTGCAAGACCATGTCTGCTATGAAGGTTATCAGTGAAGATTTAGAGAACAAAATATAAACAGAACAATTCAGGAGTTATACTCTAAGTGACAGTAAATTTCAGTGCATGTTATGTTAGATGAAAAGATTTCTGGAGTTTGTTAACAGTTCAGATACTTTTTAATAGAAAAAGCAGGTGCAGTACTAGCAGTAGCTCTCAAACAACTCATCTGAAGATGCAAAGGGTAGCAGTGAAATATTTACTCAGTTATTTTTAGGAATGACAGAAAGGAAATGGTGATGTGGATAGCTCTTCTGGACCCTCAGTTAAGAGAGTTTTAAAATAAAAGTATTAAACAACATGCATAAGAAAGTGCAGGGAATCATGGCTTCTGTGCTACATAGAAGAATAACAAATACTGGAATATATAAAGGACTTCTATAAATCATTTAAAAATATATAATTATCATTAGCTTTTTTGGAGGACAGGGTAATTTCCCAGAAATCAGACAAATCAGAAAAAAAAAAAACAATTCTGATAAATTCTGTAAAAAATGAAAGAGGCAGTAAAATGTGCAGTACCAAAAAACAACATAAAAATTGTTTTAAATACGATGTTAGTATATTTGGATTACTTTCCAACATATGGGTTTGTTTTAAATTACCACAATGTATAAGAAATTACAGAGGAATATGACTCAAAGGGTTGAAACAGATAACTACAGAGACAGTGTTGTGTATTGAAGATGATTTTGTACTTAGATTTAAGATCACGTGAAATATAAGAGGTTTTTTTTTTTTTAATGTGAGTAATCTATATGGTTATTGGAATATTAATCTAGACGGTTAATGAATGGACTGAAAAATAAGCATTCTAACTTTTAAAAGGAAAAATGAAATTTTGAAGTTTGTAGCCAATTCTAAGTCTTAGGCCCACAGGAAAATCCTATTAAAATTATTTTATGGTTGATTATATTATTTTTTTTTCTGTATTTCCATTTCAGTTATATGAAAATATAATTGTTTAAAACTCTTTATCACCATGATAACAAGGTGTATATCCTGTTTTCAAACTTCGTTATTTCTTCTGCTGTGTCTGTATCTGGATCATGTGAAGCGATTTCTTGCTTTTCTGTTGACAATGTTATCTGCTGCTGTCAGAAAATAATCTAAATGTAGGTACTCACACTAAAGACTCATTTTTTTTCACCTTTAAAATGCATTTAATTTTATTTACTATGCATACATCAATACTCTGGTGTAATTTCACAATTAAAATACCTTGCTTTTAATTTAATTTAACGTGCATTTTAAACTGAATGCTGCTTGAAATGTCACCTATGTAAATAACTTTTTAAAGTCAAACCTAAAGAGACTCACTTTATCTCAAAAAAGCTTTAATTGTACATGGGAACCATCTGTATTTTTGGCACAGATATTAAAGTACATTTTCTTGTACTGATTGTTCAATCTTCTGTGAGCAAATCTTCTTTGAACTGCTTTGGATAATGGAATGAGGTGCCTTTAAAGTTCACTACACAAAAAAAGCTTTTTGCATTTCAGCAGACCAACCAGTAATGTGACTTTTATTCTAAATAAAATTTATAGTTTTAATATTTTACTTACATATCTAAATAATTATTAAAGTTATTTGAAATTTACATGTTGCAAAATATTTATGAAATTATTTAAATTATGTAGTCAATATAGATGTGCAAATGTGTGTAAGGTGTCTATTTTAAGTACTTATTTCTTAAAATTTTTTTTTTTTGCTTTAGTTTGTTCCTTTCAAATGAGAGACTTCAAAAAACAAGTTCTGTTTGAAGAACAGGAACCTTTGATATATATTTTTGTCCTTCTTCCTCCTCTTCCTTTTCCCATCCTTTTCTTCTTCTTTCTTCTTTCTTTCATTCTATGAGCTTTGTTTTACATTGAATCATAGAATCATAGAATCATAGAATGGTCCAGGCCAGAAGGGACCTCCAAAGGTCATCTAGTTTGGCCTCCTGACAGTCAGCAGGGACACCCCCAACTAGACCAGGTTGCTCAGGGCCTCGTTGTGCTTCACCTTGAATATCTCCAGGGAAGAGGCCTCAACCATCTTCCTCTGCAACCTGTTCCAGTGTTCCACCACCCTCATAGTAAAGAACCTATTCCTAATATCCAATCTAAATCTGCTCTTCTCCAGCTTGAAGCTGCACACTTATTCTGTCACTGCAGGCCTTTGTAAACAAGCTCTCCTCAGCTTTCCTGTAGGCCCCTTTCAGGTACTGGAAGGCTGCTATTAGTTCTCTAGAGCCTCTTCTCCAGGCTGAACAACCCTAACTCCCTCTCAGCCTGTCCTTGTAGCAGGACTTCATCTACTATGATGAAAGATCCTACCTACATCAGATACTCCAGTCCCCTGATCATGGCCCTTCACTGAACTCCCTCTAGTATGTCGATGTCTCTCCTGTATTGGGAAGCCAGGACACAGGTGGGGGGAACAAAGGGAAGGATCACCTCCTTTGATGTGCTGAAAAGACTTGCTGATGCAGCCCAAGCTGTCATTGGCTTTCTTTGTGATACGGGCACATTGCTTGTTCACGTGATATTTTCAGGCTATTGCATCAGATTTTTTTGCCTTCTATTTCTTCTGTCATAGATGCTGCTGTGTGTTTGTGGATTTTTTTCCTCCTTTTCTTGATTTCATAGGAACTGTAATTGTTAAAAATATATTTTTTCATTAATCTAAAGTTTCTCTCTTTTTCTATTATTTGTAGTATTTAATTTTTTTCATGACTATAATCAAAAGAATAAGACGAATAAACAAAATAGATCATCAAAGTGAACTGAATTAAAACATTTACTGTTTTGGCTTGTTACTTAATGAATGCATGTCCGCTGCCTTACTGTTATCAGTGTTTCTATTTCAACCATGAAAAATTTCAGTCAGAACTTGTTTGGTGGTGCTAAGTAATGCATTAATTCATGTTTAATATACTTGCTGTTGTACTTGGGCCATTATGTGCCTTTGTTTCATCTAAATCAAATGTGTTTATGTATGTGTAGGTAAGGTAGATTGCATTATACTCAAGACAGGCTTGTCTTCTGTCTTCCGTGTCTGGAGTTATGTTACACAGATTAAAATTACCATTTATATTGAAATAGGGGACTGATGTCTGTCAATATAGGAGAAGATGAGAAAAAAAGGAAGCCTTCCCCTAAATTTATAGAAATTTGTAAAATCTAATTGAGACACCAAAGATTGCTTCTTTCCTGTATTTTGGAAAATGATGTAATAATTGGAATAAAAATGTGTTAATATTTTTCTTGCTTACAGTAGGATATGATTTCTTGAAAAATAAATAATTGAAAATTATGTAGCTGTCATGAAAAAATCAAGGTTGTTTCAAGAAGTTCTAGATAATCATATACACATAAGTTCTGTTTTCCCATATTTAAAATGCTCATATCAGGCTTAATAAGAATAATGTAATCTTCTGGGAATAAAAAAGGAGCAGAATCTGGAAATTAGTGGACCTTTTATTATTTTTTTTTCTTTTTAATTGTATAATGAATACTAAGGGGCTCTTTTTCCATTTTAAAGCAAAAATTGATCTGTAACATCTCTGGGAACCAATGTATTGTATCATTAGAAGGAAACTCTGCAGTCATAATAAAAATGTGCCCCTTTTCATGGTTACTTAATCAGTGAAGTCTGGGAGGTTATACATTATGTTAATTTATTTAACCAATACAGAATCTGTGTCATTATGTTGTGTTATTTACTAGAAAATGAGTGAGCTGAAAAACAAATGAAAAACCTCATATATTAAATCCTTATGTAGAGCTAATGAGCTTTTTTCTCTTTTCAGCTTCCTTTAGTTACTATAGAACAGGGAGTTATACTGAAGGAGAAAAAATTAAAATAAAACAAGATATATAAAGACTTTTAGCCATCAGAGAAAATTAAATACTACAAACCACACTCTCTGTTTAAACAAAAACAGTGGAGTTTGGGGAAAAAAGAAACTGTTCACAACATATTACTTATTTAAATGGGATCTTATGGGAAGTACCAGAGTCCCTGTCTCTAAAAATACAGCGCACATCACTCAGGAGCATTTCAGAGCCCTGAAATGCAACTCCATATACTGTTGCCATGTTCAAAAGGCCTCAAACGTGTTTTGTCTTATGGCTTCTAGCATTGTCCCTAACAGTTTCTGAGCATGATCTGAGAGATTGAATTTTCCAGGGACTATTAAACACAATCAGTTCTCATGCAGTAACCTTATGCTAAAAGTAAAAAAAGCGTCCCAGAGCAGATGCAGGCCACCCAGTTTGGCCAGCTTCAATGCTCATAAATACTCTTGGGCATATTTAATTTACTAGTATAGACATAGCCAAATATTTTCCACCACATTTTTTTCCTGTAAAATATCAATGAAGCTCATTAAGGTAACTCTTGGTGAAAATAATTATGGTTTCTTTGAGGAAAAATTTAACATTTGCAGCAGCCAATTAATTGCAAGTGGTATGGATTTAGTCAAGCTCCCTATTACTGTTTAAAGGAGATAGGTTCATTAGAATTGCATGACACATAAACCAAGAACAATGTGTGTTATCTATGAGCTCAGAAGAAATGGTCAGCAGAATAACCACTATCTGTGACTAGCAAGCAAATTGTATTAGCACCATCTTCTGATAATTGTGGAATGATCCTTTACGGTTGTTTGTGGAGTGTTTTTTCCCCTCCTTGAAACTTACATCAGGTTTCCATCACAGAAATCAGGTTTTACCATGATCTTAACGTATTTAAAAAATATCACATAACCTTGTGTTACTCACCCTGTCACAAAGTGTTGGTTCAAAGAACTTTTTAGGTATATGGTCTAGGATTTTCTTCCTGTGTGTCTGAAACACAGAACCGCTGTAATCTAGGTACCTTGGTGTCTGATTTACACCTCTGTCAGTATCACAAAATACATATGCATGCGTATTATATTCTCCTTCTCTTTCTGTTTTTGGAACAAAGATACTGAGACTGTAGTTTTCCTTGTTAACTTTTAAAATAAATTAACAAATTTACATTTTTCAAAGGAAAGTTATCAACTTTTTAGATCCTACTCTAACAACAAAAGATTAAGAAATGCAGAGTAAAGAATTAAATGTTTACTTGCTATCCCACATAATGTGATAATGCAAATTATACTGTGGCCTGTTTTCACCGTCTACTTCAGGTCTTGAATAATGGCCAGAGTTCAGATATTTTAAAGTCATAGCCAAAAAAGCAGGATATATATCTCCAGAAGTGATACAATCACAATTAGATGCATAAAAATGTGAACTATACTAAAGATGCTAATGCTTCATACTGAAAAAA
>VXBJ01005358.1:63874-82806 GCA_013400055.1 Nycticryphes semicollaris | reverse complement strand
ATGTTGTAACTTTCCAAGTCAAGATGAATGTAGGGCTGGGAACTAGTAAAGGCTTATGCAGCAGTTGAGCAAAATTGAAGAAGATGCATTTGTTATAAAATGGTAAACAGTCTATAGAGCAAGGAGGAAAACAAGATATTATGAAGATACTTCTTGTGACTTATTATTCTAGTGAATATTCTGCAAAGGGAAAATTTTATAATATTCTGTGGAAACAATATCATTGTTTTCATTGTTGATCAAGCACTACATCAGGAAAGATGTGGTTGAAAATGTCTAATAAAGGGAAATTGAAATAAAAAGCAATGGATATAAATATCTGACATTGGAGAGTACAGTAAACTTTCTACAAAATTTTGCAGAATAGATACCAAAAAAATCGAATTACAAACTTCAAAGATATTGATTTTAAGTTGTGAGTTTTATTTATTGAAGGGGTACAATATAAAAAAAAAAATAAAAAAAAACCTGCAACAACATTGGTTTATATCTGTGCACAATCAAGTTGTTCTTAAAATTAGGTAAGAATAAATCATTATAAACGTATAATTGAATAACTGTGTTCTCTGTTTGTAAGAATTTATATTATATGTAACTAATAACCCTATTTGCAGATATTTTTGTTTCTATTAGTATCCAACCTAACTTCTGTCAATACAGTTATTTGAAGGAGATCATTTGACAAAATTGAGAGTATGGTGAAAACGGAAATCATCTTTTCATAGATAGCTATAAAGGCATTTCAGATAGTGGAGTTAGTTTTACCATTAAAAATTACATATAGCTCTGAACATTCTAATTCATCTACACGATTTACCATGAATTTGCAGACGACTGAAAACAGTCATAGTGACTACTTGAACACATACGTACTGAGTCAATGTCTCCAGAGAGACCTTATTGTGGCCTTCCAATATATAAAGAGGGTTTGTAAGAAAGATGGAGAGAGTTTCTTTACCAAGGCCTGCAGTTATAGGATAAGAGGCAACGGTTTAAGCTTAAAGAGGGTAGGTTTAGGTTTACATATAACATAAGGAAGAATTCTTTTATAATAAGGGAGGTGAGAACTGGAACAGGTTGCCCAGAGGAATTGTAGCTACTCCATAATTGGAAGTGTTCAATGTTAGATTGGATGGGTCTTTGAGCAGCCTGATCCTCTGGAAGATGCCCTTTCCCATGTTGGGGGTGGTGGTGGTGGTGTGTTGAACTAGATGATCTTTAGTGTTCCTGATAACCCAAACCATTTTAGGATACTATGAAACACTGGCCCAATATTTAGCTACTTTGTAATCTCTGTAAAGGCACTGAGAACCTTCTCCAGTAGAGAAATTAAAATAACTTAAGTGGGTGATTACTGTCAAAATGCTTACAGGTTTACCAGAAAGAAATATTAGAATTTAAATCTGTACTTAGGAAACTATTATTAAAAAATCCCCTTCAGGTTTTTTTTGTTGTTGTTGTTGTTTTTTGGTGATAGTGGTGGTGGTGAGGTTGTTCATTTTGTGTTAGTTTGGCGTTTTTTAAAAAAAGTTTTGTTCAGCTTTCAAATGTGAAAAGCTGCTCTTCCTTTATTTTAACATACTATTCGTTTTCTATACACCTTTTTTATTTTGGACACAGTAAAACTGATCATTCAGGAAACAAGACATTACCTACCCAAAGGACATCTGATGCAGATGGTTTATCTTTGGCAACCATATGCCATATGCATTTTGGCAAAAAGGTATGTGACTTTCTTTTTGCCAGCTATGGTGCAGTAGCCAGATATTTCTCAAACAGATCTATAAATAATGCATTTCTCCACCTCTTTCTCTTTGTCTCTGTCTCTGTTTTATCTCTATTTTAAACCTAGTAATATCTTCCATGAAAAAAAACCTCCATGCATGCTGCAAAATTACAGACTATGGAGGTTATACAAATTAAACAGAAAAAAATATGCAGAGAACATTTTAATACATTTTAATTCTTCAGGTTGTTTTTTTTTTTTATAAATCCTATTTCACAAAACTTGAAACATTAACAGGGATGTCTCAAATCTGATGACATACAATTTTTGTAAGCAAGCAGGAAATATTTCAATAAGGTCAAAGAAGAATATTTTTTATTTCTAAGGTTTTGTTTATTGAAACATGTTGTATGCATATGACTGGATCTAGAAACCCACCTTAAGATGTGAGTTGCAGTCATGTCATGACACCATAGGACATGACTTGGATACTGTGGCTCCTTTTTAACACTTTCTCCACAAGAAAGAAAATCACCTGTGATTGTAGCACTCTGCAACAGATGCTCTAAGAGATGGCATAGGTATCTGGTGCAAATCCAGTTAAAATAATTGTTTCTTCAGGGTCTATTCAGGTTTAAACATTCACTGAGGTCTTACTGTATGAGGGAAGTATGAAAAGGTTTTTTCTCTCATTTGGCTGGCTATTTTCAGAAGCTTGAAGCATATCTTGATGTGTGTGATCTCTATGACATCTTTATCATCTTGATCTTTCTAGCAATTCTGATGGAGATTAATCAGGGAGTTCAAAAGATATTGAGATAAAGCAAGGCAGACAGACTGTTTTGCGCGTCCAGCCAGGAACACAATAATCACATAAGCTTAATTTCCTTAGGTTAAAATCAGACTAAAATGAGTTGTTCCCAATTCAAATATTCTACCATTGCAACTCAACCTATGTAAGTATAAAAATATTACATCAAAATAACATAATTGTGCTGAAATGAGATTGGCTTTATAATATGACAGATAAGTAGTTAGGTACTGAAGTAAGATTTCTGATCGTCACCAAAGTACGAGTGAAGTGTATGCTTACTGAAAGACCTGTGGCATTTTGAAGAGGAGACTTTAAAGGACCCTAAATATCTATGTATATCTTTCAAAGAACTGTAGTATGAACTGAACACAAAACAAAAAGTGACTAAAACTTTTTGACACTCTTCTAAGGACAAAGTAGAAATTAGAAATAGAAAGTCTATGATGAAATCATATTGAAGATAGCAACCTTATAGATGATAGCATAACATAATGGAATAAGAGTTGATTGAAATACAAATTGTAGATATGGCTGAATTCTCTGAATTCTTAGAATCACAGAATGGCTTGGGATGGAAAGGATCTTAAAGATCACTTAGTTCCAATCCACCTTGCCAGGCACAGACCTGAGGCTGACTGGCCTATAGTTCCCTAGGTCTTTCTGGTTTTCCATTTTTTAAAATAGGGGTTACATTTCCCCTTTTCCAGTCAGTGGGAATTCCATTGGACTGCCATGACTTATAAATCAGATGAATAGTGGCTTAGAAACTTCATCTGTCAGCTACCTCAGGAGCCATGGATGGATTTCATCAGGTCCCATAGACTTGCTGAACCTTTATAAGATGCTCTCATACTTGGTTCTCCTATAGTAGACAGTTCATTCTCACAGCTCCTGTTTTGGCCTTCTGAGACTTCGCGATGTGGTTGGAACACTCGCTGATAAAGACCAAGATGAAAAAGTCACTCAGTACCTCAGCCTTCTCCATATCTTGGGTGACCAGGTCTCTTGTTTCCTTCTGGAGATGTCCTACATTTCCTAGTTTTCCTTTTATCTCTGACATAGTTATAGAAGTTCTTCTTGTTGCCCTTGATGTCCCTGGACAGATTTAGTTCTTTCTGAGCTTTGGCTTGCCTAACCTGGTTCCTGGCTGTTTGAATTTCTGAACAGTTTAGCCCACTGTGTGATACTGGTACAGAGTGATACTCTTGCTGACACAAGTAAAGAAATTTCCATGGCAAAATGTTCAATAAATTGGGCTGCTAGACAAGTCCTCGTAAGTCTCGTTTCTGGAGACATTCTGTTGCAGCCCATTGTGACTGGTAACATGCTCCATCCTGAGCTACCAGAAACAGTTGAGTGAAGTAGCTCGAGGGTAGGCGGTTATTGAAAGTAATGGTTGGTGTGTCAGTTGCAGGGAGTAGCCAGCAAGAGAGGCAGACCTTGGAAGGAGCTATCAACACTACTCAGTCTCCATGTTTCCATGTTTTTCCAAGATCTTACAGTAAAACTGGTATTACTGAGTATTCTTAACTGTGAGATTGTGTCCTCAGACACAATCAGATTTCTTGATTCCTGCCTAAACAACTACATATAGTTGAACAATTAATCACATTAATCTGAAATATAATAAACTTAAGTAGATAAAGGAAGCAAGCATTGTTGCTATGTAGCCAAATAACGAGGTACAATCCTTACGCATCAGCTTATTCTTGCATAAAATTGTTAGCAATCTTCAGAGAAAGTAATTCTGTGGTTTGATCTCAGCTAGCAAGTAAGTACCATACAGCCACTCACTCCTCCCCAATGGGATGGGGAAGAAAATTGGAAGGCCAAATGGGAAAAGTTGTGGGTTGAGATTAAGATTAAGCAAAAACTGTAGAAGAAATCAAAGCAAAACAAGGAATTCATTCACCACTTCCCACCAGCAGACAGGTGTTCAGCCATCTCCAGGAGAGCACGGCTCCATCACATGGAACAGTTACTTGGGAAGACAAATGCAATAACTGCGAATGTTCTCCTTTCTTTTTTCACAGAGCTTTGTACTGCTGAGCATGATGTCATATGGTATGGAATACTCGTTTGGTCAGTTGGGAACAGCTGTGTCTCTTCCCAGCTTCTTGTGTATGGTGAGGGGCCTTGACTCTGTGTAAGCACTACACAGCAGTAACAAAAACTTCTCTATATTATCAGTACATTTCATAGCCCCATACTAGCTACTATGAAGAAAATTAACCCTATCCCAGCCAAAACCAGCACAGTAATGTATTCACAATTAGTCTAAAGTGTTAATAATCTTGGACAGTGCAAGTAACACAGTAATGCTCTCTGCTTGGAGTCGCATGGCTGCATCAAAACAATGGATTCTATCATAGCAGGGACTGAAAGAAGCAGAGAATAGAGGCTTGGAGAAGCAAGCCTGGGTAGTCTTGAGTATCTTCTAAAACTCAGTCTGAAGAGCAGGTAGAAAACCTTGAGAAAATAAACCAAGGTCAGATTGTCAAGGAAAGCATTACTGTTCTTTCAGTACTTTCTTTCTTTCTTTCTTTCTTTCTTTCTTTCTTTGTTTATTTATTTATTTATTTTATTCTCACTTGCTTTCAGTGATAAATTCTTTATCCCCAGACCCTCACTTCAGAAACCTGAGAAAGAATAGCCACTCAGAGGTGAGAAATAGAGTATGCAGATAATGTTTACCAGTTGGTCCTGTAAGGAAAGCAGCATTGTGCAGTAAAACTACTACCCTTATTGCCCTCAAATTCATTCAAACATAGTGTTTAATAAGCATTATGCAGCCACCTATGCTAGCGCTTCTAGATGATCAGACAAGATCAGACCCTTTCTCTGAGGAAAACATCTCAGTGAATGCACATTTTAGAATTTTTCAGTGAGGAAATTAATGAAGTCATCTCAATTGAAACGACTGAAAGAATATTTAGTTTCAGTATGCAAGACTAGGGAATTTTACAGATATGACATGTAGTTACCCTTACTTTTCTGAAAGAACTGAAAAATTCTACTTAATGATAAACACAGAATATAATTCCCATAGAAAATTTAATGAATATGAATTAGCTATTTCAAGCAAAATATTTTTAAAATAAATTAAAAACATTAAAATGCATAATTTTTTGGGGGGGAGGAGGAAAGCTAAGGTACATAAAAAATTGAATATGTGAGTCTGAAATTTTCAAAGTAAAGCACTGTGACAGTAAAGAGGTGAGTAAAAATTCTCTATTTCCATTTGACAAAACCATGAATCATGGAACAGTCTTATTAAAATCCATTACATGTTAATATGTTGTAAAAATAAATATTTGAAATGAAAGGTTGAACCTTTTCTCATTTTTACCATAAAAAATCACTTTTACATCAAAAATATTAGTTACTAATAACAAGTATAACTAAAAATATCTAAATTCAATAAATGCTTTCTTTAGATATGGTTATTGTTCTCCCTCAAAAGGCTACATAATTGTCTCTTGAAACAAATAGAAGGAGTACCACCACTCCATGTTAAGAGGTTTTAAATAACAAATTGTTTTACCCAAAGGGTTTGGATAATATCCACATAAAATTGGCCCTTAAAAAATGTCAGAACCATTTACAGTGATTAACAAAAAAAAAAAAAAAAAAAAGCACTTTTAGCTCTCATAATATTTTACAATGCCAATTGCTTCAGCATGTTTCAATAAATCAGTTATGTAAAAGCCTGTCTTTTGGAATATAGTATATTACTGTTTTCATTATCTATTAAAACTACAAGCTAACTTAGAGATAATGGGCTGTTAAAGAAGCAGAGAAAAAGAATAAAAGAAAGAAAAAATCAAATGTTGTGATTTTTTTCATTTTATGATATTATTGGAAAAAAAAGTTAAATGTAGAGTGGAAGAATAATGTACTTTAAAAGAGAAAAGATGAGCGCTTTTTCATATATTTTGATTGCAGCACAAAATAAAGTTTCCAATGTCATTATTTGAACACTCAAATAATTGATTTTAAATCAATTGAATCAAGACCATTTTCTAACAACATCGCTGAAACAAACAAAAAGTTTAAAAAATTATATTTACCTGAAAATTTACCACTACTCTTGCACAAGGTTTTAATCTTAATGGTAGTCCTGCAAAACATTGTAAATTTACAAATTTATGTCTGAAGTGTTCATGCTTTGTAAGAAATTAGTATTTACTTTCTTTTCAACTAATACAGAGTTTTTTGACTCATTGCTTGAAGCACCAGACTGCGGTCACTGTCAGGATCACAATATCTCACTAAGTGGGACAGAGTTCTTAACTGTTGTAATGATCCCATGTTTTTGTAACAATAGATCTAAGGAATCTTTGTTACAGATAATTTTATGTGTTTTAGATGATTTTTTCATTATAGGAAATCACAGGACAGGTTTTCTTTTGTGACCATCTGCCAGCTGTAGAATAGCTTGTTGTGTTGCCTCCTTTTGCTATTTCCACGCAGATAAAATGTGCAGATTCTGTAGTCTAGATCAGGGCAAACAACCCACTGGAATCTGTTTCGTCCAAGGTGAAACAGCTCAAATTTATAAGGGTTTGACCAGCCAATTCCATAAGACTTTTTAATGTACAGCAAGCAGCACATCCTCCTGTATACTCACTTCAATGAGGCCAGTATGCAGTGTCTAGTGGTGGCCTCAAAGCCTCTCTGTGCGGGCTTATGGCGGTCCACTCTTGTCTTCCCAGACATGATTGATGTGGACTGCCTGCTCACTGCTGCTGGTCTCACACAAACAAACCTTATGTTTTTGCTGTGCATGGGATCCATAAGGTTCTCTGCATAGATGTTAATAAGAATAACAAAGGACCTAGAACGTTGAAACACATTGTTAAAATGCACAGTGATGCATATTAAAAGTCCTACCTCTTTCTATAACAGCAGATGAGAATAAAATGCAGCTATCCCTTGTTTTTCACAGAAAGGTGGAATGCTATTTATCCAATAATATACAGTTTACTGGGGAAGGATCTGAATTCTTCATGACTAGCTACAATGCCAAACTTGCTGCAGCATAATACCTTCTAGACTTTATAATCCAGGTTCTCGTAGCTAGTGGACGGTAGGGTTGGGTTTTTGTTGTTGTTGTTAGTTTAAGAGTATTTGGCATGTTGCTGAACTTCTATGCCTTTGAACCCCACATACAGTTCTTTTATGCTTTATTTCTGGTAGTAAATATAGAAAAATATATAAATATAGCCTAATGAATTTCAGCAAATATTCTAGTCCTACATACTACGTAGGTTGAAAAAGTAGGGAGCATGACCAGTTTTTATTATATTCTATGATTTCAATCAGGGTCTCACTAGGTTTTTTCCTGTCTTTATTAATATGAGGGCCAGATTCTGTTGCTCTTAATTTATAGGTCTGCATAGAGTTAAATGAAGTTCTGTGAATTTACATCAGTTTCTCCTTATGTTTAAAATATGCTAAGTAGTCTGTAATTAATTCCCCTAACCCTCAAGAAAATAAATATATTTATGCACAGACAAACCATATATGTTTGTGTTTCTATGTGTGTATGTATATAACTAAAAAAATGTTAAACATGTCTCTACAGCAATTAGAAAATGTATCACCTGTTTGAAATCACAGTCCATCCAAATAATACTATTTTGGCATATTTGAAAATAATGGTAGACCCCAGAGAATAAAGAAACAGCATAAAGATAACAGTAGTTCTGGGAAACTATCTATTTATTTATTTATTAAGATGCAGTGCAACATGATCTCAAGCTTTTCTACAATGCAGTAAAAGCTAGAAATTTAATATTATTCAAAGGGGAATCCTCATTAATTACATGGATTTGGGTAAGGAGGCATTAAAAAAAAAAAAACAAACTAAAAACAAAACAAAACAAAACCCCAAAATAAAGCAAAAATGCCCCTACTTTTAATGAGATCTGGCAACGGTACAGCTTCTGTCTCTAAAGAAAAGAGAGCAAATCTTGCAGCATGCATGATCCACCTTCAGGCATAAAACAAAGAGAAGTTATCATCAGAATAAAAAGCACTTTCAAACAGTCTGCTTATTCTTTAAATAAACGGTCTCACTCAGATGAATGATCCATGCTATAAATTTCTTAAAGTCCAAGATAAAAGTTATATTGATTTTGGAGATGTTTGCACTGGCTTATATATGCTTACCATTTTTGCTGAAACATTCAGAGCACAACTTTGTTAAAGTACTTCTTTGTCATTCTGTGAGTTGATTTATTTTCTTTTATTTTTCCATAGATATCCATAGTTTGTTAAATTTTGTTTGTCCAGTGCTGTGAAATTGCAGCTAAGGGTTTGGAATACATGGTTGACAATTTGGGTTAAATTAAGCATGTCTCTAGAACATTCTCACAGTTCTTTGTTGGGGAAACATGATCAAGTTCATTTATTCTAGTTCATTGTAAATGAGCTACTTATACATTTTGCTTTGTCAAGCCAAGCCATACATCTGGCGTGTTGTAGTAGAGTCTTTCTTTTTCATGGCTCAGCAGACTTCAGGACACTCTGTATGAGGCTTTTCTCCTTGTCACCCTATTGTGAAATTTCATTTCAAATTAGGGGCTTCTCACAAAACATCTTCATAAGAAATATATAATGAAATCCTCAGTAAAAATGTATGTACAGTGTGTCATAAACCTATACAGCAATGTGGCCAGATTCATCTTGCCTCACTTAAGAAACAAATTTCCCTTTGTCTCAGTGTGGAAAAAGACATTCTTAAAAGCAATTCAACACACTGAAGATCTGGCAACAAGGACAACCTCCTCTCTGGAAAAGAAACACTTAATTTAATTCTCCATAAAAAGATATTACAGTATGCTGAGTAAAAGTTATGTCTTTTGTACTCTCTTTAAAGTCTTAATTGGATTAACTTCAGAGAGAACATATAGTTGGGAAATATTTCAGTTATGTCTGTTCCTGTGTCTCCATATATGGAGTAAATCCTAAATTCTTTTTATATATACATAAGCATTTATTTCCATTAAGATCATGTCTGCAAATGTTTCTATCACATTCTATCAAATGTAATAACTCTCTGCTGCTACTTTTTGACCAAATAATAAAACATTTTCTGCACAAATACAATTAAATAATTGAACAAAATACATAAATAAATAATATAAAATACAAAATATAAATACTGGGAGTATTGGAATAACTGTATTTTGAATCAACTCTTATAAAGAGCAGCTCACTAAATGTGGTAAGATAACAAAGCCTCTACAAACTTGTTATGAAGAAGAGTTTATGTCTTGTTCACTGAGTATCTAACTGAAAAGATTTGAATTATTGAGGTTTAGAAGAAATATTTTGAGAACTGAGGCATGTTTTTGGATAATATTAGAATTTAGAAAGTTGTCTGAGGCAGGAATTCAACTCTTGCTTGTGGAGCTGAAGCAATATCTTCATACACAAAATGGATGAAAAAAATAATGCTTACATTCTAATAATTTCCATTACAAGATCAATGCTAATTATCAAATTGCAAATTCATATGCTGAATAACCAGCCAAAATATCCTACAAATCCAATGAAATATTAATAGTATCTAATATTTAATTTATCGATTTTTAAAAAATGCGTTGCTATGTCCTTCAGTAAAATGATAGAGAGATATATAGAAAATCAAATATGTGAAAGGAAAGCAGTATTCTGCTGTTTTTTCTTTCAAACTGCAACAAGTCCCTCACCTTGTACCAAGGACCATCAGCAATCAAACAATAGGACTTGACGAAGACATTCAGAGAACAGCTCCAGAGAAATTCCAACTTAACACTTCAGCAACACCTTCATCTTCTAGAGTCATCTGCCAAACTGCTTTTTTTTTTTTTACGAAGCTTATTTTAATGTGGCTGTACTTAAATTCATTTGAAAAGTAGTCAAAGCTGTTTGCACTCTGAATTTCATCACACAGCAATGTTTTAGAAATTTGAATCCATGTCAAAATTTCCTTCAGAGGACAGTGTCATTAAGTTTTGTATTTATGTTAGTTTTAATATTTAATTTCACTACGAAAGTGAAAGCTGCCTGAAATTCTGAAATATCTACTAGCACAACAACAATATAAGAATGGAAATAAATGTATAAGACTTTCTTTTTGCTTCTTCTCCTTCTTTTCAGGATTTAATTATAACTGTGCATAGTTTATCTTTCTAGTTTTTATAATTTGATAGATTAAGTTAAGTAAGTATAAACTCAGAACATCTGTCAAGCATAATCTGTTTTTTTAATGAATATTTAATATTATTGTATTCTGAATAGCAAAAGCCATGCATGCAAGCAAATAAAACAAGGAATTCATTCATTGCTTCCCATTGGCAAGCAGGTGTTCAGCCATCTCCAGGAAAGCAGGGCTCTATCACACATAACATAAGTTAACACATGAGTTACTTGGGAAAAGAAACACTGTAACTCCAAATGTCTCCCCATCCTTCCTCTTCATCCAGCTTTGTGTACTGAGCGTGGTGTCATACAGCATGGAGCATTTCTTTGGTCAGTTTGGGTCAGTCATCCCAACTCTCTCTGCTCCCAGCTTCTTGTGTCCCCACCCCCAGCATGCCTGCTAGCAGGGTGATATGAGGAACAGAAAAGGCCTTGAGTACTTAGCAACAATAATAAACACCAGTGACCCATCACACTATTCCCATTCCAAATCCAAAACATAATATTACGCCAGCTGCTAACAAAAAAAGCTAACTCCATCCTAGTTGAAACCATGACAATCTCATAAAATGTTTTGAGTTTCCTTTGCAGTTACCAACTCAGGAGCTTACTATTTGACCCTTCATTGAACAATGTGTTTCTTTTCAAAAATGCTGCATATGAATAGGTCTGGAGACCAGATATAATAAAATAAAACTCTTAAAATTCTGTAAGGGGCAGTCACACACACATACACACATACTCGCTCACTCTTATAACGTCTGTGCACAACATTGTCTATGAATACATTGCTCTGGTATGTGGTCAAACCGAACAGCTTACAGTAAAGCTCAGCATTGAGAAAGTTGAGAAAAAGCCTTGAGAAAATATTTTCCTTTTGTAGTTCTAACCTTCCCCCAGGCCCCTTAAGTTGGCAGGTTTCCCCAAGCATTATTTCTAAGAGTTCTTAACTGCATGTCTAATAAAATGGGGATGTTCTTGTTTCTGTTGCTGGGCTACATCAGTTTAACACTGTTTTGTTTATTTGTTAACAAACATTTCTCCCACATTTACGTTAGGAGAAAGAGCTGCTGTATGAATTCCTTGGACATTAGTCAGACTTGGGGATTTTTCTCCCATATCCTTACATACAAGTAAGTTGTTGTTAAGGTGTGATCAGAGAAGATGATGCCTACACCCTGCCCTGGGGCATGCAATGTTTCACTAGAAAGGAATCCAACCAGCCACAAAAGACATTGCTTGTGCTTTGGATCAAATAACTATTTTGGCCATTTTCTACTCTATTTCCCCCACAAAATAATTATCCTTTTACAAGTAAAAATTGATACTACACCAAGCAAAAGCTTTCCATAAGCTTGTTAGAGCATTTAATAGATTTTTTGCTCACAAATAATTCTTCACAGAATTAAAAATTACAGGCCACCCATGGAACCTGAATAATCACAGGGGAAAAGTATTCACATGTCCTTTGTTATGACTTGACCAAACTTCTAATAAGTATAATTGGGTTTTTTTGCATAATAATATGCATCTTTAATGAAAGAAAACTGGTGTCACAGCATTGAAACTTTCAAACACCTTTCTTAAGCTTTCACATTGGAATGCAGAATAATCTTCACTGTTGATTTCCTATATCATAAAAGCTGTGGAGATTTATCTATCCTTTGTACTTATATAATGAACAAAAGCAAAGTGAACACCAAAGCATTTAAGGTATTTTGCATGCTATATGCTCCAAACAGACAAAGGCATCAAAATCAGTACTGCAGGCAATAAGCAGCCTTCAAAATAATCAATTTTTAGGCCAATTCTCTTGCTTATTGGCTTTTTCATAGAACTAATTACATTTAAACAATACCCTGATTAAATGTTTTTAATTTGGCAATTGTTACTTAAAACCACATGCTCCTCCTACATACTATAGAAAGAATATAAACTTTTTTTTTTTACAGTATTTTGTACTTCTCTGCACAGGCTAGAGGCTTATAACTTAATGTTAATTTCTTTGTTACAACAATTTTTTTTCTGTTTTAATTTTTTTGCTGTCAGACAGGGGATTATAACTGGTGATGAGGTGGTGAGAAATAAATAAATTTTTATCAGGCACTGACAATCACTGATATTGACACAATGGGGCAAGAGAAATATCGAACTGCTGAATTCTGATTTTGATTGGCCTCTAATGTTAGAACACAAGCAATAAACTACCCAACAAAGTGAAATTCATGACAATTCTTTCTACATGAAGGGATGTCTTAATGCATAAACTTTATTTTCTGTGTAACCACATGGAAGTCTTCTTCAATGTGACAAAATAAATTTTTTAGCTGCTTTCTGCAAAATCAGCCTCCCATGGCGAGTTTCAGCTTTTGGCACCACTGTAATGCAGATTTAAACAAAGAGTACATGCAGAGTCAGGATTTGAAAAGGAAAAAAAAAAAAAAAGAGTACAAAGGAGGTGGGGTCCCAGAACTACTTGAGAGCTCTGTGGTGTACAGTATTGCTGCTTTTGTTCAAAAAAACCACCCAAACAAACAAAAAAACCCCCACCCAACTGCTAACATTTAATCAAATTAATTGCAGAGGGGAGTAACAGTTCCCTATTCACATGCAATAAAAATGTGCAGAACATTTTATGAGATTTAAATACAGAATATTCTGCCTGATGCTTTGAGTGACTTAACTAGCAAGTACTCTCTTTTCATAATATTTGTTACTGACCAAAAGTAGCAATGACCAGTTTTGAAATTTTATTGCTCTTCCCAATTTCATAATGTAATAGCACATAACTTCTGAGACAGACTAGAAAAAACCCATAATGCAATCTTTGCAGCACTGTTCTTTATCTCTTAACTCCCTTTGCAGAGTTCCTTATGAAGGCTTTGTTTCTATTCTCTCCAGAGCACTGAGTTCAATGTAAATGGAAGGACACAGTGATAATTCATCTTCTCTTCCAAACTCTTATCCTTCAATACCTGATAATTCTCACAGTAGTTTGCCTGAGTTTTATGTCTTCTTCTGTGAAAATATCTGAAGGGATTCCAAGTAAGTAATGCTGCAGGTAGAAGAGGAAAATGCATGCAGCTATGCCTGTACACCTGGGCACGTACTGGCTCCTAGGACCTTGGAATGTAAATTCATCCCTAGCCTGATTTTATCTGGGAGTACAGTCCTTTTTGTGCATGCTCAAGAAGACTCCTATAATTCATAGTAAGGCTACAGCTTATGTGCCAACAAACACAGTTCTGCATCTGCACAGTTCTAGAATTCAACATTTTGTGGATAGAATGCTTCTGATACCAGTCTTCCTATGCAGGTTTGCATGTAGACTGTATACAGGAGTCATCTCAGAACCTATTATAGTTTCAGATCAGATTTTATAGACTGGCTTGGTGGTTTTTGGTCAGAATATTTGGAAATAATGAACACAGTCAGCAGCCGCTGTCATATAGCTAACTTTCTTATGTGCTGATACACTCTCACATTACTAGGCAAAAGGAGGGGGGACTGCAGTGTGTGATCCTCATTATATGTCAAAGACAAGATTTCTTAAATTAATCCAAGTGTCAAAAAGTGAATGATAAACAAATTGTGTAATCAGAGTAGTTTTAAATTAATACTAAGAATGGTTTGAAGTGAAGTGAATGAATGGAAAGGTGACCTCAGAATTTCATGTTCAAATCTTCATAGGCATATATCCTTCTGCTACTACTATTTACTTTATGAACAGCATATACTTTCTGTTAATTGCATAAGGAGTTTGTCATTTGCTTAAATGTATCAAAGATCTGTACTTAAATATTGATCCTAGTTTGTAGTACTTTAATGTGTCCCTTAGCTACTGCAATTTTTCATGCATGATCAGTTCACTTTCTTGTGTAAATTAGCAGGGAAAAGTGTATCTGTGTTTTGTTCTAAACCTTGTGGTGCTCTCTTTTTGAAGTTATCCTTGAATAAAAAATAAAGATAAACAGACACATGACTAAAACATTGAATTTAAAAATAAAAATAAAAGAATTAGAATTCAAGTGCAAGGCCCATAAGTGGGAATTGGACTCTACATAACAGAACATTGCTACTTCTTAATTTTAAGCATTTATGAAGCTAACACAAGTCACAGGCTTCAATTAGATAGACAATTGGGTATTGTCTATGTATAGACAGATACACTGGATTGAAAGGATGAGCTTTCTGACCAAGAAGACAAGTTTGACAATTGGAAAAGAAGCGTTTCAACAATCAAGTGCTGAACTACACTTTTTTCTTCCCATTCAGGTGGCTCTTTACCAAAGAGGGAAGTAGCCCTGTTAACAGCTCCTTCGATTATGTCAATTTAAGTAGGATCTCTCTTTTCTTGGGACCACTAGACTACATAATGAAGTTTACCATCCCATTTTCAGAGCAGTACTATCAAGGCGTGTTTAAAAACTTCACAAATTTATTCCTGTTATATTCAAAGGTTACCTGATTAAACTGGTTCTTTAAGAGGTACACACTTTCTGAAAGCAGAGATAGGACATTCCTACAGTGTTGCTGAATTGTAAAGCCAGCAAGTTACTGTCAGAAATGAGAATAACCTCTGCCTTCATTTACTTCTATGGAGTAATAGCCTTATGTGTTCAGCATTCACAGACAGCATCCAACAGGTAGTGCTTTACCCATTTTTTTTTAAATCAGAATTATTAGAAATACCCTGAGTTTGTGAACTGTAATCTAGCATATATGCTTAATAGTCAGTACTGTTATAATTAAGAGAGTTACCTTTTGATCCAGAGACAACAGTACTGACTAGATCCATTAAGTAGGATCTAACGTGAAGTGCAGTTCTCTACCTTCTGAAGTATTTTTGTTTATTTTTTGATTGTCTGGCAGATTACAGTCTAAGGTGAAGAAGGAACTGGAACCCAAATATGGCTTTTTCTTTGCCAGATTCTCAGTGCATTAGACCATCGTGGTGTGATCCACATCAAGCAATTCCTCTGAAGAGACATCAGAGAATCCATGGAGCAGCCAAGGATGGCAGGCTTATCAGCTTTTCATCCTGGTGAAAGGGTTAGGTGCTGCTTGTGCTTTGCAATGAATTTTTCTGTTACATTAACTTTCTTGTATTAAGACTTTTCACGAAACAGCTTTTCTCAGGCTGAGGCATTGCATTTCATAGCTGCCAGGACATATAGCTAATGAATCCTAATTCACAATAGAACTTCAGTAAGATGATGTTAATTTGCCTTCTAAGGTGCTTGTACCTCTAATAATGTGGCATGGCAAAACTGCAGCCACCAATGTACCCTACAGAATGCAAGTGTCCTCTTGTTTTTTCCGAGCAGTCTGGTGTTTATTTTGTATCAATCTCATTCTTGGTCACCTACATAGTATTTTGGTTCTCAGTCCCTTAATCCTGTCCCTCAATTTATAGTATGTAAAATTTAAATCAATAATCTATTCTGAAACATTTAGTGCATATATAGAGATATGGATATATAGATATACACGGGTTTTTGCTAGTAGTCAACACTGTGTGTTAAATCAGCAGCTTGGTAGATGTGAATTACATTTAGCTTTCTGCTTTGTGACAACCATGCAGTTTTTAAATACTTGGCAATTTATCAATATATTTGGCTGGCAATAGGAGAAGATTCAGCAAAAATCTGCTTTTTATTATTTTTTAATTTCTGCTTGTTGATTTGTACTTACAGATATGCACCAGATGTGTAGTGTGTATCTAAGAATCTTTATCTGATGTGCTGCAGGTAAAAATACCATTTACTTTCAAATAATTAAATTAAATTATGATCAAAAAATTGAGAGGGAAAGAAAAAGAACATTGAAAGTTAGCTGATCTTGACCTTTTGTATACATTTTTTCTCACAAAATCCCATTGCTTTTGCTTGGCCAATATTAGGTACCTGTGCCTAAACATAATTGACAGTTCTGGGTTACATACAAATAGAATGCTCAGCTAAATTCTTGCTGCAAAACTGGTAACGATACATAAAACTGAAAAAGCTGACTTTGATTTCTAGACCCTGTGGTGAGTTTGCAAATCTGGTACTTAGTGATAAAAGCTTTTATTCTCAAACTGAAAAAAAACCCCCAACCCCACAAAAGCATTAAAAATACAGCACATAGAGCCCTAAGATGACTTGTTTAACTACCTTTCAGGGTTATCACAATTGAAACCTAGTTTCTCTAAGTATTTAATCTTCATTCTTAACATGTACAGACTCCAGTTTTTGTTTGTTTTCATTTAAATAAACCAACTTGATGTAGCTATGGCTGTTTTCATAGTCCTTGTAAGTAGCTCTCCCATAATTTCACTGGTGATAATTTGATTCTCTAAAGCTAATGTGTTTTCTGATTAAGCTTAATTTTACAGAACTGTCTCTAATTATTTTGTCTTTACCTCACTTTCCTTCAAGCTATCCAAGCTACTTTTCCCTCTCTGTTATTCTTAGGTCGTGCATTGATCTTGGCTGAAACTATTTCAAGTTGTCCTCCATGGAGGTCATATAATTAGTCACTTCCAGAAAGTAATTCTTTAGTCAGATCCTTTTGAAGAATTATTTCTAGCCTCTGTGAGAGCTGATGTTGTTCAATAGATCTCCAGTGCAAAGAAGACAGTATTACAGTCTGACACATTGGAATGCTGTCACTGCTGTTTTCACCAAGCAGAAGAAAAGTATTGTCCTACTGGTAACAGACCTTATGTGACCAGAAAGGCCAGTTTCTTCTGGAGTGTTTTCTCAGAATGGGGTAGCACATTTTCTTCTGCAAAACAGATTGGGTTCTCTTAAGTGCTGATATTCCTGGTTTTACACAATAGCCAGTGATATTGACATTCTGACTGTATAATCTTTGTCAGGTTTTTTTGTGCCTTCTTGGACAGTTTACTGCATCTGGTGGAGGATCCTTTGGCTTTGTCAGCACTGAGGGAGCACAGGCACTTTCCTTGTCAGCCTGCAGCATCAGACTCCCTCTTGTTTATTCTCTCTGATGTGCCAGTCTTGCATTCTGTGCAGGGCAGTCAATTTTCAGAAGAGGAATAATGACTGTGTGTTTATTCTTCTTTTCTCCAATCTAGACTACTCTATAGTGTGTTAAGGAGGGCAAACTCTGGGAAGTGTGAACTGAAAGATGCAATACCCAGCGGATCAGGGAAACCTTATGCAAATTCTCCAGCTCCTTAAGTGCTCTAATCACTAGGCCCATTCAGATCACAACTCTCTATCACTTGGCTTGAAATTGATGCTGAAACCCAAATCAAGTGAGATTTCAGTCAGTTTTATCTCATACTGGCTCAGCCACCCCTTAAGAGGAACTAAAGGAAGTATTCTAAAGCCCCTTTTAATTAACTCATTTTCAAAGTCTTCTGGTGTTCATTCTTGAGACCAGAGGTCTAGATTTCCAGTGCCAACAATTTGTGTCAATGCCTAAAGGCTTTCTCTAAGACTAACCTCAATATTTTGAGTGATGATGCCTAAAAAATTTCTCAAAGTCTAACCTATAGTATGTCAGCTACAGTGGTTTCATGTGATTCTTACCTTTATCACTAGTGAAAATTAATATTAATTAATATCTTTTTCTACCACACAACACCATACAATTTACTGCACTTTAAAAGACATCTATATCAGCTGGTGTAGATGGTGTTGGAGCATGGAATTTGTGTTCAGAAGCAGAATTATGTGGAGAACTTATAGATATTTATCAGCAAAAAAAATGTAAAGGCACATACGCACGTGTGACTGGTTATTGAAAGCCACCATGTTACAGGTGTGAAATATAGCTGAGAGGGGACTGATGGTGAAAGAAAAGGTACATAAAGAATTAGTACCTGCATATTCTGGTACTGCTCTACGCTTTCCGCTTCCCAGAGCTTGCCCTGTTGTAACATGCTATAGAGTAGTCTAGGTTGGAGAAAAGAAGAAACACATACTCATTATTCCTCTTCTGAAAACTGACTGTCCTGCAATGAAAGCAAGCAAAACAGTGAGGGTGAAAAATAAGCAATAAAAATGTGCTGATGGTAGTTTCAGAGAGGCAATTCGTATGTGAAAATGATTTTTCATAGCAGCAGAGTAACTGAGTATGTCTGCTGTACCAGGGTTAAACAGGGTGTTTCTGTGTCAATCTGAACTGTGTATTTTGCCAGGAGAGAATTTTGCATATAAGAATTGCTATTAGAGCAGTCAGAGCCTAAAA
>VXBJ01005358.1:35110-63827 GCA_013400055.1 Nycticryphes semicollaris | reverse complement strand
AAAAGGAAAAAAACCCTAGTAAATATAGAGGCTTGTATTTCCCAGCAGTTCATGTTGAACACCTACTTGCTCTCTGCATTGATTTCATCTTGTCACCTGTCGCTGCGTCTCACAAGTCCTGCTGGGTGCTGAGCCATTCTTTAACACTATTATTAAGTCTTCAGTGGGTATAGACATTTATTTTTTTTAAGCTAAAGTTGATTTTTATTATCGTTGTACTCTTTGTCATTATATTTACCTTCTGATGGTCACTTCAGGTACGTTTTTTGAAGTGAAGAGATTCTGAGCTTGGAAATTGCAGTATGGGTTATAGGGAAGTGACTGATAAGAGTAAGAACATGAAGCTGACTGACAAATTGTTAAAGAACCCAAAGAAAGAGAGCTAAAACCCGGGGAAGAACTGTGGAAGAAGACTTATTTTTTTATTAAAATGTCTCTGTTTTTTACTCCAAGACTTGAAAAGGGGATGATCCGCTTTTACTCTGTATTTTCCTAGAAACCTTTCTCCCCAGATGAGTGCCTGCTTGAATATGGAATTAGTGACTTCATCCCTCTCTTTTAAAATATGATTATGCAATAGTGGTAAGGATGGAAACGTTTCTGTGACACCTTACGCTTTTTTTTTTTTTTTTGGCATAACTTGTTACTGATTTCTTTCACACAGAAGAGATGTAAAATTGTCAGAAAATACAGTTTCTCTTTTTCTTTAATTGTGCCTTTCCTAGATCTGGAGGTTTTATTTAATTCTTCATTTGCTTGCGTATTTATTTTATTTAAGCTTTTTTTCTTTTTCAGGCTCAAATGGCTATGACTGAATAAAATTTTATGTCTGCATGTTGCAATCAAAACTGCTACCAGCACTTCTGTGTGAAAGGAACTGCACTCTGTATGAAATCTGTATAGCTAATGCTCAATCACCAGCTTAAAAAACGTTGCAGTTGTAAAACAGAAAAATAATTACTCTACACAGACTCATAAATCTTCTAAGTACTTTTAATGGGGATTTGCAGATAGTACTCTTGATATCAGGCCAGGTTTTTGACATTGCCTGTTTAGAACAAACCAAAAAAGAACTATGTGTCAAATTTTGGATTGTCTCTGCTCCAGTTTAGGAACAGGAACCCTTATCCAGGCTAATGTATGTTTGGAGGCTACAATGAATGTAACTGTTAACCCAGAGTAAAGCTTAGTGCATCTTGGAATTAGACAAACAGAATGATAAATATGTGATTGAAATTTGCATGATGAGTGGGGAGGGCTCATGATACAGTACAAAAAAAATGCTAACTGAATTTATGAGAGAGAAAATCCCCAGATTAAAATTAAAATATCTTCTAAAATAATGTAATGAATTGCAACAGCAGTGTCTTAGAGTGGTAAAGCTGTCTGACTCAACATTAAACTGATCTTTGTGCCATGCTGTGTATTATGCTTCCCTTTATCTATGTCTTATGCTGTGTGATGCAGGTTGTAAGACTGGATTCTAAGGTGGTGTAAAATAGAAGAGCTGCTTGAGCCCATAGATCTTTTCAATGACTGGGCTGAACAGAGGAGGAGAATCCTTTTTTCAAAGATCAATTATTTCTTAATTGTAAGCAGTAGCACAAGTCTATTAAAGACACTTCCTATGGGAGATGAATTACCAATTTAACAGGGATTGGTGCTAAAGTGCCTTATCAGTTCATGCTTATTCAGCTAATTTTGTTCCACCTGACTGTGCCTTAGGTAATCTAAATAATCCTTGCTTATAAGTTTTAGTAATCTCACTGTATTTCTGAATTCCTGTGTATTATGCCTTTCATTATTGTCCCTGTTCCCTAGCTAAATTCTATACATTTGACTTATTTTATTTTTTCTGTCAATTTTTCACCATCTTTTCCATCTCTATAGTTTCCCAGCACTTCCTTAGTCTTTTTAGAATTAAGATCCAGATGTTACAAATTTTTTTATTATATGGTAACAAAATTTAGTACTCCAAATGTGATCACACTAGAGATTTGTAATGAAGGCTTAATCTTTCCTGTATTAGAATAAACTTATTTTGTGGACAGAACCCAAAAATTCTTTGTGCTTTCCTATCACAAAAATACTGCTAATATTTTATGTCTTTTTTCATTGTAAAAGACATTCTAAGGAGGATCTAGCACTGAAAGAATATAGCTTTAGGAAAGAAATAGCACTGTAATCACAGCCAGAAATTCTTCAATTGGCTGCATAGATGATGTTATCACTCTACTAAACAAATGAGGAGTGGAGCGGGAAACCATATAGAACTTAGTAGATTTTTTAAAATTATTATTTTCAGTAATATTTAAAAATGGTACAGTAGTTTTATAGTTTATAGTGGAAATAGTATGGGCCTTGAGAGCCATACTATTTGTATAATGTACCGTTTGTACCTTATTGTTAGGTATGTTACAGTAGAATTGCTTTTTGGTCAATATAATATATATATGCAACATCTGCAACATCTTTTATTTTTTGCAACATACTTTGACTACATCTGCCCTATCCATTCCATTGCTTTTTCCTATTAATTGGCATAATAGAACCCTACACTATGGGTCACCAGAACAATGACCTTTGCTCCAGACTTCCGTTTTCTCCCTTCTCCGCTTCCTCTCACACCACAGGCAGTAAATATTTTAAACAAGGAGAAGCTTTAAAGGTCAGTGTTCTGCAAGTGCCCAAGGCAAGGCTGGAAAGTCCCTGACACTTTTGGGTTATGACCTTGTCATAAATTCTCAGGTACCACTCTCTGCTTTAGCAGAATCTGTTTATGTCAAAAAATCTGAGATAACAGATTCATGATTAAGGTTGACTTCACAAAGTCAAAGACTTCTCTAGTTATTGATCGTATTCTATTTGCACATTGTTAAAACCAAGGTTTAGCTGCTGGCTGATAGCCCTGGTACTGAAGGGTAAAACAGAAAATGAATGCTATTTTAATGAAAACATTAGCACCTCAATGGTGTATGAAAGATTCTGACCTATGATGTGACCTTCTAATACCAAAAAAGAGGTGTAACGTGGAAGAAGAAGCTGTCTACATTTGTAAGTAAAACTGCAGGAATACAACACAGTATAAATGTATTGCACTTCTCCTAACATTTCTGATAAGCTTCTTTAAGAGATAGTAAACATACATGTAACCTGGAACAACCTAAATATTACCCCAAATAGTATTGAGCTGGCTTTTCAAGCATAGCAGAAACATAAGAGTAGTTGAAAGTTACATTGTCCTTTTCTTTGTGTCTGTGAATGAAAAGCATCCTGAGAATCTGGGTAATAATCAATGAAACAAAAGTTTAAAGAAATACATCACAGCCTATAGTTCAAATAATTTTATTTCTCTTTTCTGACACACCTTTTTTTTTATTTTTTTTAAGATGAAAATCCATAGATTATTAACTCTTGCTGTTTGTTTTTTTTTCTTCAGTACAACAAGCCAAAACCCTATACTGTTTCTTTACCATACAATCACTCTTCAGAAGCATTTCATTTGCTTTTCAACACTATTTTTAAATATAAATCCCATCCAAAGATGTTTGAATCAGACTGTATACTTAATAACTCCACGTTATTATTGTCTCTGACTTATTGTCTGAGCAAAGTGCCCATGGCAGACTCAGCATAATCAATGATTCAAGGTCTTCAATTTTTGTCACCTGGATAAGCTCCCTTGTCAACATCTGCTCTGAGTTAATTCCTAAAACAAATCTGAATGTGAGTCTACTTGTGTCACAATTTTCAAGCTTTCTTTGTTTCACTGTCTTGAAAGTTACTGTATCAAATAAGGAAGCTTTATCTGGCTTGTCTGAGAATCCCAGATAATATTGGTCCTTATTTAGTTATCTATTTTCAGTTATTTTCTTAGTTACTGAATGCAAGAATAAATCTAAGGCTCTCTTACATAAAAAAGAAGAGACAGTGGTTGTAATCATATTTTTTACTAGTATCTTCATTTATCAGTTTAAAATTATACCATGCTTTCCATGTCTAAGTCTAGAGGATAGCTAATGTTCCTGTGTCAACAGTTACTCAATATTTTATATCTTCATTAGGATTAGTGTCCAAGATATACTTTTTCCATCTGGTATTATCTGCATTCTTCCCTCTGAGATGTTTGGCTTGACTTTGGGCCATGTTTTGCTGTGAAAAGCAGACTTTTTAATCTCACTAATCTATTTCTTTAACATAACTTTCTGAACAGTCATCTGCAAATTTCACCAGTGATTGTTTTTGTTATGACTCAATGACATAAAGGTTAAACTTTGGAGGCAGATTGCAAGAACTGCAGATTGCGTGACATCACTTACTGAAAGAAGATAGTATGCTAATTTGTATCTGTGTAAAGGCTGATGCATAATGCATCCTGCATAATAAGTGCTGTGATAAACTTACTCATCTAATATCAGATCACTAATCTAAGTCATTCTTTTATACTTGAACTCGTACTTTTAAATATTTGAATAAATATGTCATTCAATATATATTAAATATATCATTTAATACCTTCTACTAAACAAAGACTTGGTAAAAAGAAATATTGAAGATAGAGAAAACCAAGTCTTGCATAACCTCTGCCATTATTTTGGGATCAGTATCAGAACTGTAATGGCCTAAACCTTATTTATGAGTTTTTAATGACCTAACTCACCCTATTCATGCCTTTTAGATACTAGAACCACACTGATTTTCTCCCAGGCAACTGTAATTTCATCAGTTCCAGACACTTAGTGAAGATTGACCTTTATCTTTCAAAGTTTCCAGCAACTAGCTCTTTTTAAATTGTCTGAAGCCCATTATCTAGATGTGATAACATTAAGATTCTAACATTAATAGATGCCCTTTATTGGCCTCTTAATTATGATGAAGTGGGAAAATTCTTCACCATGTGATATCAAAGTTATCTGCCTTTTTCCCTTTAAGCAGCCAATATGATATTAATATTTTATGTATGTGGATATACATGGCTGTATATATGTGGATATACATGGCTGAAAAGCAGCACTGAGGAGAAGGACTTGAGAGTGCTGGTGGATGAGAAGATCAACATGGTTTTAAATTGGAAGAGGGGACATTTAGATTAGATAATAGAAAGACATTCTTTACTGTGAGGATGGTGAGATGTTGGAACAGGTCGCCCAGAGAAGTTGTGGAAGCCCCATCCCTGGAAGTGTTTAAGGCTAGGCTGGATGGGGCTTTGAACAACCTGGTCTAGTGGGAGGTGTCCCTGCCCAGGGCAGGGGGGGTTGGAACTCAGTGGTCTTTAAGGTCCCTTCCAACTCTAATGATTCTATGATTCTACATATAATATGGATATGTATGTGGAAATATAAATATACTCCTCAGTTCCTCCTTCTTTGTGCTCCCCCTCTACATTTTCACTTCCCTTATTATTTTTCTGAAATTATTTCTAGCGGTGAATACAAAATAATCAATTTATTTTTTTTTATTTGCTATATGCATTTGTAAGCATATATGTATGTGCAAGCATATATATGTGTGCTATTTTATACATAAACTTGTATACATTTTTAATATATTTACACTTAATGCTATCACAAATACAATAGTAATGTACCTATCAATCCTTCAAAATGTTTGTAGTGGTACCTAAGATGTGGTTAAACAGAGACACTCACCCTAAATCTTTTTAATTGTGAGTTTCTTATGGCATTTATCTTATCTTCTTTGATCAGTGCTTCTTTTCTCAAGATGCTCCTCAAGATGTAGATTTCTCTGGTTCTGAATGCATTCTTTTAATTTAAAACATTATTTCTTTATGTATCTATTCTTTCAAAACTCGGTAAGTGTTAATAATGCGAGAGTGGAAGTTCTCTAAAAATGTGTTTTTTATACATGTTATGACGGATTAAAAATTCTGGTCTTATTTTTCTCTTGCATGATTTTACAGCTTGTGAGGTAGACTTCGTATTTTTTTCTTAGGTTGCTAATCCATAAACAATAAGGATCATTTTCCAGTTGTCAGTGACTCTGAGAAAGGTAATGTATTTTTCATATATATTATAATTTTCTCTTGTTCACTTCATCTTCATAGTAGTTTATAACCTTTTTTTCATTAATATTTGAGCCACATTTTTCTTTTTGTACCATTTGATTGATACTGCTAGATATTTATGCTTAAAAACCCAAGGATCATGGTGTATAAGCAACTAATTTTTCTTCTTTTCTTCCTTTACTTGTTTTTGTGCCTTGAATTCTTTAGTTTTAAATGTGTTTTCCTTCTCTCCTTCTTCCATTCTCCTCTTTTGCTGAGGAATTCCTTTGTATGAATTCAGCAGATGATACAAACACTACATGAGGAAAAAACAGGTCCCTTATTAGGCAAGGGTGATTGTCCTGCATGAGTGTTTGCTACGAAGTGTGGTGATGCTAAAACAAGGATTACCAGCCCCTGCTGTCTCATCCCCAGTAATGCCGAGGAAATCACCCCACTGTAGGTCATATCAGAAGTTTGCCACAAGGCTGAGGTTGCCTGTGTGAACAAAGAGGGGTGAGAGAACTCTGATCAATGTTGGATTGTGCTGGCTGAAGAGAAGAGGGACTTGAATGCACCAAAATGGTCTGTCTGGGCATGACTGGGGTGTGTGGGTGCAGCTACTTACTGAAGATTACACTAAAAATTCCAGGTACTCACCCAGGCAGCCTGACAGCTGGAGAAAGAACAGGGGCCAGGCATTGCTGTGGGGTTTGTTTAGTTGTGCACACCAAAGCAAAGCTGCAAGGCACCACATGAATCAGGAGTGCAGCCTCTCTGAGGATGCTTTCTTTGGGCCAGCAAAGCATCCAGGATCAGTATATGTTTGATGGGTATCTGCGTGGCTGAGTGAGTGTTCTTCATTGACTTCGCACAGGTGTGATCTCTACTTCAGACAACTGATCTCAATAAATCCAAGTGGAGAGTTGCTTGTATCCCACTAATCACTTCCTTGAATACAAAAATTTGTCTGAATTTTTTGTCATTGTTTTCAGATTAAGTAAATGACATCTTAAGAATTTCTGATTTTCTACTCTGATTATAAAGTAAGTCTGGAATACTTACATGAGAATTAAATTACATGTACATAGTATTTTGCAATTCAGCTCACCCTGTCTATATCCTTAAACACCATACAAGTGTACAAGGGATTGAGTGGGAACAGTTCTTCCTCTGTATAATCTTGCTACCTAAGGCAGTGAAAAGGAATTAAAACTTAATTTTATTCTTCTCTTTCTTACTTAAAGACTAATTTAAAGAACTAAATGTCTTACCTTTTTTACCAGAAGTGGATGTCTAAAGCTATTTGTTCTCCAAAGCACTGAACATGTGAATAGTATTTTGCACCGTGACTACTGCTACTACAGTGGTCTAGGGGGTTAAAAATTGACACACAATGCAAAGTTCAAAGGTCCCGTCTAGCCAACATTCCTATGATTCCTATTATAATTGCTGCCAGAAATAGTCTTACCTAGATGCTAGATAGCATTAAACACCAGGCTACAGATGGAATTAAGGCCAGATGAACAACAGCTAGCATGTAACTCTCTCTTATATCATTTATTAAGCTGCAGCCTGATTTGAGATTATGGTCCCCCACAGATATCATAGTGTACCTCTACAACAGAGTTTTTGCTCAGATCAGAGCATAATGTAAAGGGGTCTCAGAACCTGAGATTATGATGTCCCTAAAATGTCATTCTTTATTCTGACAGATTATGTTCCCTGACCTGCAGTAAAGCTGAAGGATACTGCTAGCAGTAAACTTTCATATGTTTACCTGGGAATATGCGAAAAATAATGAGATCATATATGTACTCCTGACACTTTAATCATAGCCTGCATTACTTGATTATATGTATTCCTTCCATGCCTTTCTCCTGATTACAGTATCTTGAACAAGAGTAATTGTTCTTTTCATATATTCAGCATATGACCTTATGGAAGGGTAACTGCATCCTTGACCGTCGATTTCCTATTTACTCTCCTTCACGGTCTGCCTGGCAAGGTTAATTACAGGAAGTCAAAGAGAAGCTTTTTGGTTTTTTGTACTCAAATGAAGACAGAATGTATGCATGGTTCCCATATTACAGCCATTGGAAACGTTTGACCCTTTGCCCTATGATTTACTATATCATTAAATGAACAAACAAGGGCAGCAAAAGCAAATCTGTACCTGAAACTACCAGAAGAACTAACACTTCTATGATTTACTAAATTAAAACCACAGATCTCATTACTGAGATTTGCCTCACACATCCAAATTCCACCTCTCTAGCCAATAGTAGATTCCTATAAAAGAAAGGATACTTAGTGTTAAGCAATTCATCCTGACAAATTTTCTATTTGGAAAAATCTGTTAAAATTATCACTTTCACCACTGGTATTTGTTGCTAAAGAAATTATTATATTAGTAATTTAAAATTTGATTCTCTATTGCTATCTTTCTCATAAGACCTACAAAACACTCTTCTTCAGGATGGACATATTTATTTCTGTAATTCAAATGTAATGATGTTAGAGGAAAAGATATAAAGATAAAAGATAAAATAAATGTGACTTAAAACACATAATAGATTATGTCATAGATTTTTCTAAACCACCTACAGTTTTCTAAGCAGAAAAAAATTGTATCTAATGTGACTTTGAAGACAGATGAGAGTTTTGAATTTCTAAAACCACTTCTGTGCTGTAAACATTTTAAGGCAGAGTGAAAATATGCATATTTTGAAGAAAAACAACAAAAATATGCTAACTCAATGGTCTTAATTTTCTGCCATTCTTCTTTTTTAAGAGTGGCATTTTAAGGTGCAAATCACTTCCACCCCTACCTTCAGAAAGGTATATGGTATATTATTTTTTTCTCTTCTCAGCAAATCTGAAATAATGAAACTCCCATAGGACCCAATCCTCAGTGTTTTAAGCTGCTTCTTTTGCAAGTAACCTTTTTGAAAACTGACTTGAAAAATGTTATTTGTTTTGATGAAATTTCTGGGTTTGAACTGGCTGGAGAGAGTCCAGAGAAGAATCACAAATATGATCAAAGGACTGGAAAGCTTGTCATATGAAAAAAGGTTGAGAGAACTGTGTTTGTTCAGCCTTGAGGAAAGAAGACATAGGGGATACCTTAAAGGGTGGCTACAAAGAAGATGGAGACTCCCTTTCTAAAGGAGTCACATGGAAAAAACAGGGGGTAATGGGTACAAATTACCCCTACAGAGATTCCATTTGGACACAACAGGAAAATTTTTCACAATAAGAACCATCAGCCATTGCAATAACTCCCCAGGGAACTGGTGGATTCCCTAACATAAGATTCCCCTAACCCTGGACAGGATGCTGGACCACCTTGTCTAGCCTGTGCTTTTGCCAAGGAAGGTTGGACCAGATGATTCTTGAGTTCCCTTCCAACCTGGTATTCAATGATTTTATGATTCAGTTAATCAGAACTATTTTATTTTCTGTTTTTTTTTGAGATGGACAGAGAAGATTCTTACAAATATTTTTGCGCAACATGGTAATATAAGTGAAAGATGTAACAAGCTCCTGGTTTAAGATCTTCTCTTTAGCTAAGTCAAATAGAAACTCTGCAGTCAGTATGAAGGATCTCTGAGTCTCCTCAGTAAGAAGCACAGTGCCTAGCTGACCTGTGATGGCTACTGGGACCATGCTCATAAGTCTATATGATGGTTGGGCTTAAATCAGGTATTCTGCCTTTGTATATCTAACTTGCATGGTATTTCACTTACTGCTTTTTTGTATTATAACTGTAAGTACTGACTGAACCAGGAAGTCACTAGATACTAAAGGAGAAATTTGTGTGACTAAATACACTCTCTGAGACAATTGCCTCACCTCAGTGTATAATCAGTGGAATAAAGAGTTTCATCTCTCTCCTCTGAATGTAAAAGGAGCTGAAAGGATCCACCCAGATGTAGATAGGTTTTATTGTAGCCAAAGAAAATAAGAAAACAATCCTCTCAGAAACTTTTTTATTCCTCTTTTCTGAAGCAGAGAACTGTAATCCTTGTAGTTAATAGAGAGGACATGTATATTTAAAGGTCATGGAATCTTAACCTGATGTGACCACCTTCACATCATAGGCTACCATATTTCATTCATAATTCTTGAACTCAGTGACTTGTTTGACTACTGCAAGCCTTCCAGAAAGAAAAAGTAAACTTGAAATGAAGGTTTCAAAGGACAGATGTTCTCAGCTCCTCCCAAGAATCAGCAACTAAAAAATGAAGCTAAACTGATTTAGACTACAAATTATACACCCTTTAAATGATAGACAGGAAGTATTGGAACAAAAAGAATGAAAGAACATTGTACTTTAATACTACTTTTGCTTTCTTTGGGATATTATAATAGTTTTTGCGTACCATGACATTGAGCAAAACATGAATCATACAAGACAAGGGTTCCTAAACTGTTATGCATAGCATTAATGGCATGTAAGCCAAAGATCTGCACAGAGCTGCTTCTGCTTGCTGCCATCCCCAATTACAACACAGGGCTTGGATCAGTTGTGGTCGCTACTTTATACTATCTTTGAGGCCATCGTTAATCTCCAACTTCTAACAGACATTTGAGAGAGCAGAATGCCTGGAAATTAATAAGACATATTCACCCATTTATCATGATATAGAGACAATGTCAAGGGACAGAGGGTTTTGTATTCAGTTCAGTTCTGTATTTAGAGATTGGGAATCTTACTTATAATATTTGATTTAATTAAAGAAAGAGTCAAAGATCTAGTGAAGCCAAATTCTAGTCAAGATAGGGTGAGCATTTAAGAAAGTAAACCCCCCACCCCCCACCCCGCTTCATTTGTCACTACTACATATTTCTCTTGGCTGTAAAGAAGTCCCTGCCTCTAGTTAATGCAGAATTTTCTGTGAATAATCAGCCTTAAAGACTGATTTAAAGTTTAAGTATGGGGGCGACAAGGTTTAATGAGTTGAGAAGTGTGAACATTGTGATTACAGAGCTCCCTCAGTGGGATTTAGAACTAAGCCTGCTTGCCTGAATCCACATCTTTCAGTCCCTGAAAAAAAAACGACAGAAAATCTGAAGACAAGACTTCAGAACCCTTAATGTGTGCTTTGTAAGATTAAACTAGTGCATTCAGAAGAAAGGAAAAAAAAAAACAAACAAACCACCAAACAATTAAAAAGTCTGATTCTGGTTAGTAGTGAGGACATTGTTCTGTGCATTCTGTTTTCCGCTTCAGTGACACATTCAATTTAATGAGTGTTAAATCAGAAGTGTAAAATAATGCCTTTAGTATGGACCTCTGACCCCAGCTGTTCCACTTAAGGGATTCTTCTGGGTTTAGTGACTTAAATAACAATAGTAATAGTTCATTTCAAGACCTCAGTATTTTTCTGTTATGTAAGACTTTAACTTCTCATTAGAAGTAGTGAAGTTATGGCAGATTAACATTTTCCCAGTAATGCATCCACAACTCTCCACAAAGGAAAATCCTTTTCCCCAAACTTCTAAAATTGAAAGAATTATTATTGAAAGCAAACTTTAATAGACTCTTTTAACTATTATCTTAAACATTGTATTGCCTAAATCATTAGGAATTTTGACATGACTTTTGATAAGAGAGGAGATAAATTGTAAAAACAGAGTGTTTCTTTAATCTTTCTTTTCTGCTGCAGTGATTTTTATGATATTTTTTCCCAAATGCTCATTCACTTCATTTTTTTGATGTTTTACATGTTTACACAAGTGCATAAACTTTCCCAAGACAGAGTAAACGCAATTAGAGCAGTAAACTTAAGCTGTAACTGCCTTGATGGTTTCATGTCCACCATCAAAATAAATCATTGGAAAGAAATCAATAGTACACAAAAACAAATATTGTTCCTCATAAATCAATATCAGGAATTCTATTTTGCAGTCTCTACTTATATTAATTGCTATTTTATAGTCAGTCTGATTTCAGATTACATGTATAAGTACTGTTCAGTCTTAGTTAAGACTGTCAAATATATTGATTAGCCTTATGTCACATGCAGTGCTGCCTGGAGCCTAAATATAATTGATACTTAATTAGATAACCAATCGGTCCACAAGTTGGTCTGATACAAAAAAAGCCCTCCTAAAACTCAGATAATTCAACAAAATCTAAAAAAAAATCCTGACAGCAACAACAGCAAAACCTGACCCCACCCAACCTTAAAAACAGAAGTTAAACGCAAAATAGAACCACTGGAAATTAATTTCAGATGTGAAAAGAAAGCTTAAAAATGTAGTTGTAGTTAATTAAATATATATACATAAATATCTGGAACAGAATTTGAAAAAAAAAAAAAAATTATGTTTCCCAAAAAGGATCATTTTAAAATGACATGCAGCACAATAGGCATTAGCACTATTCCTCTATATACAAAACTATCTCATTGGAACTTCTGATTTTAGAGGGAAGGCTCATATGTATGTACCATTATGTGTATTTCACTCCTTCCTGAACCCAGGTCTACTTCTCTACACAGTTATTTAAACTAAAAAGCATTGTATTCTACCACTTTTTTTTTTTTAGTATCTTTGGAGTTTCTGTGTTGTCTGTTCAATGTCTGGATATAACTTTGTTTATTAGCAGAAAAGGAAAACACTTGTTTTGTAGTTTTCCTCTTAGATGAAGTTTGCATAGTGTCCAGCTGCTATTCTACCACAAAAAAAAAAAAAAAAACCAAAACAAAACAAATGAAAATCTGCATCATCCCAAGAGATTATGTTATGTGCAAGGCAAATCTATGTTTATAGAAGGTACAACATGTTGCTGAAATTTTTGTATGGCATTTGTACGTCAGATGGAGGAATAGCAATTAATAATCGATAGTTTTGCACACCTATAATTAATGCTAGGAAATGTAATATGTATTACTCCAAGGCTAGCAAGACAATAGCTGTGGTTTGTCATTCAGCTAAGTAAACAATGGTCCCCTCTGAATAGGAAAATGAAAGTCATGAAAACACCATAACAATTTTCTGTGCTTCAAAATCTGTTGCCCCTTTCTGCTGAATCTTTTCAAATGCATCAAAGTTTACTTTTTCAGGAGTACTAAGCACGTAACAGATTAGTGAAACTGGAAATTACTGCTGATGTGTATGGCAGGAATTCTGTGTTGTGATGGAACTGATTGAGACTGAAGGCCTGCAACTGAACTGAACCAAGCTGGGCTTTCAGCAAATGTGTGCCTGACATCCATATGTATTACACCTACACCAAAAGGTCACTGAAAGCTAGAATATCTCCAAACACGACAAGAATACATGATACATAAAACTGCTGTGTATGTATAAAATAAACAAAAGTATTTTGCAACCAATTAGCAAATTTATAATGCTATGTGTGGCCGTATTTTTTCACAAAGAAATGTAGCAAAGTCCAGCTTTAGCTCACGGAGAAGTAATCCTTTGATACTATCAGATTTGGAAACTAGAAAGGGCAATGGTTGCTGGATGATAGAAAACATGTCTCTTAGAAACAGCTGTACAGAATACATCCTGCATAAAAAGCCCTAGAGAAGAAAACTTGATCTAAACAGGATTTTGGAGTTTGTACAAAATATGCATGCCATCTTGCTTTTTGGGGGAGGAAAAGGAGTAGGTAATAACACTGTAAGGAATGCTACATTTCTTTCATAAAACAGTGCTGTGTGTTTAAAATCTATGAGATTTTCATCTAGGAGATGAAAAAGCATTTATGTGTCATCATTTCCGCCTTTCTTTCTTTTTATGGCTGTAGTTTGCTTGTCTGGGAAGAAGCTTGTTCTTATTAAAATTACCCTAGGAAGATAAGTCTAATTTGCTCAATTACTGTTGAGCTGTTGGGCAGATAGCAATGCTAAACCAGCAATTAAAAAACAAAACAAAACAAAACAAAAAAACCCAACCAAAATAGAGTTTGAGCTTATCTGCTAGGCTTGAAAGTCTGTGTGGACTATGGAGTAAACTGATGGGAGTCCAGCTGAAATAGGCAGAACAGAATGTTCTTTGTGATGATTGTGAATTGATTTATGAAAAAGTGCTTGCCATATGATTTTGTTCAACAGAAAAGAAATAAAATGTTTCATGAATCTCTTGAATTGAAGTGTCATATTTGAATAAGTTACACTTGTCCATCATTTGGCAATAATGTCATAGTGTACCAACAGCTGACCTGCATGGTGAAGGAATGTATGCTGTAGTCTGACATTTGACCATTCAGCTGATAAAATAAAATTAAGAAAACCTGCATGCTCAGGAAGCATATCATTGCTAATAACTTCCAAGTATCTCACTTGCCCATTTTTTCTAATATTAGTTTATAAGAATTTCAAAAATTTATCATTCAGCTTTACACTTCTATGCCAGGTTAGATCAGAAGCACTGGAAAGTAGGCTACCTTATACACTTCCAGTCTGAGCAACCCCAGTGCCTGAAACTGTAAATAGATGGTTCTGATGTTAAAAATATTACCCTATTGTTTTGACTATAAAAATTACTTAACCAAAGTCATGCTCAAATAGCTTATGTTGACAAACACTACTTTCTTTCCCAGCAAGACAGAACTTATTGAGCTACTAGAGTACAGCTAAGAAAGATTAAGCCTCTGTTTCTTGCCATCTTAGCGTTCATGCTTAGTCTGCTGCTCAATGTGAGTATTTTAAGTAAATATGCTTCTTTTATAATTGAGACTGACACAAAATTTCTTCACTGTCAATTACAACTTCACAGTAGATGTCTTGATATGTGGTACCACAACTGCTCTCTATCATACACCCTTACTTTCAAACTAACTGAGCAAAAGCGAGACAGAGAAGGACCTTCATTTACAGGCACCAGTCCTCTGCTTTGGAAATCCTTCCAACAGGATGTTATTGGTGTGGGAAACAAACAATTGCTCTAATATTAATAATATAAACTGATTAACTCTGATGTAAACTAAGAAAAACATAAGAAGAATCTAGTCATACAGGAACAAACAAGAAACAAAACATTTTAGCTGTCCTTGACTATTGCTCTGTTTTCAGTTGAAATCTCCCAGTTTGACATGGAAAGCCTGCTAAGTCTGTGACTAATTTGGATATTTATTTTGCCCTTTTGTAATTGAATAATGTTTAGTTCTAGAAGACCTTTTCATCCTAATTTAAACATTACGTTCTCTGTGAATAAATATTTATTCATTGCATATGGTCTTTTCATTACATGCAGACTGTTTAGTTTTCAGACCAAAAAAGGTCAGTTCATCAAAGAATACAGGTATCATAATGAAACAAAAATAACCATTTGTATAATTATAATGGCAGCAAACAGTCCAGGCTAACAGTATGAATAATGACTAATTTAATTTATTTCCTTTTAAATTTGCATTCTAATAAAAGAAAATAAAGGAAGTATATGGAGGTAAGTGGCCTTTCTCTTAACCAGAAATTCACAGAGATTCAAAAGTAATTTTACTTAATGTTCTAAAGAACAATAATATTATTAAAGAAAGATGCAGTGCAGATACAGCTTGAGATTCATGTCAGAAACGCATGTTATTAAGTGACTGTGACTGTAAATACAGTGACTACCTTGCAGAGCATGTTTTATAAATCTGAAAGTCAGAATGCTAATGTCCAATTCCATTAACCATACCAAACCAAAGATTTAATTTAAACATCAAATCTTGCCCAAAGATGAGATGCGTATTTGTTGCAATTTGGGGAAATTAAGGAAATTTAAACAAAATAAATTCTAACAGTGCAGTATAGGTGTTTTCATTATAACTTCTATGGAACTAAAAGGAATTGATCAGTCAATGCAAATGAGTACTAGAGTATATAAAGATGGTTTTGTCAAATTTCCCTGCTTTCCCTCCAAAACCTGAATATTGTATAGCAATAGATACTGAGAACTAGTATGTTATATTAATAGGGACTTTTTTGAAAGGTAACTATCTTTACAAGAAAACATACATATTCAAACGAGATGCCTTTTTTCCTCTTACAGATATATTATGTTTAAAACAAAACCAAAAACATAACAGTGCCATTATTTGACAGTTGTGCTCTTGTAGCTGCAATTGTTTAGAAAGAAAAATACTGTCATAGCTTCTGTGACCAGGAAAACAAAAAACACTTTCAAATTCCTCAGCTAAGGGACTTCTAAGCAGCATTGTTTCATGATTCATTGCAAATTTTTCATCCTCACCTTCTTCTAACCCTCATTATTCCACAAGAATCAGTTAAGTCTCTTTCTCTCTTCCTCTTTCTCTTTCTCTTTCTCTTTCACTTTCTCTTTCTCCTTCACTTTCTCTTTCTCCTCTTCTTTCTCTTTCTCCTCCTCTTTCTTTCTTCATCCAGTGTGTAGTTTCAAAAGACAATGGCTTTTCTTTCACAGTCAGCTTGGAGTAGCTGTGCCATTTGCTACCTTTGATCACAGCTCACCTGCACAACAGCTTGAGCAGCAGCTGTAAACCAGCTCACTGAAATTACCTGCATTGGGAATAAGACACCATTTTGATCCCTGCAGTTTCACTCAGCTACATCTGTGGAGGGGCACAAACAGGGACAAGATGGGGAACTCATAAACTGTGTTTCCTAAAAAAAAAGCATCATGAAATTACATCTTTTACTCACTGGCTTTATCTTTTACTTCTCCCTTTGCTAACCTGTCAGTCAATTCCAAACTCTACCTACCCTTTTTTGTCAAACTGATTAGTTAACATAATGAACGGAATTTCATGGCAACTGTTCCCAGCATTTATATAGTATCAGGTTTAGTTCTTCCTTTTCAGACTTGAAGAACATTTAAAAAAACATGCCTGCTTCATTTGCTCCCAAGTGTATCAGTGGGACAAATCAAAGATAGTGGCTGTCTTCCGATTTTGGCAACATGCAATAATGTAAATTAGTGAAACTTTGAAATGAATATAGAAATGCAGAGGTAGGAGGAAAATATCTTTAAGTTGAATACAATTTCCTCCTTTCAGGATTTACGTTGCTGTTATCCAAAACATCACTGTAGCTACGGACCCAGATTCTATTTGCTATTTTGTAGAAGCATGTTCTATTTTATAATTTAACACTTTTAGCTCCTTCATAGTAGCATCTACAAACCTTTATCATGTTTAGATCTCACTGAAATGAGGCAAAATAATTTAATTGACTTCTGACTCTTTGCAGTTGCAGGGCTATGATCTTCTTGGGATCAGAGAGAACTGATGGGATAGCTACTGTGACTGGAGTGTTGCACTGGAGGGATAAAGGCTCTTTATGAAGGACAGAATAGGAATACAAGGAGGGGGAGTTGTCCCCTTTATGTAAGAAAGCAACTGGAATACACAGACCTCTGCCAGGGGGTGGAAAAGGAGCCAAGGGAGAGTTTATGTGTGAGGACTAAGAAGAGAGGTAAAAATGTCATTATAGTGGTTGTTTGCTGTAGTTCACCTGACCAGGAAAAGTGAGAGGATGAGGAGCAGCCTTACACTCACAGACACTGGTCCTTGTGGCATACTTCAACTATACATATACTGGAAAGACAACACACCAGGGCATAAGCAGTAGGTTCTTTGTGTACATTGATGGTAACTTCTTCCTCCCAATGATAGAGGAGCCAAGGAGAAGAGGTGTTCTACTGGACTGCATACTCACCAACAATGAAGGGCTTGTTGGGGATGTGAATGTTAAAGGCCACCTTGACTGCAGTGCCCATGAGATGGTGGAGTTCAGGATCCTGAACACAAGAAGGAGGGTGAAAAGAAAGATCAAAACCCTGAATCTCAGGAGAGCAGACTTTGGCCTCTTCAAAGATTTGCTCAGAAAAATCCCACAGAATGGCACCCTGGAGGGAAGGGAAAATGCGCACTCGTTGCTCAATGAGACCTGGACTTGGTCACGTAGGACACAGCAAAGACCTTCTTTGCCTCAGTCCTTACTAGCAAAAGGGGTCTTTAGGAATCCCAGGTCCCATATTCCAGGATGAAAGACTAGAGCAAGGATGATCTACTCTTGATGGAAGAGGATCAGGTCAGGAAATACTTCAGCAACCTGGAAACCTGTAAGTTCATGTGCTCTGATAGGATGCACCTATGAAAGTTGAGGGAGCTGGCAGATGTCATTGTAAGGACACTCTCAGCAATCTTTGATCAATCATGGAGACTGGGAGAAGTGCCCAAAGACTGGAGGAAAGTGCATGGCAATCCTTTCTTCAAGAATAACAAGTAAGAGGACCCAGGGAGCTACAGGTTGGTCAGCCTCACCTTGATCTCTGGGAAGGTGATGGAACAGCTAATCTTGGAAATCTTTTTGAAGGCCCATGAATGACAAGATATTTATCAGACATAGTCAGCATGGCTTCACCAAGGGGAAATCATGCTTGACCAATCTGATAAACTTCTATGATGAAATACTTGTCGTGGTAGATGAGGGAATAGCACTGGTAGTGTCCACCTGAACTTGTTTCAGTAAGGCCTTTGACGTTGTATCCCTAAAGATATCCATTGAGATCAGTCCTTTGGGATGGAGTTCTCCTGATTTTGGAATATGTAATCCTCAGACAAGCTGTTGATGTATGGGATGGATGAGCAAACAGTGAGGTGGGTTGAAAACTGACTCAGAGTGATGATCAGCAGGTCAAAATCTAGTTGGAGGCTAATAATTAGTGCTGTACAGCAAAGGTCAATATTGATCCCAGTCCTGTTTGCCATTTTCATTAATGAACTGGATGATGGGTCAGAGTGTACTCTCAGCAAGTTTGCAAATGATACCAATCTGGGTGGGATGGCTGGTACAGAAAAGGATCATGCTGTCGTCTAGAGAAACTTTGATTGGCTGGAGAAATGGACTGACAGAAACCTCATAAGGTTCAACAAAGAGATGTGTAATGTCCTCTACCTGAGAAAAAAAACTTCCCATGCACTAACATATGTTGGGGGCTGTCCATCTGGAAAGCTTATCAGCAGAAAAGGAGACGGGGGTTCTGATGCACACCTGCAATATGCCCTTGTTTCAAAGAAGGTTCCATTATCCAAAGTTTTCCCAGCAGGTCAAGGGAGGTCATACTTCCTCTTTACTCAGCACAGGTAAGGACACACCTCAAGTTCTGTGTCCAACTCTGAGCTCTTCAGTACAAGAGACATGGACATGCTGGAGAGAGTCCAACAAAGAACCACCAAAATGATTAAGGGACCAGACCACCTGTCATACAAAGAAAGGCTGAGAAATATGGGACTGTTTAGCCTGGGGAAGGGAAGGTTCAGGGCGAATCACTGTGTATGAATACCTGAAGGTAGAGTGTAAAGGAAAAGGAAACAAGATTTTATCAGTGATGCTCTGTGACATGATCAGAGGAAATGGGCACAAATTAAAACACAGGAGGTTCTGTCTTAGCATCAGGAAACACTTTTTTATTGTGAGAATGACTGAGCACTAGCACAGGTTGCCCAGAGAGGTTGTGGAGTTTCCACCCTTGAATGTATTAAAAATTCATCTAGACACAGACCTGGGCAACTGGCTCTAGGTTGCCATGCTTGAGCAGGACGGTTTACCTAAATAATTTCCCAGTGTCCTTTCCAATATCAATCATTCTGTGATTCTGAGATTCTATGATTTAGTCTATCATATAGCTATAGCCTAACTTGCAGTTCATCTCCATGGTTTTTCTAATATCTCCTGTGTAATAAGATGATTAGCAAATCTTCTAACGTTACTGCAACTGAGATCAAAAAGTTGGTTTTTTTGCTAGTGGAGCTGCCACCTACCACTGCCTTGTTTTTAAAGAAGTCAAGGTAAGAGGTGCATTACTCAGCTTCCTCTCAGTACTGTGGTCTATTCCTCAATATAATCATATAGAATAGCAGTGTATTACACTGGGAACAAAAATAAATTGAGATCGTTGCTGAAGCATTGTCAAAAACAAAATATCTGTCCCTTCGCTTTCCATCTTTCTTTCCCTCTCTCTGTAAGAGGAGTTAAAAATTGTACTTTAAGGAATTAATGACCTACTTTCATCATGCAACCACTTGACAACATTTTCCATTGCCATTCAGGTTGAAAATGGTGCTGATGAGGAATCTGGTGTCTTCATTCACATTCACAAATATTTTTTTTTGGATTAAAACAGAGGTATGTCCCAAGGGATAAATGCTATACAGAGGTTCCATGGACTAATATTTAATGTAATATTTCGATTTATTCAAGTGCATAAAAAAAAATTGAAAAGAGACCTTTTGGTTCTGTGGTTACATTATATTACCAAAAGTCGGGCTTACCTCTTCCGTGACATATCTCTTCTAGAACACTGCAGTTTAATTTCTTTTTCAGAGATGAGTGATAGATTTTGAGTTTGACCTCTAGATCATTATGAAAAGCTGTAGCCACAGGAGAAACTTCTGCAATGTAACTCTTCTGTTTTTACTTGGAAGAACATAATGAATCGTGTCACTTTACTTTCCCCCTCCTCTCTTTTTTCTCTTTCTCTTCTGATTAACATATAAACAAAATTTCTAAAATTATTTAGGGGCAAAAGCAGGTATATAAAAGTAATTATTGTTCTCCACAGTGATATTCACTGACACAACATTAGGAAATAAATTAAAGACCTGACATTCTGTATAGACTTAATTTGGCCTTCAGAAGGAAAATGAAAAACGCAGTAATAAAGAATTTACTTTGGGAGCTGAACTTTATTTCAAGATTATATATTTGCCTACTTTTTCTCTCACTTCTGAAAGGCTATAGCAAGAAGAAGATGGATGTATTGAGATAGAATTATTTTTAATAGATTTTTTTATGGTGTTTTAAGCTTTGAACACTACTTGCATCTTAAACAACTTGGGCAATGCTGTCTGAGTATTGTTTGAAAAACAACAAAATGCTTTCATCAGGCTGACAGTCTAGAAAAAAATGACAAATAATTCCCCTACAAAGATTTTTTGAAATACTGTGTTTTGATGGGTGAGAGTAGATGTTTTAGATTGAGGACACTTCTTGCTTAGAGGGACAGTGTCAACCTCAACATCTTTTTGCTTAAATAAAGGTTTTTCTTTGGAGCTAAGAACACCTTTGATACTCAGACTTGACTTCTCTTCACAATACTACTTTTTCTCTCACCATTTTGCAATATGTTGAATGTATTAATGTTTCTCATCTTTTGAAAATACAAGCAGAGGTGTTGATATCTTTTCTTCTTCCTGTTTATCTGCTCCAACAGAGTGACAACATAACATTAATAACCATTGCCCAGAGAACATAAACTTTGAATTCCTAGAGGAATCAAATTTAATATTCTTATAATGTCTTCCAGAATCTTGAATGTTAATTGGATAAATAATGTTTTGATTTTTTAAATAAACCATGTTTGAAATTCAATGCATGAACCCTCATTAGTACAATTTTTACATGATGACCCACTCAAGGGTCTTCCCATGAGCTACAAAAAGTGGCACTATGACATTTTTATTTTTAAAAGGCCATAATTAGTTTTAAAAGCATCTTACCTACTTGGTCTCCAGCTCCGCTAAGCACCCTTCTATGAGTTTACAGATACCCTAAGAAGAGGAAGGTTGGTGCCGTTAATATGACAGCTGTTAGGAGAGCTAGACTCAAGCACTTAGTTTTGCCACAGATGTCTTCTGTGGTATTAAGCAAGTTGCTTTATCTCCATTCCTTTCTGTTTCATGCCAGCAAAATAAGTCATCAGGATGTTCCTTTATTAGGTTGTTGTGCGAATATTGAAAGTCTAATCATGGCCCAGTGGTGAAATTACTCAGTTGGGGACAAAACACCGGAAAGTCTGTTACCTCAGTTAAATTTGTTTTCATTGAACGGTTGTTACAGAGTTAAAGAGAAGGATCATGGCCTTCCATCTGGGTATAGGAGGACACAGCTGAATCAGACTCTGTACTGTTCATTAGGTCAAGAAACTCCGTTAGGTAATTTTCAGTATTTCTTGTACAATACCCTAAGATGGAGATTTCTGTACAATATACCTTCATGTTATAACTTACTCCAGCTAGTACAAGTTGATTGCTTAAAATAAAAACACCCACCATTTTAGGCTTCTTCTGTAATTTCACAAATTAAAAATGTATTGGGTACCTTTGAGGGATTTTAAATATGTAAACGACCTGCATGGTTTGCTTAATTGCCAGAAAAGTTATTTTACCTAAACTTCAGAACATTTCTTCTAATTCTGTACTTACTCATGGGCACTGAGAAATGTTCATGAACTCATTTCACTGTCTCATTTGAAAGATTTACAAGAAAAATAAAATCAAACATGTGTGTGCATAAGAACTTCATTTTCATAGTCTTCAAATGCGTTTCTTAAATCAAAAGGAAAATCAGAAAACAAAATAAGTAGAAGAAATAAGAAATTACCAAATTAAGTGTAGTCTTCAGGTCAACAGATGCACCCCCTACTTTCACTAATAGAACATTGATCTATTTCTATACACTATGGTATGATTGAGACAGGGGTATATATTGAGCATTTTGCAGGAAATTCCCTTGCTGTCATTTTGTGATACTAGAAATATGAACAGGATCTATTGTTCAGTGTTTGACCTTGTCTTTCAGGCACACAAGGCTCTATGTTCAGTCCTATGTATTTCTGTGGGCTTGTTGACACTTTCTTCACTGGAGTTAGCAGATAAGAAGGGGACAGTAAATTCTTCACGTGGCACTGCTGTAAACAGAAGGATTTGACATTAAGACCTCAGTTCAAAATACTTACGTTGCATATTTCTAAGGATACATGTCTAAAACTAACCTCATCTGCAAATATCTTTCAAAATAAATACCTTAAGCATCCACATTGTCCCAAGACCAGAGTAGCCTGAAGCACTCTCCAACTTAAGCTCAAGATTCAGTATGGCTCAATAACTTAGGCATGCAGCAGTTCTTGAGCTCAAATTTCTATTAAAAAAAATAAAGATGCTCATCTGGGATGGCAGAAAGCCATGGGCTGCTTCTGTGTGTCTGAATGATTAGGGGAAGAAGGACCCCATGATACAAGAAGTGTGTTTCAGCAGGAATTACAGAGATTTAGCAAATTGGATGAATACGTATAACAATGTGTGCTTGCTTATGCGCCTTTGGAATACAAGAACATGCATTTGTCCAAAGTCTGACTCATACATGAACAGCTATGTTAAAATAAAATATAATTATATTTTAAACGTGCAAACTGTGTCCAGGTTCATTTTTGTGGTTTTTTGGAAGCTAAAACCTTTGGCTTTAGATATCAGCTCAGGAACTCTGAACAGTGCAGTAAATATTTTTACTTACATTTATTAAATCATCAAATCCTTGGAAAAAAACTTGGCTAGAAAAGAACTGAGTTAGCTGTTATCCTGTAGTTAAGGACAATGGCACTGCATCTTGTCCAGACTGGAAAAATAATATAAGTTGGTGGTAAGGTAAGAATGTTTTATATATTGCGCTTTTATACTTTCAACTTGGAAAATATTATTTATAGTGCAGTGAATATATAATAATTTGATTCCTCATGGATTATATTATAATTTATTTTTATAATTATATTTTGAGTTACGTTTTATGGAAAATGGACCAAGGGAAAATCTGTTATCACTACTTTAATTGAAGTGCACATGTCCTTGAGAAATCCAGAGACCAGAAAGTCTCTACATCTGTGTCTTCCTGTCTGTTTATACTTTGCCTTGTACCTTTGTCATCATTATTAGCAATTATAAACTTATTTGGAGTATAAATGAATCAACAACATTAATATATTATGTCCTTTTAAATCTTCTTCTAGAAATTTTACTAACGTAACCCTTGCTAGAACGATTCTACATAGTAATATTATCTTTTCTAATATAGTTCCCTTTAAAATAGAAATATCATTTAAAGATAGGTAAAAAAGATTGAGAACACCACAAGGCCTTTCTTTTTCATTTTATTCTAACTGCTACTTTAGTATGTGTATATTATATTGTTAGAACTTTTGGAGGGCTATGAGGTGCACTATTCTTTTATTCAGTCTTGTATCTTCCTAGTAGCCTTTAATCATTAATAAATATCAGTCATCAAGACCTTATTTATGGCATTTATTTCCAAATATTTTAAACATAACTAATTTCATTATCTCTTTCAAAATGTGGTTGCTTTAGAAAGCTAGTATATTAGATTTTTTTTTTTTTTTTAATTTTCTGACTGTCTCTCTCATCTTTAGAGCACAATTAATGTTCATATTTTTGAAGGAAGCCCAAACAAAAAGATCTCCTTTGTCCTGCCATAAAGGAAATAATTTGATTTATTGCAAGGACTTTTCATAATGAATTGCTTTTATTAAATATTTAAGGATTTTTTCAACACAAATTCTACCATTCTTCCAATCACTTACAGCTAATGCAATTTCCATAAAAAAAAAGCTTTTCTTCTGAGTAGTTCTATATAACCAAATAAAACAGGTCATGTTCATAAATTTTGCATGGTTACTGCCACAGGAGAGGTGTAACATATTTTTGGACTGTTAAAGCACCCTTCAATAACAGGAGCTGTCTCATGAAATGTAATGTATCTTGACAACTGGCATGATATTAAAACTTGTTTAAATATTTTGAAATGCCTGCAAACTCACTGGGAATTATTGGAACCTAATTTGTCATTAATGTATCTGATGGATGATGAGCCCATTTCCTGAGAAATACTGATAAAAAGGCTCTCATATACAGCAACGTTTAAGTACATATTTTAAGGGCATGAGGTGACTTTGAATAACAAGTCAGGAGGGTTGCTTGTTTCTGTAGTTGTTTTCTCACAAATTTGGTAAAAAATGTTAAACATTAAGCTTTTAACATTAACGCAGGTTTGAACATTATTTACTTTTTCTGTACAGTCAGAAAGGAGAGCTTTGTAACTGAAAGCTGAAGCTGAAAAGTAATCATCTCATTCCAAGATAGAGATGTTAAAGGAAATGCACATATCAAGACTCATGATAAAATAGGTGTTAGTAATATTGACATAACATAATGTTCAGACTTTGAGATTTCTGGCCTGTATTTCTGGCATCTCAGCCAGCCAGGGAACCTCCTTCCTTTTTTATCACTGTGGAGGACTGAAGGGATTTACAGTTTTGTTCTCATCAACACCACCATGGGTTTGTGTAGAGGTCATTGCTGAATGGCAACTAAGCAGCAGGCAACACTGAACAGCTGCTTCAACAGCTTTACCAGTACAGGAGGTGAGAGAAAGTGAGAACGGAAATCTAGGTCTCCTGGAGGATGCTGTGCTACTGGATATCACCTTCTCCCCTGCTACCTCCCCCCCCTTTTTTTTTTTTTTTTTTTCACCTAGAAGTTCACTGAAAGTTTGAAAGGTTTCAAGTATGAGGTAAATATTGCTAGGTCATTTAGCTGCTTGTCAAGCAATACACAGAACATTAAAAAGCTGTGGAGTACCTACTGTACAAATGGATTTTCCAGATGGGGCCAAGATATTTTTATCACATATAACATCTGAACAAGGAGCTGCCTTCTACAAATATTTTATGCAAATAAGAGCATGCACTCACATGACAAGTCTGCTGCTTTCAGTGAGACATCTTGCATGCATAATCATTTGCAGTATTGATACTGTTCTGCAGCCAGCATGACTCAGCTGGAAGCTTGGCAGAGTTGGTTCCAAATTTATGTAACACAGAAATCAATCTGTATGTATTTTCTCTATCTTTGCATATTGTCTTAAGGAAGTATTTGTAGCTGATTGTTTTGACTACTGGTAATTATGCTATTATTTGGTCAATATATTTATCCAAAGAAAGTCATACAGGATAGAAAATTTACTTTTGTTGTATTTTTGTTTTGGTTTGGCTTTTTGTTATTGTTTTTATTTGGTTTGTGTTGTATTTTTTGTGTTATGTTTTTTGTTTTGTTTTAAATAAGGATAAATATTTAGCCTATTTATGCTTTTAGGATTCTATGCCAAAGCTCAAATGAAACATACAGGTTAAATGTTTTCATACCTTAAGCTGAGAGTTTCAGCAGTTCATGTATACTTAGGAGATCATCTCTGAACTGGAAAGGTACTGAAGCAGACTTACATATGGCAACCTCAGTGCATGTTGTATGCATTTTAGCACTTTTACAGCTCAGATTCAGGCACCCACAGGATAACACGTTGAATCCACTATTTTTTGTGTGTGTATGAAAGCTGCTCTTGGAAAGGAAAGAAATTAAATTTTAATTGAAATGTGTGTGCTGAGGAGGACAAGAGCACTGGACACCTTTAATTAACTTTGTCTGTACCTTTCAAGGCACTATGCAAACTAATGAGATGTAGAAGAATTGTCATTACAACTGTTCCCACTTCCTCACATTTAAGATGAACACTTTAAAAAGATATTCATATTATGGAGCCCTACTTGTTGAAAATAATACAATTTGTGCATACACATTCATGCTGTGTATTTAGTGCTTGAGGAAAGAACTATGTAGGAAAATTGTCTTCCCCTTTATATTAATATTTAATTGAAAGCTCAAAAAGATCTTATTTTGACATATACTTTTTTAGCCATAAGAAAAATACATCTGCAGTCACCTTTTTTCTTGTTTGATCTCTTTTTTGGGGGTCAAATTACATCCATACATAGACAGATGCACATACTGTGTTCCATGATAGGGATACAATGCTGCTAGTGAGTTTTTGTGCTTGAGGCCAGGGAAATTGTATCATGCTTGCTTTTGACTCCAGATCAAGAACTGTAGCTGTGACATAAAAAATAAAAAATACAGAAAAGGCTTTGAAGGTTTGAAATGCTGAAATTCATAACTCGTACTTGTTAAAGTGATTTCTTGTTCACAGTAGCATTTGCTGCCTTGCCAATGTTCTTCCAGTTGAAATGGATCCAAGCAGTGTATTTACTATTCATTTAAACTCATACAGAAGTTTGAAACTTCACAATAAACTGTTTCGTTGAGACTTTGGGGAAATAAATAAATAAACAAACAGACATAAACGAACACACCCCCACACCCCCCCAAAAAAAAAAAAAAAAAAAAAAAAAAAAAAAAACCCACAAACACCCAAAAAAAAAACCAACCCAAGACCCAGATAAAAAAGAGCTCATAAAAACAAAAAATACAATATCATGATTTGCAAAACGTATTTAGACTAGTGATTTCTAAGTAAAAGAATATTATAAAATTGCTAGGCAAGTTCTCCACTCAGAGCAAAGTCAAAATAACCATTGAAATAAAACTCCTTTGGGATCTAAAAATCACCATGTTTCAAGTCTTACATGCACCTGTCTCCAAAACACTGTAAAAGGAGAAATTCTATATAATTCTACCTTATAGCTGTTTAACATAAGAAAAACAATGCATTGTGTGCTTATAATGCAGATACACCCTAATTCACAGAGCCTCAAGCAGACAAAAAATTGTGTTTTCAAATAAATTAAGGACTGTATAGTGAATCTCAAATGTGCCTCAAATCACTCCTCAGTTTGTTTCTAATGAATTATTACCCTAGCGGCCAAATTTCCTGTCAATGATTTATAGACTTTCTGAATATAATCATTCCAGAATAAAAAAAGGGTCTCTGCCACAGGAAAATCTAAACACATCTGGCAATGACATTACTGTTACAAATTCCTAACATTGACTATAAATATTAGTGTAATGTTGACATCTCTTAATATTAATACTGTCACAAACATTCCCTCTATTAATGTAACCTCATCTCAGCTGAGGCAATGAATAAAAGTGAAATATAATTGTGCTGATATTTATAAATGCGATGAATAGCTGAGGAATTTAAGTATTACCTTTTTAATTAGATCTAGATGCCATGAAGCTTGGACTATACCTATTCCAGGTCGATCAAAGTTTAAAAAAAAATAAAAATTAGGGGACATAGCAAAAAAAAAACAACAAAAAAAAATTAAAAAATCATATGCCTTGAAAAATAATTTTGAGACATTATACTGTGGACTAGCCAGGGTGAAATTTGTTAAATGCATACAACAGCAGCATCTAGACTTCTTTCTTAGAGGCTTAGTTAGGATCCTGTACATTTGAGCAAAGACTTATGTTGGTTTGAACAGGGAACAAAACGTTCTGTTCTTTACAAAAAGAACCATGTAATTTTGCTATGCCAGTGTAGTATCATGTCTGATGTCTAGGTGACACTGCAGTGGTCCTTACACTGTGGTATGCTTTATGGCAGGACAAGAATATTTAAAAGGTTTTTGTCAAAAGCAAACAATGAAAACTCTGACTTGGTCAGCTGGGTTTCTATCTGAATAATTCACCTTGTCCTGTTCCTTTCAGGGAAGTCTCATAAACCCAGCTGCTGTGCAAGTTTAACCACATATATGTATGCGATATGGCCCAAAACAGCTTTTCCTGTAATTCATATATTTCCACCACCTCAAACTACACCTGAGGTTCCTCTATTTACAGCAAAAAGAGAATATATTTTAGTCAAAGTTTATATTTGTAATATTCACAGAATGGCAAAGACTTTGATTTATGCTTCTTTTTTTTTTGTTTGTTTATTATCACAGTATTTTTATGGAGTTTTTTTAATGTAGTTAAACATTTATCCAAACAATCTGTGAAAAAAAAATAAACTAAGTTTCAAGTGACTCTGGGAGAGATTTTCAAAAATATCAGAGGACGGAGAACTCTAAATCTTGCTGAAAATGGATAGAAATTGAGTGCATGCATTCCAATATAATTAAAAACCAAACCAAAACAACATG
>VXBJ01005358.1:17331-27495 GCA_013400055.1 Nycticryphes semicollaris | reverse complement strand
CTCACTGCGTTTTGCAAAGACCAGCTGAGTATAAAAATTAGTACACTGTGGCAGTTTTTCAAGTTTTAATTTTTTTAAAGTTTTAAAGACAAAAAAACCTTTGGAAATTTGTAATTGCTTTAACAAACAAGTATTGTATACTTAATATATGAAGGAAAGTAAAAGAAAAAGCCTTTTTTATCTTCATATATTTATCATTACCAAAGTAACTTGTTTTGGGTGCTTGACTTGTTTTTCCCCCTTTTTTTTTCTTTAAAAACAGCCATTAAGTTTTCTTAAAGTGAGAAAGTGAGAACACAAATCCATTTTTTTTTCATTTTTCTATAGCATATGTGCTGTCAAACAGCAGAAGTAGCTTGTATTTTACCAGAGTCCAGTTTGCTACTCAGAAAATTACATAGTTTCTACCCTGCTGATAATTCATTATACTTGNTAGTTTCATTTCACTTCATATGAGTTATTTTCCTTTTACCTGTTAAAGTTTTTAATATTACACAGTATTTTTTTTTTATGACAAAGGGTTTAAAAAAGCGTAAAACATATCTTCTGTATAGCAGGAATTTTCCCCTGTTTTATTCATTCAGTCATCTGGTTTCAAACCAAATACTTTCTTTGGATTTTATTTCATTGGGTTTTGGTGGNTTTTTTTTTTTTTTTCACAGGCGCACATGCATATCCTCAAGTGAAGTTAGATGAAAGCTGAAGTTGAAATTAGCAGTAGCCTAAGGGCATTACTGTAATTACTAGGCCATTTAAAATACATCAGTATCATGTCCAATATAATAGAAGTAGAGTCATAGCTATAGCACAATTAAGAACAAGAGACTGCAAAAGGTTGTCAGATTCTGTTAGCTGAAATCAGAGCTAAAATAAATACATTATCTTTGTGATTATGGCCACCACTTTTTACCAGAAAATCATCTGCAAAAAGAGGTACTTTGATAGTTCTTACTCGATTGCTTTTTGCTTTTTTGGTTTTATTTTGTTTTCTTTTTCCCGAAGAGGTGAATTTACTGAAATATAGCAGTATAACCTCCTCTGTAAAACAACATCATGAGTAATGGGGAAGTAAGGAAAACATCAAGATACTAGATTACATAGAAATAAAAGGTTTTATCTGTTAGGCTGCATCATAGAAATGGGCCTGATAATTCATATTAGAATTATTAAGAATTTTCAAATTAAAATAAGGGATTCTATCTTTCACTGCATTAATAAGAACTGCTGACAGCAAGCTAGGCAAACTTTAAAATGGAATGAGTAATCAGTGACTGCATCAAGATTTTGGCATGTAAGCTTCTTCTGAGATTGTGAATTAACTTCCAAGCACTCAAATCTTTTCAGGGACAGATAAATGGACATCGAAAGTCTGCCACTGTCATTAGAGACAGAATGCAAAAGCCTAAACTATCTCCATTGAGGGTTCTTTACACAAGGTGAGACCTATACCAAGTCTGGGACAGCAAAAATACCTGTCTGAAGGATACAGGAGGAGGGGATACACAAAAGCTGTTAACTTCATCCTGTCACAAATCAAAAGCAATAAATAGATTTGTCCCTTAATTAGGTAATGCTTTTATTCAATCCCCTGTATTCTGGAGGGCAGAATATAGCCAGGTGGTTGTTTCCAGGCTTTGCTTGCTTGACAGCATGTCTGGCAGTGTTGATGTGCCTCTTTTAAGGCAAGTCTGTTTTGGTCTTATGAGACTGAAATGCCCCAAACCACAGAATATTTTAAGTTCCTATCTTGATATTTTTATAGGTTGAAGAGTTCTGGTATTTTCTTTGTTTTGTTTTTCATTTTTAATATGGAAAAATATTTTTATACCTAAATAAAGCTGCCTTTGCAATAAGCATATAAAGAGCCCTGAAACATATCAACATTGAAGCAAAACATTTTCTTCCACTCAATTATTGCACAACGGACACATTTAGTTCAAAATGTTCAACAACTCCAAAGAGAAAAGACATCTGGGTTCAATTTGCAGAAGCCTAAGGCAACCGAAAAACCCTTCTAAAACCACATAGAAGCAGGAGGAGGAAGAGGTGATTGTTTCTAAGACAATAAAAGAAGCTTATCCATTATGTAGACACTTAACAAGAAGATATAACTACTTAAAAAATTGAAGTTATTAAGAAATATTAAAGGCAGGGCAAAAGATTAAAGGAAAAGACTCTGGTAGGTTGCTTTTGTGAGAGTGGTGTGGATGTTTCCAGTCCTCTTTATTGTGTTTACAGAGAGACAGATGCATTACAGTAAAGATTAGCCTTATGAAAATTCCTGGAAATTACAAGATGTTTCAACTACAGTACATTGTTATATCTTACCAACTATCCAGATGGATCTTTCAGATATCTCTGGAAATTTTCACTCTGAAGACAAACATTCATTAGTCTAGTGTTCTCTTTCTGTTACTAACTTCTATGAAAACACTTTCATATTCACAACTATTTAATGACATGTTGTGAGATGATGTTTCTTTGACCACAGTGATCTACATTTTTGTCATATCAGTAGAAAAAATCTCTTTCATTGTGCTTTAATTCATGTAACTGCAGCCTTCTTTCTTGATCAATATAAATCNNNGTTTGTTTTGTTTTGTTTTGTTTTGTTTTTTGTTCTTGTTATAGTTTCTCCTTACACGCTATCTTACTTTTGGGAAAAAAAAGAAATGCTTTTTCTAAAAAAAAAGTACAATCTACTCTTTCTCTGTTCAGACTTACACAAGACTTTTTGTAATTTGTTGATATAGCCTTCCTTCAATAAGTAGCATTTACTGAAATACAGAGCATTCCCTCACCTCCTGCATAAGATGTCCCCATGAGTTCAGGGAATACAGGACAGTAGGGAGTATTTCATAGATCCATTACACATAAAACATCTTGATGGAAAGCATGAAGGAAGGTGGAATAGAAACATGCATTGAAAAATGCAGAAAAGGAATTAATTAGAACTTGCATCTAGTGTCGTTATTTTGCACTGGAGTGAAATACTTGAAGATTAAGAAGTTGTAATTTGCAGTTATTCTCTGTCTTTGATCTACTGTGTCCAAGCAAAGTGAAGAAAGTGCCAGTATAACATTTCTAATACTGCTGAGGTTGTCAGGCACTAAAATTAAATTATCTAGTACAAACCACATGTTTTATTCCCTTAACTACTTACTATTTACTTTCATAAACAGTAAAAAAGCTGAAAATAAAATATTAAACTTAAAATAAGAGGAAGAGAAGGACAAAAGCATTAAAAAAAGTGTTGTAACTGTAAACAGAACTGAGAAAAAGAGAATGAGAAGCATTAAAAAGTCCAACTAATACAAATGCTAAAAAGTATTGTTAATATTTAACAAAGTAGAATACCTGTTAGCTATTTATTGTTCTATTTATGAAAACCATAAGTCTATGAGGCACACTGGAATACTTCTCTCACTGGGAATGCAATATGCAGAAGGTGTGTGAGTTTATGGTCAAACTCAAAATATATAAAGACATAGTTCTAAACCCCGATTCCCTAAAGACTTTTAAATTAGGGTTCTGGGATGGTATTGCAGTTAATAAAGAAATCTAGGCTCGGCAAAATGAGTTTTTAAAAAAAGCTCAGAAAGAAGGAAACTTCAGAATGCTTTTGATGTCTACTTAATCTACTTAAGAGGATTGATGACAGTTGCATGTGTACTTGAAAAATGTAGCACGAGGACTTGGTTTTGCTCATTCACCTAAAGAATATACAAATCTCATAGAACATTTTTAAGGAAAACTGAGTCTTGTAGACTGAAAGAACCAGTTGATTTTTCCCTGCTGGTTCCCTAGAAGCAATGCAACTGCTTTTCTCTGTGCTTGGGTCCAGCCAGTAGCACATCTGAATGTGTATTCTCAATAGACACGTGTCCACAAATGCAGTACAAACACTACCATAGAACTAATTTACATACAAACGGGACCTCTTCTTTCTATTTTTACATGCTTACTTGCCCCTTGCTCCCTCAATTTCTTGGCCTTTATCCTTCCTTAAATGAACAAATACTTTTTTTTTTTTTTTTCCTAATTAGTCTCGGTGAAACCATTACTGTTTGCCAGGATATCCTCATTTTCCCCAAATGGCCCGAACACTCCCCTTGAAGATCAGCCATCTTTTCTGTGGTTCCACCTGATCCATCTATGATCCAGCAATGTCTCCCAGTACCATTTGTAACTTTTTTCAGCTTCTTGTTCTGTTATTTGCCATGTTCAGCCTTTTCTTATGTTATACCCACAAATTTCTCGTCATCTCTTCAGTTAGGTACACTTCAGGGCAGGGCTTAGGCATCAATCTTAGCAAAAATAATGTTAAAATATGCTAGGAAAGCCACTACCTGTTTACATTGGTAGAATAGATCAATGTTTTGCGTTGCTCTTCTCAAGTCAGGGATTTAGAGACCCAAGTTGAATTCCCAATGACAATATAAGGGGACAGAAACTGAATTCTCCTGCCTTTAACCACATTAACTGAGAGGCTGTTCTGGCTGCAAGGCTGCAAGTTGTTCCTCTTTGGGAGCTTTTATGCTCTCTAGCAAATTGTTTGAGGTCCACCAGTCCAGACAGGGAACAATAAAGAGTGTTACTCTAATTTCTGGGATTGAGAAGTCTCAGTCTTGGATTTATCAATAATTTGATATTTTGGGGAGGGTAAAATACAGAATTAGAAATCAAAAAACAGACAATCAAATTCATCCCACCATTACTCCACCTCTGAGCCTGACGTGAGTATACCAGAAAAATATGTGTTTCCCAGATGATTTAGTAGTCAGTGGTATTGTGTTCCTCTTACAAAGCTTTTATCTCTCTAAAACCTTGAACTCTTTACTGCACAGTAAAAAATGTTTCACTGCACAATAAAGCAACTCCAGAGGAGTAGGCAGCCCCTTTCTTTACACTGATTTTCTAGCTTAACTCTGATTTAGTTGCCAAAGCATTTATTGGAAATTAGAGCTTAGAAGATTTGAATCCCCTAGGTCATAAGAAGGAATGATTTGCCTGACAAATATATCATCCACTAGGAAGTAATAAAAACAGAGAAAAAGACCAGCTGTATACAAAGGAAACCAACCACACTGTATTTTGGTGGAGTCCAATTGTTTAGGCAAATATCAGAAATGCTTTGAAAACTGCTACAACAATGAGTTTCACTTACAGTACAAAAACGTTACAGAGTCCACTTAGGTTTATGCTAAGATGACGATTACAATACACTCCATCAAGACTCAGAACATCACTTCTGATTAGTGCTAGGAAAGCTTGAAAAATGTTACATTAATAAAACTTGTGGGAATGGGCAGGAGCTGAATCAGGGATTTAGCTCACAATGTTAGACATCATTATTTGCATTCCGTCTAAGCCTTAATTCAGACCTCCTTATTTGTAGCTTGTCATAAGGCTCATTGTAAATGCTTGACCCTTTCTAATCTAAAGTTTTCCTCTTTGAAATGAACCACTGAATTTACTAAGATATAAATTTAAGATATAAAATCTAGATCTAAACTATTCTACAAAATAAATTTTGCAGATTATTTTTTTCATTTGTAGCAAAATAACAGAGTTTAATAAATACATTTTAAAATATAAACTGTTCTGTACCTGAAGGAATAGAAGCAATAATAAAGAACTTAAAATGCCAGTGACAAGTGACTTTTGACAAGTCCCTTCAAATTTTAGATTTAAAGTACCAGAGCAGCAGGAATGAAACATATTTCCCCCTTTACTTTTTGGAGGCAAATAGAAATACTAAGGTCATGAATTCTGGCATTAATAAAAAAGGAAAATAAATAAGAATGTGACAATAATAATGAAGCCAGCTACTTCAATCTCATAGAAATATGTTTTCAAGACTGTATGATATATTCTAAAATATTACATGAAAATTATTTCTTCTCACCCCACAAAGAAAAGGAAAGAAAATCTGGAATGCAAATCTTATCAACCTAGCACTGGAAATAGTTAATTTCTGTATTTATTATCCTGTATTTTTTATGGTTCATGACTCATTACTTTAAATGTGGAAGTTTTTAAATTCTTTTTCCCAAATGGAGGCTGGATTCTGTTCATACAAATTTAGCTGTCTAAGAGTTCTCTTTCGTGTCTGCTATTTGATACTGTGACATGTAAATATCAGCTTAAGTTTCTTGCCATTTTTTTTCTTGCTACTTTTAACTTTTCACGCTACCAATCACTTTTTCAGTTGATTTCAACTAACTTTAGCTGTGTTGAGAATTAAACAATAAATAAATAATTTATTTTTTTTTGTTCCAACTAAACAGTTTTCTGAACCAATGTATGAACTACTAAGGGAGACAAGTGAATAGAGGATATGCCGAGGCACAGAGATACACGCTGTGAGCTTGCATTGACACCAAATACTTCATAAAGTCAATACACATGGTAAGTTTTTTGTTTACACTTCCTTTACAGTGGATAGATAGAAATAAAATTAGGCTGAAAGCTTGATAGTAAACTTTCAGAACTAAGGACTTTTCACAGCTGCTCAGTAGAGGTGTGTGATCATATTTCAGGTGGTTTAACTGGATATTTAGAACACAGGGACTGCTGTTCTAAAAATACTTAACTCCTTAGAAAGAGAGATGAGAAACAGAAAAGAAACATGCAGAGCTGAGAACAAAGAACTGTTCTGAAGCACGGTGATCATTTTCCTGTGTATTACCTTCCTAGGAACAGGTCTTTTTTAACTATTGTTTTGTCCAATATCAGCAGGAAAATATTGTAGTTTCAAATTCAGAAGTCTGAGAAACTTGTCTGTCAAAAAATATACATTGTGTCAATTCATCCTTCTCTATTGCATTAAGAAAAACAGTATAATAATATATACCAATGTCATTTAGAACACTAATTCTAGTATCTAAAACATTTTATCTCTGATACAAGAATAACTCAGTACAATTGATAACATTTTTTTATTCCATTGTAAAATTGAGCTTTATCTTTGCTTTCTTATTTTAGAATGCTTTGTACTGCATAGCATATTTTACTTTGATATGAAGAGCTTCATAACCTTTTTATTATGGATGTCAGATGCATAATACACTGCTACAGTGAAAGCACTAGAATAGTCTAGTTGGTAGTTGTTTGTTGGGGAAAGACTAAGGCACGAGGTCTTTCACAGCCTGGAGAAGAGCTCACTGTGGGGCACCTCATAGCAGCCCCTAAGATATAGAGGGGTCAGAAAAGACACAGAACCAGGTTCTCCACAGCATTGACTGGCTGGAGGACAAAAGGACCCACATATGAATTAAACCAGGGAAGTTCAGACAGAACTTTTTTCCTCTGTTGACAGTCAAATAATGGGAAAGATTGTCCAGGCAGGTTGTACTGTTTCAGTCTTCAGAGGTTTTCAAGACCCAACTGGAAAGAACCTTGGGCATCCTTGTCCTACCTCAAACCTGGCCCTGCATTAAGCAAGTTTTCCCAAGCTCCTTCCCACCTGAATAATCTTATTTCCCTGTGAGCATAAAGTTAACTTAACAGATAGATTTTTACTGTTTCTTGTAACTTGTGCACAGAACAACCTAAAATAAATGTGAGAACTTCCACAGACAGGTAGATTGCTCCTCATGGGTAAAGAATGCCTTTCATTTAGCTTGTTAGTAATTTTTTCTTGATTCAAATATTAGTACTTCTTGTTTTAATATGACAATTCATATGTGTAATTAAATATATACAAAATACTTTTTAATATATTTTAAATATACAAAAATGTAATACATATAAATATAAAATGCATTAGTAAATCACTTTAATTAAAATCCCTGTACAGTCTTTTTTGTTTTCCCCTCTTTTTGTTCTAATACATCTTCTGTTCTGACCAACTTCTGGGTTTGTACTGTTATTTTCTGTGTTGTTCAGAAATCCAGTAAAATAAACATTATACTTTAAATAGTGATAGTTCCTCTGAAGCCTGAAGCTCTGCAGAAAATGTACTACTGGGAAATGGGTGTTCTTACTACCTATTGTTGCATGAAGTAAAAGCAAAGAGGTCACCCTTGCTCCAAAGGATTTCTTTCTAAATACATCACAGCAGACAGTAGTGGCACACAGACAGAAAAAGGGGAATTAGAGGGACATTGCAATGTTCAGTTTCACCAGCAGTGACCATCTAGTTAGGCATCTTTGAGCATACCTATTTTTAGGTTTTTATGTGTTTAAGGCAAGAGTATGGATTCTCTGACTTTTATTTTTATTTTTTTCAGAGAACTCATGTTCAAATAGGATTTCCTGTAACACAATTTGTGCCCATAGTATCTTGTCCTGTTACTGGACACCTCTGAGAATCCCCTAACTCTGAATTCCACACACCCTCCTATCAGCTATTTAGAGGCATGGCTGAGGTCCCTCTCTGTGAGGCCGAACAGATCCCTGCAGTGTGTTGGGCTTCTCATGCACGGCTTCTCACTCCATGTAAGTGGAAATTCATACCTCAGACTTGTCATGTACCACCCTGCAGCTCATGGAGGATGCTATGCTGGAGCAGATGGACATGCCCTGAAGGGAGCCACAGTTTATAGAGAGCCCATACTGGAACATACTCCTGTCAAGAACCAAAGCCAATGAGGGACCCACACTGGAGATGTTCTTGAAGGGAAGTCCCATGGGAAGGATCCACATTGGAGCAGTTCTTGAAAGACCATAACCCATAGAAAGCACCCTGTGCTGGAGCAGGGAAGAACATGAGAAGGAAGGACTGGCAGAAATTAGGTGCTGTGAATTAACCGGAACCACCATTCCCTGTCCCTCTCTGCCACATGGGGCTAAGGGCCAGGGGAAAGATGGGAGAGTCAGGAGTGAAGTTGAGCCTCAGAAGAAGGCAGGGTGGGGAAAATGTGGTTTTAGCTTTGTTTTTATTTCTCAATCTGTTATTAATTGCCAATAAATTATACTTAATTTCACCAAATCGTCTGTTTTGCCCATGATGGTAACTGGTGAGTGATCACCTTGACCTGTGAACTCTTTCATCTTATTTTCCCCCTCTATCCTGTTAAGAAAGGGGAGTGAGAGAACAGCTTGCTGGGCACCTGGTGGCCAGCCATGGCCAACGCACTTAATAAATCTACTAGGATTGTAACTTACGAAAAAGACTGAGACTTCATTTTTGAGATAAGTAAACTGATCTAGAGTAAAGATATGCACTTCTCAGAGGTTAATGAGTATAGCTCTGCTCATGCAATGTTAAGTTGAGGAAGAAGGAAAGAATCCTGAAAAACCTCTGCAGAAAGTTGAAAAGAGTGACTAAGTTTCTCTAACGAGAAGGACAAATTAGATGTGGCTGACGTAGTCAGTAGTATTGTATCTTCAGAAGCAATTAATCCAAATAAAGCAAAAAATTGCAGACAAACATCTGTGTGCTGGATTTCTGAGGCCTGTTTGAGAATTATATAGCCTGACAAAATTAACTTTGGAGATTAATAGAACCAAAGGTCAGGATCAATGTGAAACCTTCTCCACCAGATTTTATTTGACGTTTACAGGGAAGAAAACCTATGATTTGAGAAAAACAATTTTTTGTACAAGATCTGCATAAGAAATAATGTTGTTAATTGAACAAAAAAAGGCACGTGAAGATGTGATTCAAAGGTGAAGTAAATAGTAGTTTTCTCTAAAACTAAATATTTAAAATAAATTATCTTTGTTTTATTTGACTTTATATTTCCTCCTTCAAAGGGAACTAGAAATTCCCTATGTATATGTGCATATATATATATATATATATATGCCTGAGGACTGGAGGAAAGCAAATGTCATTCCAGTCTTCAAAAATGGCAAGAAGGAGGACCTGGGTAACTATGGTTACAGAGTCAGTCTCACCTCTGTCCCTGGAAAAAAGATAATGGAACAACTTATCCTTGGTGCTGCCTCTGGGCATATCAAGGATAAGAGGGTCATAAGAGGCAGTCAGCATGGCTTCACCAAGGGGAAGTCATGCTTAACCAACCTGATAGCCTTTTATGAAGACATAACCAGGTGTGTTACCATGATGGTAAAGCAGTGGATGTGGTCTATCTTGACTTCAGTAAAGCATTCGACACCGTCTCCCACAGCATCCTTGCAGCCAAACTGAGGAAGTGTGGCCTGGACAATAGGGTAGTAAGGTGGACTGTGAACCGGCTGAAGGATAGAAGCCAG
>VXBJ01005358.1:0-17273 GCA_013400055.1 Nycticryphes semicollaris | reverse complement strand
GCCTCCTCCCCCTCTGCTCTGCCTTCGTGACACCACATCTGGAATATTGTGTCCAGTTCTGGGCCCCTCAGTGCAAGAAGGACAGGGAACTGCTTGAGAGAGTCCAGGGCAGGGCAACAAAAATGATGAAGGGCATGGAGCGTCTCCCATATGAGGGAGCTTGGTCTCTTTAGCTTGGAGAAGAGGAGACTGAGGGCTGACCTCATTAATGTTTATAATTATGCAAAGGGTGAGTGTCAGGAGGATGGAGCCAGGCTCTTCTCAGTGACAGCCAATGATAGAACAAGGGGCAATGGGTGCAAGCTGGAACTTAGGAGATTCCACTGAAATAAGAGGAAAAACTTCTTCACGGTGAGGGTGACGGAACACTGGAAGGGGCTGCCCAGAGAGGTTGTGGAGTCTCCTTCTCTGGAGATATTCAAAACCCACCTGGATGTGTTCCTGCATGACCTGATCTAGGTGTTCCTGCTCTGGCAGGGGGATTGGACTAGATGATCTTTCAAGGTCCCTTCCAATACCTGATATTCTGTGATTCTGTGATATTTAAACTACTTAAAAGGAAAAGACTCAGAAAGTATGTTTGTGTATGAGACTTTCAACACAGGTCTTTAATTAAGCATAATTCTTTACTATCAGTGTCTTAATAAGAATAAAAAAGGTAGTTATTTTTAGAATTGTCTACACCAAGCTTGCAGTCCTAGAAATTTTTCCATATTTAAATTTGTAGCATCCTAAGTCTTATGTAATGTTTGCAAAGTTAAATAAAATAGATAAAATAATTAGAAAATTCTACAAATATTTGGACCAAGTTTCAATTAATTTATCTTTGCTCTCCTTTCATTAATATTTCAGTTACTTTATCTAGAGGAACAACTATTCTCATTGAGCACATTTCTCAGTATTTGTACTAGAAATATTTGTTTACTTATTGAGAAAGACCTCACTCCATATGGCTCAAAGTAACAGCAACAGCTAAGCTATAATTACAGTTGAAATGCAGCTCCATTCAAAACTCTTTTTAAAAGTTGTTGATTTAATATCTATTTATTTAGAATTTTCCACTAATTTGTAATTGTGAGATTATTTTTCATTTATCTATGAAGTTATTTAATTGAATTTACGATATGTTAGAATTTTTTTTTAAACAGCTACGCAACTTTCTCTTGGCCGTTTTTTTGTACAGAACAGGGAATCTTACTAGATAACTTTTCATCTAGACAAGAAAGACACTTAGAAGTTAATTTTCACATCTTAGCAAGCAGTAGAAATGGTGCGGCTAAAATCAGATGGGTTAATGGTAAGCTTATATACAAAAATGTATTGAAGTTCAGGACTATCTGTATTGTGTATAGCATAATTTGACTATAAAATAACACTTACAGCTTAAACTAATTAGCTAGATACTAGTATATACTCTAGTTATTTCTCTCGCATCTGTTCTGTAGACTGACCTTTGTTTCTACGTCTTAATTTGTTTTGGTTTTATGTTTCTAATTTGTTGTTATTGATCAGCTTGAATCAAAAAGGAATAGAAAACAATAGTTTGATTCCAAAATGCAGTGTGTATGTGATATAATCATAGATTATATTATTCTAAGAGTGGGGGGGAAGAATAGAAAAAAAGAATAAACTTTTTCTAAAGATAAAATTTTCAGAAGTCTACATTTGAAAATAGCTACAAAACCATTCCTTGTTTTCATTTTATTTTAAATTGCAGGATCAACTCTGTTACCATCATACCCCATCAGTGGACATTAAATTAGAGAGGGAACACATATGGTGAAGAAGCTGTTGAACGCTATCATATAGGAAATAAATAAATCATTAATGAACTAAATCTGCCATTTCCAATTACTACTCTCTCTTTCTTGACCTTGTGTCTTCACAGTCTCCCATGGGATCAGGTTCTTACATGAAAGGAAAAAAAAAAACAAATTACAACAGATAACCCCAATTACCTGATTGTGAAATATATTTGTGGGTTTGTTTACTAAGCAGAGCAGCTAAAATTAGCTTGAGCCTTTAAAACTTAAAAAGTTTCACTGATATGAAATAGAACTGTGTTCTTCTATGGACTATCAAGAACAACTCAGGTGCCACCATCCATCAGGATGGATGCAACAACGCTGCAGCATTATGGTTACCTAGGGCTGTTGGAAGAAGGGGACATGAAAGTTCTGTGGTAATCTTCCTATCCTTGTGATTTTAGTATAGGAGTTGAGTTAGAAAATATCAATGCCCTTAAAGATATCACTACAAAGTTCTTATGACATAGCCATGTCTTGTACATGCCACATAGATGAGTACAAGCAAGCTCTTAGCTAACATTTAAATAGAGTTTAGCAGCCTTCGTTCAGGATAGTTTCTCTAAGATTCTTAGTGTATGAATCCCATATGCTTAAAATCTCAGGCATAAAAATCCCCTCTAAGTCTCAAAAAAAATGTGTAACTACTTGTCTGAAACATGGCTTTTTTTTGCTGTTTTGACTACAAAAAGCACAAAACCGACAAAAAGGAATCCCTGCTCTTGATCACCCTGACATATCTAGCAAGACTCATAATAAAAAAATAAAAAAAATGTCTAGTAAGTAAGAAAGGAATTTAAGTGTCTATCATTTTCCTCAGTATTATCCTTCTGATGCTATCCTCTCAGGAGGCTGCCCTGACCACCACAGCACCAACAAGATAGAGTTGATGAAAGCAGGTTCCTATCCCCTTGCTGAAGCCACATCACTGTTAAGGTATTAATAAGAAATAACAATCCCAAAAAAATGAGGAACAAAGGAAGATTTTACAGCTCATATTCAGAATTCAGGGGAACATTCAGGATACTGCAGTAATTTGAAGGGCAGAGAGGTAGTTCGTTTTGCAGTATTGTTTCTCTAGAATATATAAATAATCCATAAAGAAAAGAACTGGTCCAAAGTAAAAAGAGAAATACCAGTTTCTGTAAACATGGCAGATGTTTCAGTCTTTAAGTCCCAGTTTCTCAAGTATGAGGTTGAAGCTTGGAACAAACTTTCAGGTAAATACAAAGCCCTCTTAGGCCTTTTAGATTTAAAGATGCTTAAGCCTCCCTTGCAGTTAACGTGATGGTTGTCTTCATCACCATTTCTAGGTAGCTTACTCAATTCACTCACTTGCATGAGGAAAAGTTGAAGTTTTCAAGAAATGTTTGGACCATATGTTTTTATGCATAGATACAGAGACTTCTTGAATAAAGGAAGTTAAAGAGATTAGAACAGTACAAAGTACATTATAATAATAATAATTAAAAAAAATAATTAAGTTATTGTAACTATGTATGTGTTCTAAGTAAAATGGAAAAACTGAGAGAAAAGCATCACGTACCAGAAAAATATGGTCTCGTGTAATAATAAAAACAGTCACTACCCTCATTGTATAGAAACTGACTTGCATCATGGCAGATCTGAATATACATATATAAGATGAGATAGCTGTTTTATTCTCCATCAGACACTTCTATGTTAAATATCTTTTCTTTACTAAATCTTCTCAGTTGTTTGGAGAATTGTTGACAATAATAAAGATTCTGAAGTATTTATATATTATCATAGACAAACATACTCTGTTCTGATATTGGTGATAGTGCTATATTGTATCTTCCTTCAGAAGGGACAAAATGTAGAGTATCATAAGAGACATCACTAAAGTTTGTTTTTTAAAAAGTACTTTTAAGGTAGTGGCCTTGGTCATGTATATTTCTGCATGCATATATTTGTGTAAATTGTTTAACTTATGTCAATCTTATTGAGGCTTTGTTATGTCTCTGAACCAGTTGAATCTTTTGCAGGAACCATTTCTGTCCATATGTTTGCATATGGCTGAACTCACCGTTAATATTCAATAATTATAATCAGCTGTCAGAAACTGTTTAGACAGTAAGGATATGACTGATTTTCCTTCTTTGCATCTTTTCATTACAAGCTGTTGGTGAGGAAAGGAAATCTGACTGCTTACTTGGCTGTCCAAGTGATTTGCTCTAGGGTACACTGAGAAACAGCTGAAAGCTTCTTAGTAGTGCAGGCAGAATTTGGTTTTGAGGTCACAGCAAAATTAATTTAAAGAGAGGCTGTGGTCTAGTAATTTGGAAGGTCGATAACAGCAGAGAGATATTTGTCACGGTCTAGAGCTTTTTTTTTAGAATGCAATAAATGAGTGAAGGAGTCTGAAAAATTTTGAAGTGTTTCCAGAGAATGAAGGTGAAACTAGGAAACTTGGAACATTTAAAAAAGAGCAGTCGCTTGGTGGCAGAAATCTCGTTTACTCACCTTTACTTCACATCTTTTTTACTCTCCCACATTCTTTCTTCCTTCCTGGGAATATTAGGCACAACTACTATCTTCTCCTTTTTCAGTCTCCTCATTTGACATACAATCCCCATCCATATCACAGACAACCCTTTCCCTTATAATTCTTATCTAATTTCCTTATGAGTTCATTTCCTCACGAGCTACCTTCACTCACGACATCTGCTTCTACTGCAGCAGCCCCAGCTCACTCTCCTCTGCATCTGTGCAGCAAGGAAAGTGAAGAACATAGCATAACATTACAGCAGGGGCTGGGTGAAGAGAAAGATCTATGGGGAGCAGAGTTTTCTGTCTCTCTCTCTGAGGGTTGGAGAGATAAAGAAGATATAATAAGCCATGCCACATGCCCTAAATTCTGCCTTAAAGTGAAAGAAGAGAAAACTCTTGGAAAGGGTTTCACAGGACTTGTTGGTCACATAGTTGATCTATATTTCACGAGGAATATGAAAGATGACTATTTTGCTGTCCTTTGTGACTGTAACTCTCATACTTTTAGAACTGACCTTTTTGCAAAAGCTTTATGGCATGTAATGCTGAGCTTTTCTGTCAGATATGCATGAAAAATCATGGTGTTGTGATACAATGAAATGACTAAATCTTGTTTGAATATATTAAAATTTACTATGTTTGTTCTATTTAATTTCCACAATGCTTTGGAGTACTTGTGAAGAAAAGTTAAATTTTTCAAGTAATCAATGCCATCTAAATAAGATTGTACAGGAGTAAGTGAAATGAGAATTCGATAATGAAGATATTAGGTTACTTAATAAGTAGTTCAGCAGTTCTGTCACTTAAATACTACCAGGATATAAAGTATCTGCCTCAATGTCATTATTAACCTACAGGTCACTCATTTCTCTCTCCATACATGGTTTCTGTGTTGTGTCTGCACTGAGAAAGCATAATTTCACTGGCATTATAACTACTTTTTAATAGACTTCTGACTAATAATTATCTGTCTATAGAAGTGTAAAAGCAATGCTTATAATTAGGTTTTCCTAGTATTTTTCATCATTAAAGATACTTACCACCAAACACGATAGACAATAGAAGCTTAAACGAGGAGTTTATCAGAAGCAAATCCATGAAAGAGTACCCATTGCAAAGTCACCACCTCTATGAACTGTAAACTGTTGAAAGACAAGTAGGTATTTAAGCAAAGTACCACTATATTTTTAACTCATCATTAAATTATTTCCTTGATACATATTTCTTGGCCATTGTAAGAGGTAGGATGATAGACCTTCTTCCTAACACAACAGGTTTGTTGTTTTTAAGTTATGTCTCTATTTTAGGTGTGTTTTTTGCATATATGTGTGTTCTTGTTTCTGCAGGAGGGAAGGATAGAGACAGCATCTGTTGTGTTTACAGCAATCCTCTAAAAGTTTTGTATTCCCTGGAGTAAAGCACTTTTTCTTTGCCACCTGTGAGTATAATGAGGTTTAGCTGTGCAAGACACTATTTAAAATTCTTTTTTTTCTTTTTTTTTTTAATGACTTCACTGCCCAGAACGTGGCAGCACTANTTTTTTGTTGCTTTCTTTTTTGTTGCTTATATCAATGTTTGGGTTTTAATTCCATAAAATAAAGTTATCCAGCAGTTGTCAGAAACAATTAAAAACTAGGAGATTTCAGATTTTCAGTAACTTGTGTAATCTTAATAATGCTGCATTGTACCCCTGATTATCTTTGTCTTTAGTTTCATGATAAAGTACAATTTCTTTCCAACATTCCCTTTTGTCAAGTAATACAATGTCTAGTTTTCCAGTCAATTGCAGATATGTAATTTCTAGTGTCGTAGAACATAAGGAGGTGATTGGTGAAAGACAACATGGCCTCACCAAGGGCAAATCATGCCTGGCAACATTGGTGGCCTTTTACAATATTGTCACAACCTTGGTAGACAAAGGCAGGGCAATAGATGTCATCTACCTGGACTTATGCAAAGCGTTCGACACTCTCCTGCACAACATCCTGGTCTCAAAAATGGAAAGTCATGGATTTGATGGATGGACCATTACGTGGATAAGGAACTAGCTGGAAGGCCGCACTCAAAGGGTTGTGGTCAATGGCTCAGTGTCCAAGCAGAAGACAGTGACAAGTAGTTGGTACCGGGACCACTGCTGTTTAATAACTTTGTTGGAGACATGGAAAGTGGAATAGAGAGCATTCTCAGCAAGTTTGCTGATGATACCAAGTTGTGTGGCACAGTCAACACACTGGAGGGAGGAAATGCTGTCCAGAGAGACCTGGACAGGCTTGGGAGGTGGGCTTGTGCAAACATCATGAAGTTCAACGAGGCCAAGTGCAAGGTCCTGCACCTGGGTCACGGCAATACCAGGCACAAATACAGGTTGGGTAGAGAATGGATTGAGAGCAGCTCTGAGGAGAAGGACTTGAGGGTGTTGGTTGATGAGAAGCTCAACATGAGCCAGCAGTGTGCACTGGCAACCCAGAAAACCAATCACATCCTGGGCTGCATCAGAAGATGTGTGGCCAGTAGGTAGTGGGTGGTGATTCTATGGCTCTACTCTGCTCTGGTGAAACCCCACATGGAGTATTGTGTCCAGCTTTGGAGCCCCCAACCTAAGAAGAACATGGATCTGTTAGAATTGGTCCAGAGGAGGGCCACGAAGATGATCAGAGGACTTGAACAACTCTCCTATGAAGTTCAGCCTGGAGAAGAGAAGGCTCCAGAGAGACCTTATAGCAGCATCTCAGTATCTAAAGGGAGCCTGCAGGGGAGATGGGGAGGGACCTTTTATCAGCGAGTGTAGTGATTGGATGATCAGTAATGTTTTTAAATTAAAAGAGGAGAGCTTTAGATTAGATACTAGAAAGAAATTCTTTATTGTGGGGGTGGTGAGACACTGAAACAGGTTGCCCAGAGAAGTTGTGGATGCCTCATCCGTGTAAGTGGTTACAGCCAGGTTGGATGGGGCTTTGAGCAACCTGGTCTAGTGGGAGGTGTCCCTGCCCATGGCAGAGGGGTTGGAACTCAGTGATCCTTAAGGTCCCTTCCAACTCTAACCATTCTATGATTCTATAAATAGCTAGCCATAATTTGGGTGATTTGCAGTATTGTAGGCAGTAGGCTACCTGTCAGAAGCTTCCCTTAGTGAACAGTGGAGAGATAAGATCCTCCAGGATGCCTTTCCAAGTCAGTCTGGCACATTTCCTAAGAGTAACCTGGGAAGACATATTTGACTTATTCCATTTAGATGCGTGCCAAAGATACCTAAGTTAATTGCCATCACTTCTTTGGTTCTCTTTGTAGTCAGTGACTATGCAGGAGTAAAATATTCTCACTGAAGTCTCTATAATTACATAAGATATATCTGAATTTGTATTTACACTTGAGCACATGCTGCTAAATTAGCTAATGGAAATCCTTCTTCCCAGACCTTACTTGACTGTATACACAGCATATCATCCCTTATTGTTCTTCTCTGTACTGAAATTACAGGTCAAAATAATTAATGAGGCTCATGATGGTAGAAATAAAATGTCCGGTATGATGTCTCTGAAGTATATGAATATTTAGATGTGTGAATAAGAAACTGAGAATAACAGAAATAACTACTTCCCACCTGGAAATGCTTGACCATTGTTAGATCAGCAGGTAAAGTCAGGAAAAGATAACTATTAGTAATAGTAATCTTTCCTCAGAAATTGTGTGAATTCCTTAATACTTACATGATACACGCATTTATAAATTGTTTATAGGAACCATTTATATGGTTCCATATATACATTGGAATCAACCAGTGACAGGTACATACTTTAGTGTCTGTAAAACAAAAATGTAAGCGTCAGACAGTATTCAGATTCTATCATTCATTTAAGTTTAGTGGAGATGAAGAAGCTGTTAAACTTTTTCATGTTCCATATCAGGAAGGACAGATTTTGTTATAGTTATGACACATTCCCAACCCCCTGCACATTTATTAGCATTTACAAAGACATTCCCAGCACGATGGTACAATAAACATACAGAGTGATGATTCATGCCCCTCCCTTCATATCCCTATGATTTTCCCTTGTCAGCTGTTCTGTTTAGCCACAATAATCTCCTGCATGACAAGTTGGATCAGATGGGGTGGTAGCATTGTTCCACCAGTTTTAGCTTATCTCAGCTAATGTCCTTCCAGAAGTGCTTGATTAGTTTTTGATAAGAAACTAGGAGTTTCCAAATAAACTTTATTTAGATGTACATTTTTTAATTACTCAGATATTAGCTTTTACTTCAGGAAAATATAACAGTATGGATGTATGTATGTGATAAAATATAAAACATAAATAAATTTTTAAAAAATCAGATATTTCAGAAATGCAGTAGTATGTATGCATATAAGATCACTGAATTTTAGTTCACAGAATCACAAACGGTTGAGGTAGGAAGGGACATCTAGGGGTCATCTGGTCCGAACCTGCTGGCTCAAGCAGGACCAGCTAGAGTTGATTGCCCAGAACCATGTCCAGGCAGCTTTTGAATATCTCCAAGGATGGAGACTCCACAGTCTCCTTGGTCGATCTGTTGCAGTGTTCAGTCACCTTCAGAGTAAAAGATAAGATTCCTAATGTTCAGAGGCAGCAGCCCAGAATAAGACATAGAACTCCATGTGTGGCCTTACCAGTGCTCAGCAGATGGAAAGGGTCTCCTCCCTCAACCTGCTGGTGAGACTTGCCCTTATGTAGCACAGATATCATTAGCCTTCTTTGCCACAAGGGTACATTGTTGACTCATGGTCAAGTTGCCAGTCAGGCCCAGCACACCCTGATGCAATTGTTAAATTTTATTTGCTAAAAATTAATGTATGTCTCCCAAAACATTCTCTAATTGCTTACAGGAATTTCTTCAGGGCTATTATACATTGACTTTTAAAATCCTTTTGAAAAACACACAATTGGAAGTGCAATTGATTTAGTACAGCCACTATCATGATAAATATCATAGGGAAATAAATACCCTCTCCCCCCTTAACTTTCAAGTAAGTGTTTATGCTAAGTCCCAGTGGTTTGTGTTTCTGTGTATGAGGTACTACACAGACAAAAATAAATTAATTTTAATACTTCATATATGTAGATCTTATTATGTGGAATTTTTCACGCTTGACTCTAAGATAGCAATGTTACAGATATTGGAAGCACTTTGTCTATTGGAGGTGTGTCACTTGCTGGAGGCAGATCCTTTGTACACTTAGAGATCCTAAACCTTATCAGGTTTTTGTTTTGTTTGGTTTGGTTTTTTATCTGTGATAATTCTTCTGACTTTTCTTCTTTTCTTTTCTTTTCTTTTCTTTTCTTTTCTTTTCTTTTCTTTTCTTTTCTTTTCTTTTCTTTTCTTTTCTTTTCTTTTCTTTTCTTTTCTTTTCTTTTCTTTTCTCTTCTTTTCTCTTCTTTTCTCTTCTTTTCTCTTCTTTTCTCTTCTTTTCTCTTCTTTTCTTATTATTAGTCTCTTCAGAATGTATACGTTGAATTTGTTAACTAGTCTGGACTAGCAAACATAGATTTTGCTGATCCTGGCTTCTACACTTTGCTCAGCACAGGCTATTTTTCTTTTGTGAGTCTAGGGAATGGAATTCCAATCTAATTATCTAGACTGTCTTTTCAATGGAGAAACAAAAATGTTTCTATGGTGTGATTTAGCCATTTAAATAGAGAAGCCAAAAATATTCCTGAGCTAACCAAAACAGGAGCCAGAAGTGACTACTGCACTTAAATGTGTTTAGATTGTAGACAGTACAAATTGCACTCTGAATAATTTTTTCTCAACTCCTTCCACTGGAGAATATGAGACTCAGTCTTTAGTAGTACTGTCATACAATTAAACTTAAATTTTATACTTGTGGGACTTCACAAACCTGGACTTTCAATCTTACAATGCATTCATATTGATGAAAATTGTCAAGAACTGAAGCTTGGTCAGTCTACAACTGTCAAAAAGTTAGATAAAAGACTCTATGAAATGCAGAGTTAAGAAATTGCTAAAATAATTCTAAATAACTTACTGAAGAAAATTAAAACAAAACAAAATGAAATATAAATATTTGTTTCATTGAAAGAGTCCACTGATGTGAAGTAACATTTTGCCTGCTCAAGCAAGACTGGGCTTTCTTCATCTTCACTCACACTCAGATAGTGTATTTTCACATATTCTGATAAGACTTCTCACATAGCACTTGAAAGCCTCCCTCCATCCCTCAGTTCTAGCCTTGTTGCTCCTCCCACCAGCTGTGCAGCAAGAACGTAGATTAAAATGTAGAAGTGTTCATCATAGCAGGGAAGAGCCTTTTCCACATTGTGAGATCTCACAGAGCAGATGGAGATTTTCACAAGTAGACAGGGATGGTAGGATGGTATTGAATTAGCACAGATATATAGCAACCTGATCAGGAGAGAACCCTAGTACATTCTGTCTGTCCCTGAAGAGAGAATACATATTTGGTACACTTTTTCTCCCCAATGAACTTAGCCAAATTTAGTGTCAACTCAATTGGGCTAAAAACCTGGAGCCCTGTTAAGAACTCTCTCCTTAGTGACAAATCCCATTGTCTGCCTCAGGCCAATTATTTTTCTGTTTGAACTGCAATATTGCAATCTATTACAAGAAAGCAATTTAGGTTTTTGGATCAAGGTGGGTTTTTTTGTTTGGTTGGTTTGGTTTGGTTGAGGGCTTTGTTTGCGGGTTTTGGGGGTTTTTTATTTGTTTGCTTGTTTTTTAAACAAAGAAATAAACAGTAGAAATGTGGACAGAATTCCATGTTGCAGAATTTTTTGTCTAACAAAACATTTGGGGTTATCTTCCAAAGAAAATGTTCTGCAAAATTACATTTTTATATTCTTGGTACTAAAGCCAAGATTCTGATTGTGTTAATCATGCTTGGTCACTGAGGAATGTTCATGCGCCGCTGATACTTTTCAGCTCAGGGCTTCAGAGTTTTAGTCAGGAGTTTATTTTTTTCTTTCGTCTTCTTCTTCTTTTTTTTTTTTTTTTCTCGTTTATTTTTCATTTCCTTCCCTTAACTCCCAGACTTCATGACGTAAACAAGTGGAGTTTTCAAGTATCTTTTATTTCCCTGGGTTTTCTTCCATAAAAATGAATGGTTTATTTTAAAAGTCTTGAAAAATACCCCAAAATTTCCACACCACAATTTTTTATTTCTTTTTTAATATTTGATTTAGGAAAAGCTATTTCTAGATATGTAAATGTTTTGAAAATTAACGGTAAACATTCATTTCAACATTATAATGTTGTACGCCTTTTCTTGCTTCAAAATACTCATAGAAGCAATTTTTAGAACATACATACCCAGTGAAACAGCATGGCGATTTACCAGGCTAAAATTAAAGAGCACAGCTGTTTTGTAGTAACAACATATGAAGCAAGTGGGAAAAAAAATCCACCTTCATTAGTCACAAGTAATAATGACAACAGTTATAGCACTATGTTTAAATGAAGAAATTGCCTGGTGGATCCTTTGATAGGATGACTTGCCAGTTTGCTAGGCACATGAATTTTCTCTGTACTTAGCCTCAGGTTTACTGCTCACTGGGCTAACATAAACAGGAGGCATTACAAGGTGACCTTTTCAGTCTCTTGCAGTTTGCATCATTCTTGATCAGTTTAGTGAAGGAGCAACATTAGCATTGGCCTCAGGAGAGACGAAACAGTTCTACTTCTCCTCCCAGGTGAAAAGGATGTGGCTCTTTTTACGCCTAATAGATGTATGATGGAATGAACTCAACAACAGACTGATGTATGAGATACTATTTCCTACTACCTTATGCACCTTATGTTCCTGATAGGAGATCAGAAATTGTGAAAGGAATCTGGCTGTAGCTGCAAAGGGCATGTGGCTTCTTCCTGAATGAAGATGTCTTAAACTAACTCAACATTTATTACCTTCACAACAATAGCTGCAGGACTCCCAGATGCAGAAAAGAAAGCCTTCAATGCCCATACAGGAGGCTAATAGGAGCTCAAATCTTCTTTGAGAAAAATTTGGCAATGAAAGTTAACGGAAATAATCCTTGGACAGATTTTATAGGAAAGTAAGCAGATAAGTTATATGCCAGCACAGAGTAAATAGAGGAGCATAATGGTGACATGAATTAATGATATGTAATGAAGTGCTAAGCACTGCCATTATCATTTCTTCCCAGCATGTCTTAAACAGCTGCAGCTGCTGCTGAAACAACTTGTAATAGGTCTGTTTTGAAGAGTTTAGTAGAAATTGCATAGGATTTTACAATAAGCTGACAGTATATAAATTCTATTTCAATTCCCCTATTATACAATATACACACTTCATTTTGCTATTTGACAATACATGTTCACTGAACCAAATCACACAGGATAAATCACCTTCTGTGTTCTCATGTCATAGCTCTGTATCAAGGGATAAATCACCATGCTTTGAGGCCGTGTCGAATGAATAGGCAGTACCTGTCTGAAACCTATCTGCACACTGAAATAAGGCCAGAGCTCCCAGAGCTTCTAAATTGAAATAGGCCTATTTATGTGCAAATGATGGGAGATGAACTCCCACTGATAATATTAGTGTGCTGCATCACTGAAAAAAAAACTAAAAAAAAAAAAAAGAGAGAAAAAGAAAGATAAGGTATCAGACTGTTACACAGTGTGGTAGGAAGAAAGAGTTCATTCCCTGTGATCAGCTACCAGATCCAATTTTACATGGAAACAGAAACCAATTCTGTATTACTAACCACTGTCCTATGTAGGAATGGCCAGCTATTGTTTTCCAAATAGTTGATGATTAAGTAGAATTAATATACTTTTCACACGGATATAAGTAATTTAAAAAAAAAAAAAAAGAGTAAAAAATATCCATAATTAAGCTTAAAGGATAATGTAGATCATTTTGAATGACTGTCTATCAACTATGTAGTTGAAACGGAGATAGTATCATTCTTTATAAGCATTTACAAACATCTGAGCATTTTAATTAGGTAATGGCTAATGTGATTAATCCAAAATAACGTGGGATAATGAAGATTTAGAATAATAGATCTGGGAATTAATAAATCAGATAATTATACATCTACAAAGAAGAAAAACTTGCACTTTGTATTAGGAGAAAATGTTTAGAGTATATACTTACCCATTTATGCAATCTGCTTTCTGATGTACATAATTATAATAACACAGTGTCTACAAGCCAACAAATCTGAATAAAGATGTTGGCCTTCCAAAGCAATTTATATTTCTCTGTATTTGAAGTTTTGTGCTTCAATGCAATCCCACAAATTGTTCATTCTTAATGGCTTTTAACTGTATAGTCAAAGACACACAAAGATAATCAAGTAAAAAGCTCTTGGTTTCTAAAAGGTTTATTGTAGCTTATATTAAACTTGCAGGACAAAAAATACATCTTTTGTTCCACTTCAGAGAAAATCTAAACTTTTTAAGAATGAATTAAAAAAAAAAAAAATTTTTGTTCAACTTAACAACACAAGGGTATGTTTCAATTCTTCCTAAAAAATGTTGAAAATGTAATTTTGATTTGAAAAAAAAAGTAATTACTAAGTGAAAATTATTTGGTTGTTTGCACACACACAAATAATAATGTTTCCAGTAAACAAATTATTATTTTGATGAAAATCTTTATTTACATGTAACAAAATACCTCTATATAGTGGAGAGTTGCTTTCAGGTTTTGGTACTCAGATCTCTTCAGACTCGTTTAATTAATACCAAATGCTGTTATACTGAAATTTCTATACTGATGATACTGAGGTAGTCCATTATCTTTCTGCAGAAGGGTTTCAACTAGAGTGTAAATCTCCCAGTATACTATCTCTGTTTTGAGTTTATGTAACTTATTGAATTGTGGCAATAATGTGATTAAATGTGCCTTTTGTGGACAAGAAAAACTATTGTTTACTAACTGCTGAATGTGAAAGGCTAAGATCCTATTGTTTTAGGACATTTTCAAAAGCCTACTTCTTAATACATTCAGGGCTTTCAGCTCTTCTATGTAGTGTTGGAAATCTCAGGCAAACATTTCTGTGAAAAAACTCTTTAGGCAGTATCGCGGGAAAAATCTATGCAAGGAATCTTGAAAAAGTACTTTGTATTTCTGTGAGCAGGGTTTTTGGGTTGAGTAATGAAAAGCTCAGTCAGCAAAGCTGTTTTGTAATATATGCTTTTAAACGCTGTAATATGTTAGGTTCACAGACGAAAGAACTGTATAGATTCTCAGAATACAGTCTTTCAAACCTGGTTTGTTATAATGCATATATTTTTTCCCTTCATACTTTTTTTTTTTTTTTATCTAGAACAAAATTGATTTTCAATAGGTCTGTGAATAGGGTAGTTATGAATTCATGTATCTGTTTTCATCATCTGAATAAAATAGCCTTTCCGCATTTTTAAGTATTGCTCTTCCGATGGTAAATACAAATGCAATATGGACTACCTTACCCTACATTTGAGTACAGAGGTTGTATATGTTCCTCAGAGAAATCATGCTGAAATTCCAGCAGATGCACTATAACCACAATACTATAATAAGACTGCCAGCAGCAAGTACTCTTCCTCCTTCCCTATACTTCACTTCATTCCTGTTGCTCATGCCTGCTATGATAATGGTGCTGCCTGCGTCCTGTGTATTGCACTGAAGTCTTGTGAAAGGCAGGAAATGCTTATTTATTTATAATTATATTTTGCTTACAACAGACTATGCTAGATTAAATTAAGAAGAAGGGGAGAAGATAGCCCATGGATCTCATTTGTCTATGTTGCACTGTTTCATTTAGTCAGCTGGATGCTGTAGTTTAATATGTATTCTTTCAACATACCTGTCACTGGAGAATGTAAGTACATTTCAGAAATGTGATTCACATCTGTCATACAATACATTCCATGTTTCCATACTTTGCAGTGTGGGAGAAGCAGGTGAGCAGAGTTCTTTGTTTTGGTATGACTCTTTGTTCAAATTTGTTTGCAGTTTCCTTGTTCATGAGTGTTTAATATTCACTTTGCTGTTAAGTTGTATCACGAGTTGCAAAGCCTTTAGAAACATACTGTGTACTTGAGGGGGAAGGTAGTATTATTTAGTTCATTTAAGAGTACTTTTCACAAGCTTAGGTCACTGTGTGAAAAGAAGTTTCCTTTATGCAGAAAAGCATTACTCTGACAAGCATTGCCCTTGTGTCAGAGGGACTAAGTTGGGTTCTGTGCCCTTAAAGGAATGTAGCAAGAGAGAAAGTTCTCCAACCTGCTTTCCTCAGGCAGAGTCTCTCTTACATCATTATACCTCCATCCTTCACCAATGTGGCAAGCCTGGGTTTACTGTTCAAACCAGCTCTTCCTGCCAGTCCTTCTGATCATGGCACAGCCTCAGACCTTGCTCCTGGTTCAGAGAATCCCCCCTTCCTAATTCCTGCCTGATTTCAACTATAGTTAGAACAAGTTAAAAGCTTCCCTCAATTATTTTCCTTCAGGAAATTGAAGGCTACGGAGTGGCCTTGACAACCTTTCACAGTGAGACTGCTTGTCCTCTGGTCAGCATTGAGGTGTCTAATGTGGAGGACAAGACATGTCCCTGTCCCAAAAATGCCTAATAAATCTACAACAAGAAGGGAAAAAAAAACACAAAAACATAATACATTTTCCAGTGCTCATTCCATTTCAGGGTAATTTCTTGTTTGACATACTTTTGTATTCCTATTTTAAACCTGTTTGACTTCATAACTTTTTTTTTTTTTTTAATCTAAGATGTAAAATTATATCTTATCACTTAAAAGAATACAAGAATAAATAATTTAGAAAATGAAAGACTAAAGTGTATTTCATCATTGTGTACTTACAAATCTCTTGTGTTTTGTTCCAACTTCTATCAGAGAAGATAAAGAGTCAAACACCGAAGAACAGAAAAGAACCATCTATTCTTTCTATGAATTTCTGACACTTCCTGCAGTCAGTAAAAGTCCAAACTAGCCTGAGAATTTCTTGATTCAGTTAAAGTATCAGAAAAAAAATGCAGTTTTAATGTAAACAAGAGGAATATCTATACCTAGAAAATATTTTGAGGGAGGAAACAGAAAGGCCAATATGGATTATGTGTACATCTAACTTCAACTCTAATTTCAGGTAACTTCCGAATTTCTTGTGTAACTAAAAAGACTGTAATCTCAGCTTGTCCTACCCATACCCTGTATGTTGAGAATTAGGAACAATGTCCAAGAGTGTGCAAATTGTTTTTCTGTGAAAAATTAGTTACATAAACATGCAAAAAGTAATTAAGACTTTGAATACTAAAGATCATTTTACTCTAGAGAATGGGACACATTGGTATGAGCTTTTTGCATATTTTACCTGTAAGATATTTTGACTTATTTTTCAAATCACATGCAGAGGGGGAGAATATGTTGAGGAGCTATTAATCAGGTTCTATTTTGATGTTGATAAGTTCAATTACATTTAAAATGTAACTAGGACTTAAGAAAATGGAATTAGCCTGAGCAGTTCTTACATAGACTCACCTACATACTTTCATGCTTATTTGAGGTATAAAGCTATTGGCCTGTTCAGTGTAGCATATTTATATTAATTTATGCTGTGAAAGGTTTTACAGATGGCAAGAAAAGTATTCAACTGCATATACGTCAGGTAAGCACATCAGATAACACTATTTTACATCATTGTATTTGTTGTAAATTTGCACTATAGTTTTTTTCTTACCCTTAAACTTACCTCGTATACAGTTACACTGAGGCATACATGCATTTAAAAATAAGTTCATTGAAAGATTAGTGGAGTTAGTGTCTCAGCGACTCAGTGTCTTGTTACCGAGTTTTTCCTTGTTCAAAAGGTTTTTTGTATATGTAGGTATGACAAATGTGACTTCTAAGTCCCCTTTTTTAAGTGCTGAATTTGTTTATTTTCATCTAAGATACACAGAATCACAGAATCTTA
>VXBJ01005357.1:149429-173570 GCA_013400055.1 Nycticryphes semicollaris | reverse complement strand
TAGCTGGGCAGACTGAATGCTCTAATAAAGACTAGAACTTTGGAATGTGTATAGCCAAGATTGCTACCCTTTTGTGGGATAGGGGCGATGTGGAGTTGGGTGGGTGGGTTGGGAGTGATGGGGGGGAAGTGATCTGGGGGTTTTTAACATGAACTAACCTATTTGCTGCTGGTCCAGCTTTGCTTCTTACCCAGTCAGAGCTGAAGGAGTGTCACTAATGATGTAGTTTATTACAGGTTTAACTGCCTTCCTGTAGAACAGCTTTGCCTTCACGGACAAGGCTTGATGTGTAGATTCTGCCCCAGCCCAGGAACTCCCTGGTGCCCCCAGATCCTAATCCCTTTGGTGGGAGCTTGAGATTTTTATTATTTTATATTTTTTGCCCCCCAGTGCAAGGTAAAAACTGCTTTTTGAGATCCTTAGCATGCTACCTTCACAGCTTCAGAGGAGGATGGTTGGTTTGTTGTTATATTTCCTTGCATTTTTAAACTTCAGATGAACATAGACAATAGCATGCTACATGTCACCTGTTTTTCATTTTTACAGGCTGCTTCCCCTCTACCCACAGACACATTAGACGCACTAAACTGAGATTCCCTCCTTCCCGTTTAAGAGGTCAAAACCAACAACAACAACAAACAAAAAAGATTTCCCTCCAGCCAAACAGCTCGACAGGGCAACTCTAGGTTGAGATTGCACTTTTGATTTACGGAGTGTGTGTGGTGGGACTCTTGTTGACTGGGTTGAATCTGAATTTTTCTAGACCTTGCAGTGATACTGTGCTGCCTCCTGTAAGGGGGGGGCGATTGGAAGATTCCAGTAGCTTGAATGGCACTTGATTATTATTATTATTTTTGTTCTAAATGTTGTTTGTTTGGTTTTGTTTTTTTTTCCTACGCCTGTATCACCTGTCATGCGATGGGCTTGACATAGACTCACTAGATTCTTTAGAATCTGTTACAAATAAATACAGTGTATTCAAACTTGTTGGATTTTTGTTATTTTTATTTGCTTGTGCTTCCTGGCGGTGTGGTGTTGAGAGACACCCCCCCACCAGCACCACTACTGGGAACCAGGCTCTGAACCAACTGGTGGCCTCGAGGGAATCGAGCTGGCATCCCAGTTCTGGGGCCTGGATGTTCCTCGTGCATTTGGGTTGTTAAATCCTTCAAACCAAAGCAGCTACGGAGCCTGGGAAGGGTGTTGTCAGGTCACCCCGGTGGCCAAGGGACACTTCTATTAATAACACTGTTCTTTAGTCTTGTGCATCTTCCCTTCTCCTGGTGGCTCCTCAAGTTGCTGGTGGGGGGAGGGCAGCACGGTGGTGGCAGCGGTGATCTGAGGTCCCTTGCCTCAGGGACGGGACTGGGAGACTTTTGCTGCTGGTTTTCCACGGCTTTGATCTCATCTGGTGGTGGTAGCAAACAGCTGAAAGATGCTGGAGTAATTAAGACCTTGCTCGTTTTGTGTTGCTGACCCACCTCCTCTTGGAAAGGGCAGGGTGAGAGGCTCTGAAAAGTTTATCCCCTTCACCCACCCCCAAAAAAAAAGCCTGAATCTGCTGATATTCAGCCCAGATTGCTGTGTGGTGGCTGGAAGCTGGGTGTAAGCTCCTCCAGCTCTGGCTGCCCTCCAGCCTAAGATGAAGTTTCACTTCCCCTTGTCAAGCTACAGGCAGTTCTGGTTCCACTGCAGCAATCGAGCCGATGACGTGCCAGTCCTTCTTTGGGACAAACTTGCTGGCTCTGCACCTCCAAATTCTTACAGAGTCAGGCCAAACTTCCCTCTGACAACAAGTCTGGGTTGTCCTTGCTGGGCTTTGAGGTAAGGCTGTCCCCATTGCTTGCTCCAGTAGGACTCTGCTTTTTGCAGAGCCCATTTCTCTCTAAACCAGTTGAGATGCCCGTCTCTTGTGGGCACAGAACCCAGCGCCAGGCTCCTGCCTTCCCCCGAGCTTCTTGCACAGGGGAGTGGCTCTAAAATATCTGCTTCATTTGTCATCTGTTTCCTCAGTGCCAGCGGTGGGTCCTGCCGGTGGCTGTTGATGCTCTGGTGAATAAGCTGCCTCTGGATTTGTCACCCTGGAGCAGAGCAGCAAAAGCCCTGACAGAGTCGGCTTGTCATTGTTGGAGCGGATCAGACCGTACAAAGGGACGTTCGTGGAAAGTACTAGTGGTGATCAGAAAAGAGCTATCAATGTTTACAGCCCAGATTTGGATCCCTCTTTTGTCAATTGTCTAATTAAAAAAAACCAAAAAAAAACCCACCAACCCAAAGAACCTCCCAAAACATCACATATTTTTTTCTCCCAGCCTCTAGCCTGGCATTATTTTGCTCTTTATACAGAAGGTGGTAGATGAGTCAGGATGTGCCCTGGGATCTGCTGGGGGAGGTTTGGACTCTAGTGATGGGTGTGTTGGGGGCCTGAGTGCTTCTCCCAGCCTTGGCTCCGAGGGAAGACATGCGTTGGGGTGGCTGTGGCTCTGCCCCAGCAATTCCCTATATTTAGCTCGGTGGTGTGTGCCCGTGGCAGGCTGGTCTGGGTTATACTGGTTGACTGGAGCAGAGGGCCCCCCCACCACAGGCTGTGTGTGAGTGGTAGAGTACAGCACGTGGCCCCCCCACGGTGCCTCTGCAAAGGCCTGGTGGGGGATCGATGCCTTTGAGATGCCTTCAAAAATACCCATCTTATATCAGCTGGCTCATTCCCAGGGGTTGCGATGCAGGTTTTCCATCTGCAGCCCTGCCCACGGCAGCCTTTTCTCCTGGAAGGACACCTGGCCCAGCTCCAGAATCGCTGAAAAGGGAGGAATTTGTCTCCAATCTCCAAGAATCCAGAGAAGCTTCTTGCTCCAGCCTCGCTGCTTTCGGCTGTCCCTTAATCCCTTGGCTCGGCGCCGAGGGTGGCACCGTCTATGTGCAGGCGGGGAGCTAGACCCAGCGTGGAGTTCACAATGTGTCTCAATCTCTCTAATTAGCTGGTTTTTTTTAATTTTTTAGTACACTGGCCTTTCCACCCGGCCATCCTCCTCCTCGGTAGCCTCTCGGGCAGCGCGGGTGTTAACTCTGCTATTTGAGATGGCGCAGAATGAGAGAACGGTCTGTCTGTGCGGCTCCTCTTTCCATTTATAGCTGTGTTTAGCCCATCCAGCGCACGGACCCTTGTGCTCCGACGCCCGGTGCCAAGCACGAGACAAATGCTTCATTGATATGTACAGACCCGGGAGGGCACTTTGCTCCCGGCGGGGTTGGGGACGGAGCTGAGCTGCCAGAGGATGGCACAGACTCGGTCCCTTTTTGCTGCGGTCCTGAGCCTTGGGATGGGGACAGCGACGTGGGGGCACGAGGGCTGATAGTGAGAAACACGCAGCTTGTGCTCTGTCATTGAACCCTCCCTTATCTTATCTCCTGGCCCTGGCTGCTGGAGGTTCTGCTTCGGGTTTTTCTAGTACAAATAGGGTTAGAGCTGGTGTGGAGGTGGAGGAGCATTTAAAAGGCTCTAATTTTTTTCTTTTCTTTTCTTTTTCCCCCCCCATGTCCTGTGCATGGGGCATTTGCACTCTTCAGCACCAAACATTGTTTGCAGACATTTGGGCGAGGAGGCTCACTAGGAAGCTCCATGAATCCCCTTGTTGGATCACCTTCCTCCGCCTCCGGCTTCTTCATCCAGCCTCGAATGGGAAGCTCAGGTGTTCCCTTCCAAGCCAGCAAGAGGAGATGGACAACAGTCCAGCTCCCCCTCTGTAAACCCCCACCATGTGCTCCTGCAAAAGCTAACACCAGTTCCCCAGGTGCCTGCTCTTCCCTGTTCCTTCTCTTCCAGCAGCTCCTGCCTCGGAGGAACAAGCCACAGCATCGGCTGTAGCCGGAGAGAGCCACACGTGTCCCTCAGCCGGGCGGACCGCGGTGCCCCACCACCCATTTCAGCTTGCAGGAACATGATGGCTCTGGCAAAATTTGACTGAAATCAGCTGGATCCCAAGTTACGAAGGGGAATGACTGATATAACTCTCTCAAAGTCACCTTTTCATCGGAAAGGGGTGGGGGGGGAATAATAAAAAATGTCGATCTGCAGCCTCGAGCTGTTGCGCAACTGAGCTGTGAGATGGGCCAGGGACGGGGTGTCCTTGCACCCCTCCTTACCCCAGCCCCTTGCACATCCCTCCAGGTTTGCCGAGGGGAAATCATGGCATTTCCAGGCGAGGAGAGGATTTATAGGTGGGACCACGGTTTGGGAGCCAGGCATTTGGCTGGAGCGGCGCCAGGGGAGGCGCAGGGCGATGCGTAATGTGTTATCTCTCTCCCCGTGCAAGCAAGAACATGCATTTTTCACTCCTAAGAGCTCACATCGTTCTTCCAGGGTGTTGTAGCTGTTCCCACCTCTCCTCCCTGGCCAGGAGGTTTCTCTTTGGTGACGGATGGAGACGTCCCTCACTTGGGATAACTCTGCGTAGGGCTCTCCGGGGCTCAGCTGGGGGTGGTTGATCGTTGCCCTCTCCTGCCACCACGGCATATTTACCCTGCTTATCTCGCCACTATCAAACCCCTCTTTCAGCAAGAGCAGTGTCACCCTGCCTTCAAAGGAAAAGCCACCAAGCAGCCCGTTCCCCAGGGTGTTTGTGTGGCCTATATTTTTGCCTTGTAATCCAAGGAGGGGCTGGATGCACGACACCCCCTCCAGCCCTCCTCCCTTTTCCCCTGTAGCCACCAGGCCGGCGTGGCTGGAACAGCTGATTACTTTAAGCATCCTTCTACTAATATGTAATTACAGGTCGCTTGGGCTTGAAATCCCAGTTAAATCCGCATGTCCACAGTGTGACTCACCTAACTACTGCTCCCCTAATGAATCCTGGATGCATTCCTTAAAGACTGGACATAATGTTAACATGCCACTTTACTAACCACCCTCTTCAAATATCACCAGTGTAACGAGTTGAGCCAGTTTCTTCCCCTGCTCCTCCTCCCCTGCAGCCCTTGGATGGTCCCTGCATTCTCTGATCTCAAAGGCCAAGCAGGGCTGGGGGGTGTTCTGGAGGATTTGGTCTCTGGAAGGATGATCATCTGCCTGGAGAGGGTGCTTTACTGAGATCACAAGCAGCGCTGCCATTCCAGGAAGGCCAAAATAACCCCCTAATCATGGATCACGGAATTGTCAGAGCTGGAAGGGACCTCTAGAGACCACCCAGTCCCACTCCCCTGCTAAAGCAGGGTTGCCCAGAGCACATCACTCAGAGCTGCATCCAGGCAGAGCTTGAAGGTCTCCAGAGAAGGGGACTCCACAGCCTCCATGGGCAGCCTCTTCCAGGGCTCTGGCACCCTCACCACAAAGGTTTTCCTCATAATTGAATGGATTTTCCCATGTTCCAGCTTGTGCCCGTTGCCCCTCGTCCTGTCACTGGGAACCACGGAGAAGAGTCCGGCTCCATCCTCCTTCAACCCACCCTTTAGGTACTTGTAAACATAGATAAGTTCTCCCCTCAGCCTTCTTTTCTCCAGGCTAAAGAGCCCCAGCTCTTTGAGTTTTTCCTTGTGAGGGAGGTGCTCCAGTCCCTCCATCATCTTCGTTGCCCTAAACATGGTGGGAATGCTGGATGGTGAGAAGGCAGGAGGGACACGGCCCCGCAGCCCTTCCCGATGGTGACAACCACCTTCGAGGGACTGCGGGACATGCGTGTCCTTCTCAGCAGCGTTGGGGCTGCTCCTACCCACAAGCAGCTCGAGGGTTTTGTAACGTGCCCTCCTGAAGCAGGCAGCCTTTGAAGCCAAACCTGCTCATTTGGGGCTTGGATGCTGCTGTTCCAGCTCGTGCTGGGCAGGCGCTGCCAGGCTGCCTGTGACAGAGGGCGCAGAGCGACGTGAGTAAGCACATCCTCACCACTGTCCCAACGTCACGGGTGACCTAAAACCCCGGGAGGGGCTGGGTACCCTCCACCTCCCATTAATGCCCAGGGAATTGGAGATGGTCGGCGTTGCTAATAGCGTTAATTACCCTGTAGTTATTTAGCAGATGATTTGTTTTATCCAAGCAAGGCTGCATTACATCCAACCTCAACCCAGCCAGCCGGCCCGAGGCCATCCCCTGCTGCCCAGGTGAGACAGGAGAGACCGCGGGGACAAGCTCTGTTTTCCAACCTTCTCCTGGCTGGATGAACGTGGTTTATCCGGTGCCAAAACCGAGCCCCATCTCTCAGCCATCCCTCCTGTTTTAGATCTGCAAGCACCTCTCTCATCGCTCCTTGGGATCAGGAGCGTGAAAGAGATGTTCAGGGCTTTTGCACGGGGACCAGAGGGACTGGCAGTGGAGGAAAATAGGGTTTTTAAATAGGTTTTTTTCCCCCACTTGCATGAATCCTGCTCTGCAGAAGAAACCAGATACCCTGAGAGCAGAGCAGCAGGTCCAGCCTGTGCCCCTCTCACTGTCATCCTGCTGCCCCAGTGACAGGGTCGGCGTCTTTTTGACCGGAGTAAAGGAAATTCCTCCTTGGCAAAGCAGTGATTCCCAGAGAAACCGGGATGTGCCCGGCTCCCAGAGCTCGCTGCTCTTTTCCACCGGCACAGCCATCCCCTGGCAGCCCCCTACAGCCCCAGGTAAGTGCAAAACCCGTTGGCAGCACAGGAATTGCCAGCTCCTGCCTCTGGGAGAGGTGACAGCAGACGTACCAGTATCTAGGAGCCAGGAGCCACCACGATGGGCTGGGCTGGGGTCAGGGGTGGGGGGGTCCACCTCCCCCGGGGCAGTCGGTGGATTTTTTTGGTCGATGGCAAGGGGAGACCCTTTGGCAGGCGAGGGTGCTGCAGGGCGTTTGGGTGGTGGGGTTGTGTTTGTGGGGAGCTGCTCCGCTCCCCAGCTCATGGCCCTGTGAAGGTGCCAGGCTCCGGGGCCGTGGTGTGGGTGGGGAGGAAGGCAGGCTTCATCCCATTGCCTAAACCTTCGAAAGCCGGGATTACTGGTGTTATCCTATAATTGAGGAAATCCACCCTCTCATTAGCCCTTACCAGTGGCTGCTGCCTCGTTCCATTTCCTCCTATCTTCTCTGGGGTACCCACCGCTCCCCCTTCCCCCAGACCTCGGGAACCCCCAACTGGCCCCTCATGGGGTTGGGGAGCCCAGCAAGCTGCTGAAGTGGCCGCAAGGGTTTTCCCCAAAAACTGGCTCGTTCCACAAAGGGCTGCGAGGGTCAAAGGGGTTGGGTTGGGTTTTTTTCTTCTCTCTGCTCTAACTGCAGGCTGGCAGCTGCCTGCTTTTGCCTCCGGGATGCTTTTGGGGTAAAGCTTAATCATCTGCACAAGGTTTTCTCCTTGGTGGAGCCGTCAGCAGGAACCTGCTCCTCCCCTCGGCCACCTGAAAGGAGTGTGGTCACTGCCAAGCCTGTCCCTTTGCACCCTGGCTCCTGCACCCTGTGCTGGGACATCACTGGGCGAGCAGAGCTACGTTCCAGCTTCGGCTTCCCCAGAGTCTGAGCCTGTAAGAGGACACGGATCCAAGTCCAGCTTCACCAGTGAGTTCCAGATGTGATAGATCTGCCTAAGTGGGAAATCATGCTGGGTTCTCCCAGTATCCTGACCTTCCTCCTGCTGCCTGTCACATGAGCAGGGAAAGAGCCTGGCCAGCCCTGAGCTCTGCCAGCCTGTGGTTTGTCACCAGGCATGGTGGTGGCAGTGGACAATGTCCCACCCTGCCCTGGGAGGACATGTGATGGCTGGTGCCACCAGCCAGACCTACCTCACTAAATCAGCCCTTTGCAAGGAGGGGACTCCTGGGGGGCTGCCTCTTGCCCAGGCCCGTGGCTCCCCTCTTCCTGGTGTGGGTTGGGGGCACCGCAGAGCCCCAGGGCTCTGCCCCGTGGCTCTGCCCCACAGCCCAGCCCCACACTGTGCTCTGTCCCAGCTCCTGCCATGCCCTGTGCTGCGGGATGTGCAAACCTCACCACGCAGGGATGCTCCCTGCGCTGACTGCCTGGCTGAGTTGGCTCAATCACTTCTCCTTGTGGAAGAGGAGGACACTGAGACACCCGAGGAGCTCGGGTGGCACGGAAAACCCACCGCCTCCCCCCACACTGGCTCCTCGCCTGCCCATTTGCATCCTGCACTGGACCCGGCTGGTGGGTGGCTATGAATTAGAGCTGCCCAACAGCCACTCTGGCACGGCTCAGTGGATTAATAGGGTGAAAAGAGATGTTGTAACACAGCCCTGTGAGCGCAGAGAGAGCACCCAGGCTGGGGGACAGTGTCGGGCTGGGGCTGTGGGAGACAGGGGAGGGGGTGCACAGAGAGGGAGGGGTTGCCCTTCCAGCTTGGAGCAGAGCCTGACCCTGCCTGATCTCGGCTGGGCGGCTGGGAGCTGGTCCAGCTCGATAAACCATGCTCTGCTGGGCTAGCCCAGCACTCTCAGAGGCCATTTCCAGGGAGGGCTTGGCTGCTGGGAGGAGGTGACAGGGGACACCAGCGTGGCAGTGATCACCAGGGCCTCCCCCAGGTTCTCCTGGGGTTTCTGTGCAGGGGTGTCAATCCAGCAGGCAAACTCATTGGAAAGGATGAAGAGGTCCATTTAGGCAGGAGCAGCTGTGTGAGTGCTGAATAATTATTTCAAGCAGAAAGACCTGGGGGTTCTAGCTGACAAGCAGCCAGCTGACAGGAGCCAGTGGTGTGCCCAGGTGGCCAAGAAAGCCAAGGGCATCCTGGCTTGTATTAGAAATAGCGTGACCAGCAGAAGTAGGGAGGTGATTGCCCCCCTGGACTCAGCACTGGTGAGGCCACCCCTTGAGTATTGTGTCCAGTTCTGGGCAGCTCAACACAAGCAAGATCTGGGGGTGCTGGAGTGAGTGCAGAGGAGGGCAACGGAGCTGGGGAAGGGCCTGGAGAATGAATCTCATGAAGGAACTGGGACTGTTTAGTTGGAGGAAAGAGGAGGCTGAGGGGAGACCTCACCACCCTCTACAACTACTTGAAATGATGTTGTAGAGAGGTTGGTGCTGGTCTCTTCTCAGGGAATTAGTGATAGAACAAGAGGGAATGGCTTCAAGCTGCAACAGGGTAGGTTTAGGCTGAACATCAGGAAAGAATGCTTCCCAGAAAGAGTGGTCAGAGCCTGGAATGGGCTGCCCAGGGAAGGGATTGAGTCCCCATCCCTAAATGTGTTTGAGAGTGGTTGAGATGTGGTGTTGGGGGATCTGGTGTATTGGAGGACTTTGTAGAGTGGGGCTGATGGTTGAACTCGATGATCCCAAGGGTCTCTTCTAACCTGAATGATTCTATGACTTTGTGAAGAGGGTATTTGGCAGGTGGGAACATGCAGGGCTGCCCTGAGCCTGCCTCTGGGGGTGTCTGAAATGTCAGGCCAGTCCATGCTTCCTGGCATAAAAGGGTGCCATGAGGTGCTGTATGGCAGAGCCAAAGTGCCAGCACAAGGTGTTGGGGATTGGGAAGGGACACAGAGCCCAGCTGAGCCTGGCTCACCCTCGGGGTTGTGCACCCTTGGATCCATCTATGGTGCCACCTGCACCTCATCCTCCTGCACCCAGCGTTTGCATCGTCCCGATGGGAATTGCCTTTTCAGCCATGCCAAGGTGCCAGGGGACACATTGCCACCAGCCTGCTGTCACAGCCAAGGTTAGGACCAGGGCCACCCCGGCGAGCAGGACAGCAAGCCTGGAGCAGGGTGCCGACAGCGGGTGGGAGTGTCAGGGGGAACATCACCCTCCCAAACAGGATGGGGTGGCTCTGGGAGTCCCCACGCTGTGTCACACCCAGGGAAGACCTTTTAATTGTCCCTTCGCAGGACATGGGCTGGAAAAAAAAAGGAGGTGATGAGGTCCTTGGTGCTTTGTGGTACCCACCTGCCTGAATCCTCCTCTCCAGCCACAACTGCTGGGGCTGGAGCTCCTGGCATTGTGCGCGGTCAGCGTGTGCCCATGCCCAGCACGGCGGTCAGCACGCGTGCCCAGCTGTGATAAGGAGAACCGAGATAAGGACACAGCTGTCCCTGTACCCTGTGCTGTGCTCCAGCTCGTTCCCTTGGCCCAGGGCTGGGGGGTCTAATCCAGCTTTCTACATACCAGGGAAGGGGGATGAGTTTTCCAGCTTCACCAAGCCCTCTTCCAGTGCACTTGTGTGTGCTGAGACACACTGGGACATGCATGGTGGCTGTGTCCTGCTCTGGGACCATGCAAGCCCACTAGCTGCACATGGTGGGGATGGGGAGGAGATACAGGACCCCATTGTCCCCTCACCCCCACATGCCTATCATGGGATGTCACACCAGTGTGGAGCGTCTTGGTGCTGGCTCTACTTCATGCCGGGTTATGCCTGCTGGAGAGGTCAGGTCTTGCTGTGCATGTCCCCAGCACTGGTGACACAGCATCAGCTCTGTCCCAGAAAGCACGGTGGGATGAGGTGAGCCCTGAAAAATCCCCTTCCCATCTCCCTGAGCCCAAGCCCAGGAATGCAGCATCATCTGCACCGCCAGCACAGCACCAAAACATCCCAAAACCCAGAAAGCCGGGTTATTTGGTGTCACTATGTAGGTGGGATTGTTTAAATTTCTCCCCGGTGACTCCGTGGCTCAGGCAGCCCCGGCTGGGGCAGAGTGAGATGGCAGGTAGTAAATTCCCTTCTCGGTGCCCTGTTCTTCAGGTATTTCAAGATTACAGCAACCTTTGTGTCCTGGCTGCTTTCTCCCAGCAAGGACTCTCTGCGCAGGACAGGAGATTACAGCCATTTAGCATTATTTATGCAGAGAACTTTGGGGTTATCGGAAGAACCTAGGAGAAGGAGATAGCAACATTAAAACAGCTTTGGGTTATAATGCAATCATAAAGCTCAACTGCCAGGCTCCTAAAGCCACAGCGAACGTGAATGTTTTGCTCTTTCCTGCACTTGGGATGGGCCAACCTTGCAGCCATGCGAAGCCAAGTGAGCCTTTTACCTTTTTTAATTGGTTTGGGGGGCGTATCACCTCTTGCTTTAACAGGCCAGGGTGGTAGGAGGAAAATAATGTGGCTGGTTGTCCCCCTAGATGCGTCCCTGCACATCCCATGGGCACCACAGGCTGGGAAGGTTTCTCCCCAAAGTCCTCAGAAGCTCCTCAGTGGAAAAACAGCTTGACCTTGATGAAAATTTTGGCAGAGAGGGATGATTGGAGCTAAAATCCTGGGCTGAAAGCAGAGCAGATGATGGGGGCTCGGAGGGCTGTGACCCTCGGTGCAGTTTGGGCTTAAATTTAGGATGTTTCCAGGCTTTGAGCTGATGGGCATTTCTGTGCTTCACCTGCCAGACTTCAAACTTCTGTTCTCAGATGTAAGAAGGATTTAAAAGCTTTTAGAAAGAGGGGGAGTGAGGAAAATACAACCCTGTGATACAATGAAGAGGGACTTTGAAAGGATGGGCCAGGATTTTGGGGGTTCAAGCCACAGCAAGCGCTGTCCCAGCAGCTTTGCCGGCAAATCCCCAACCAGAAGAAAACGGCAGGGACCTGATCCAAAACCCTCGCCAGGAATTTTTCCATCTGCCACGCTGGGCTGTAGATCAAACCTTGGGTGACCTGCGGGGCTGACAAAGGGAGAATGGTCTCTTGGGGTTTGTTTAATGTCCCCGGGGCTGGGAAGGGACGTTCCCAGCCTCCAGCCTCCTTCCCTTTGTTCCCAGGTCGGGCATTGTAGCGAGGAGCCCCAGCTGCGGGTGCACTGCCCCGGGCTTTCTGTTTAGTCCTTTCTGGGCCTATCTGGTTGGCTGGATAAAAACTGTTGGGTTTTGGTGCTCACCGGGCTTTGCAGTGATTTTTAGGACTTTAGGATTTATGGACATGGCAGGAGATCCGTTCTCCAGGGTTTTACAGAGGAGGTGGGAGGATGCAATGGCAGAATCTCCCTGGGGTGGAAGGGAGAGGACTATCCCCCAGAAAAGGATGGAGCAGGACCCACTTTCTGCTCTCCCCAGGTTCCATGTGTCCTACAGTCCCAGTCCAGCGTGGGCAGGAGGTGCCAGCCAGGTACTACCTAAATCTCTCCATCAGGACTTTCCCCATGCAGGGGAAGGGATGGGTGCAGGAAGAGGGTGCTGGTGCCACCCACTGCTGGTGGCTTTCGCTTTCAACTCTCCATTCATCTGTCCTCCCACCATCAGCAGTGAGAAGTGAAAGAGGAATTTCATCCAGCAGACAAGCTGGATGTGTTCAGCCACAGCAAATCAGCCTGTGGCCGAGCCCCAGGAACCTGGCAGACCTCAGCCTCCTGGGGCTCCCGCATCCTCGTTTCCAGCAAAGCTGGGCTACGGTTTCACTGCAACCTCCACGGCTCAACCACAAGCATCGTTTGCAGCCCTGCCCACAGCTCCTGACAGTAGCCACGGGCTTGCAGGTCGGTAGCCAACACTTGGGAGCTGGCAGAGACCACAGCTTTTGCTCGAGGTGGTTGTTTTACCCCGCTCAGAGAGGGGTTATCGGCACAGCCACTTTTTTCCACACAGGGCGATAGCCGGGGAGCAGCGTGAGGACACAGCAGAGTCCTCTATCCTGGGGACAGAGGGCCACTGGGGGTGTTGTTGGCTTTGCCTATCACAAGGTAAAGGGCAGAAAGGCAGGAAAAAAACTCACAGCTCCATGTGGCCGTGGCCATGGGAGCCCTGCTGGCATCAGTGAAATTTTCCATGGAAATTGGTGGCACTCAGGGGTAACACTTCACCTCTGGGACAAATTAAAGGTGAAACACCTTTTCCCCATGTCCTCCAGTTGCTGTCTGGTCACCCAAGGGACAACAAGCCACCCCTCACGTCGATGGGGTGAGTTATTGGTGTCCTGTGCTGGGAATGGGCTCTCAGGGGATGCAAAACAGGCACCACTCCACAGGTCACCCCAGGGGAGCCACAGTCCCACAGCCATCCCCTGCCACCACGATGCTGCCGGATCCCGTCCCCGCACGTCCCTCCGGTGGGTATTTTTCTTGGCAGCCCCCAGGCAGGAATGTTTCCCCACCGCCGAGCAAAAGTGGAGGCAGGAATTGCTGGAATAGCGACAGGCTGAGTAACAGCGCTAACTTTATTCTCCGAAACAAAGGCCAGTGTCCCAGACGCCGAGGGCTGGTCCGGCTCCCGGCAGCGGGGAGGCCAGGGCTGGGGAGCGCAGGCAGAGTCAGGAACGCTGCCACCGCAGGGGCCCCTGCCCCAAATTCCTGCCCCAAAGCCCCAAAAGCCCTGCCTGGTTCCCACCACAAAATCCTCTTTCTGCTGCCCACCTGCTGAAAGTGCGTTTCTAGGAGAAAAGTGGGGGTTGAAAAATAGCACAAAAGGGCTGGGATTTTCCTCTGAGAGCTTCAGGCAGCTTCCCAGCGCTTCCCAGGGCTCTTCCCTCTGCAGGTGCATCCCCAGCTCATCTAGGATTCTGGGGGGGCTCCAAGTCTGGCATGGACACCCAGTACCTTGAGCACCCTGCATGCCTCTCCCATGCTCCCTGCACCCTGGGGTGCTGGCCTCCCCTCCAGCCCTGCAGCCCCCTTCTCCGGGTGATTTCCCGGCTGTGGAGCTGGCTGAGGAGGGGCTGGAGTTGGCCAAGGAGGAGCAGGAGAAGGAGGGTCCCCTCACCAGAGCCCCCAAGCTCCATGGTCTATGACAACCTCTCCCCATCCCGCTTCAAGGAAGGTCCCAAGTCCTCATGGAGCATCTCCAGAGCCTGATTCCAGCTCCGGGCTTGTGGTTTCCCTTCAGTTAAAGAGCACGGTTTTCCATCTGGGCAGGATCCGTTCCCCGGTGCCTGGTGTGAGGAGCCAGGGCCGGCCTTGGCTGCGGGGCTCAGGGCAAGGCAGCCGCTTTCCAAAGCAAATATTTGCGCAGCGCAATAACACGTGGGAAAGAGCAGGAGCGTTGGCTTCCCCAGCTCCACGGGGGAGGTTCCTGGGGAGCCGGACTCGGTCCGGGGGAGAGGGGGGAGTTCAGCCGTGCTTTGACCTGTCACCGCGCTGAGCTGCCCAGGTTGCAAACCCCTTTATGCCCCGTGGGTTTGCACAAAGAGGCTTTTTAATTTGCATCCCAGCAAAGGGCCATCACTCTCGGCTGGCACTGGAAAACGCTGCTGGGCACCAGGGCAAGGGCTCAGGGAGGAATTGGCTGTACCAGCATCCAGCTCCACCAAATCCCTGCCCTGCAGAAGTGGCCCAAAGCTCCTGTTGTCCCCAAGGACCACAAATCTACCCTCAAATCCTTCCATGTATGAAGCTGAGTAAAGTTGTGCGCTGGCAGCACCGAGCTGTTGGAGCGGGGCATTGCACATAGGATGCTGGGCACCCTTCCCATGTGGCTGTGCCACACAGCCACCCCCCAAAAAACTACCCCTAGCCCCTCACCCCCACGGTGGCAGTGTTGCACTTGGGGGGCTTCCCATCCACCATTTAGTCTCTCCAGGGTTCTTGAGGCTTTTCCCTCTGGCTGCAGCACCTTAAAACATCATTTTTTGTCGCTTCTAAAGCGAGACCGTTCTGTGGTGCTCAGGCAGCAGCTGATGACCAAAAATCCCTCCTGCCCTGACATCGCTGGAGCAGTGACACAGGCCCAATGTTGCTTCCTCAGCACAGCTATTCCCCAGGCTGAAGCGCTGGGAGCAGCAACACTCCCCCATCCACCCAGTTTTTCTCGGAAACGATATGAGAATCAGGGAACAAGCCCGTGCAAAAGGCAAAGGCTGATGCACTGGCACCAGCCCCGACCTGCCAGGGCACCCAGCGGCACCGAACACCCCATCACCACCCAGCAGGTCCTTCTGCTCACGTCTCAGCAGAGAGTGGCTGACCCACCAAGCATCAAGGGTCAGCACTAATTGGGTATTAGGAGCACAGAAAGTCCCGGGGTGAGGCCAGGTTAATGGCCTGGCTGCTCCCAGCCAAGTCACCAACGCCTGGTGTGAGCTCTTCCTCCTCCTCCTCCTCCTCCTCCTCTCCAGGAGGCACCAGCTATGGTTCTGCTGGTTTTTAAAGCCTTATGTGTTTTATTACAACAAGTCCCTCGGCTCATCCATGGGGAGCTCCCGGCATGTCTGGCAGCTGCCTAAAACCTGGGGGTAATTAGTGCATCTCGCAGGGAAAACCCACCTCCCCTGTCCTGCCTTGGCCAGGCAGCTTCAAGCTGCATCTCAAGGCTGTCCCCATGGATTATGGCATGTCCCAAGCACGTTTTCCCCCACCATGTCCCGCTGGGGTGGATGGAGGCCCTGCTGGGTGTCCGTATGAGTCAGGGCTTCCCCAGGGCTTCTCCATAACGGGAGCAGCTCCTGGCTCCTCTTCCCTCCAGCTCCTCTCCATAAGAGGCGAGGCGATGGGGAAAGCCGAGAGGAGCCTGGGTTTGGCTTCCCTCCACGGATTCCTTTCCTGCCTGTCACCGACCGATATAGTCCCCAGCGTCAGCCTGGCCGCGCGTCAGCAGTGCTGGGGCCGGCCGGTGTTGGGCTGACACGCTCCTGGGACCTCCCTGGGTCTCGATGCCTCGTGGTCCCCGGGGGTCCTGCACTGGGTGGTGGGCACAGCACCCTGCCCGGGGGTGTATTTCCACCCAAAGAGATTGGGCTTCCTGGTGTCACCATCCCACAGCACAGGGATGAGCTCCCTGGTGCTGCAGGTCCACCATCCCTGCTGGTGTGGGAGAGGGAAGAGAAAGAAGGGATGTGGGTTGCTTTTCTCTCTCCTTCCTTCCTCGCTCAAGACATGGCAAAGCCCCTCAGCTCTGCCATCGCACGATCACGGGGCTCTAGGATCTCAGTCCTTTGCAGGAGCCAGGCAGCAGGACCAGCAGCACTGTGTCCCTTTGTGCTGACATCCCTCGAATCCCCCAAACCACCCCATTTTTAGCTCTGCCAAATGAGCTTTGCCAGTTGAACAAAGCCACCTTCAAACAACAGAGGGCTGGGGAAACCCCAGCTCAGGGATGCTGAGGCCAGGATGCCACCCATTTCACAGACACCCACCAGCAAGGTGGGGGGACAAACGGGACAAGCAGGACATGCCACCTTCTCACAGGTGAAAAACCCAGAGCCTCCTCTGCTCTCCCACCTCTGGAAAGCAAACCTAAAACCTCAAACTCATTATTTTTGAGGTTTGAGGGTTACAGCTCTGTAATTTTAGACCATCCTTNGAGAAAGAAGGGATGTGGGTTGCTTTTCTCTCTCCTTCCTTCCTCGCTCAAGACATGGCAAAGCCCCTCAGCTCTGCCATCGCACGATCACGGGGCTCTAGGATCTCAGTCCTTTGCAGGAGCCAGGCAGCAGGACCAGCAGCACTGTGTCCCTTTGTGCTGACATCCCTCGAATCCCCCAAACCACCCCATTTTTAGCTCTGCCAAATGAGCTTTGCCAGTTGAACAAAGCCACCTTCAAACAACAGAGGGCTGGGGAAAAAAAGAGGGCTTTTTTTTTTTCCTTAAATTCTCACCTCCTGGAGACACACCAGCGTGTAAACCCCAGCTCAGGGATGCTGAGGCCAGGATGCCACCCATTTCACAGACACCCACCAGCAAGGTGGGGGGACAAACGGGACAAGCAGGACATGCCACCTTCTCACAGGTGAAAAACCCAGAGCCTCCTCTGCTCTCCCACCTCTGGAAAGCAAACCTAAAACCTCAAACTCATTATTTTTGAGGTTTGAGGGTTACAGCTCTGTAATTTTAGACCATCCTTGCAGACACCCCAGCGTGCAGAGCCCAAGGACCTCTGGGTCCTCCCCAGGGGAAGCAGCAGGCTCAGGGAGGGAGGGGGCTGCAAGCAATAACTGGTGCTTTTGGCAATTAATCTCCTTAAACCCCTTAATGAACAGTGATCAGGTTACAGCTCTCCCGTCACGCAGGATTGCTGAGGATTAGCAGGGGCAGAGGAACCAAACGTGCCGGGGCAGGGGCAGTGGGAGGGAAGTTGTCTCCCTTAATTTCTCTGCTCTCTACATTCCTACTATGGGGTGGGATATTGGTTTTAATATTGGGGTTTTTTTATATATATGTATATAGGGAGCTAAATTTTATATATATATAAAATTATATATTAAATATAAATATATATATATTAAATTACATATATATTAAGGATTGCAGCAGGGATCTGTTCCCACCTCCCCCTGCCCTGCCGTGCATGAGTGAGCAAGACGAAACCTCTCGCGCGCACCTTGCCCTTTGCTGTAGGCGCTGAGGAGCTATTTTGGGGTGCAGTCCTTTCTCCATCACCCTTCCCAAGGTTTGCCACGGATTTGGCTGCCATAGGTGTAAGGAAAACCCTCGGCACTGGAAGGGAAGGTCCTGAGATGCTCGGGATCAGTTCCTGGGAGCCAGCGAGAGGATATTACAGACCCAGCCCTCGGAGAAGATGCCGGATCCTGCCCAAGCTGGTAACGTAAAGCACCTGTGGGCTTTGGGATGGAGCCGGCTGCGGTGCAGGCGGAGGCGTGTGATCGGATTAGGGCAGACTGGGCTGAAAATAGAGACATCGCGGAGCAACGGGGAGGCTGGCAGGGTGCTTCAGCCAAACCTGGGTGGGAGGTGAGATGCAGAGGTATTTGAACCCCAGAAAATCACAGCGTGGACAGTCCCGGCTGTTGCCCATCGGCCTCCTCCAGCCCAGCCTTCCTGGAGAAAGGCCATGAGAAGCCACAGCCCTGAGCCTGCACGTAGCAGGGTTAATTACACCATTTATCTTAAATGGTTCCCTTAAAAAAGGGTCCAAATGTCTGGAGAAAACGTTTCTCAACACCCCAAAAATTTGGAAGAGGTGTGGGGTGCAGCTGAACAAGCCACTTTCTGCTGCTTTTCTCCACCCAAGAACAAAAGGGACACCATGGTGTAGCTGTGCCAAGGAGGGGAGAGGGAAGCACAACAGCCAAGCTTTGTCTCAGCTCTCTCGGTGAGTGGGGTGATGGGGCAGGACCCCAAGAGAGGGACCATGTCAGCCTCCTCCTGGGGAACCCACCAGGTTGGGATAAATCCCATGGTGTGGCTTTGCACCCCATTCTGAAGCTACTCACCTCTGCAGCACCCCTGTCCCTGGGTGCCAGGGGTGCTCCTGCCCACGCTGAGCTGGGGACGTAGGGCACTGTCCTCCCTGTGTCACACGCTGCCACTGATCCCCTGGGGCTGAGACAGCGGAATTGATGAGGACTCCATTCCATGTGGGGCTGCCATGGTCAAAACCACTGGGGACAAGAGCAGGGGGAGATGTGCGATGTGACAGTGCCTGTCCCCTCGTGGGCACAGGGACTCTGCATGCTGGGCACCAGGAGTAAGCTGGGCAGGAATTAAGCACATTAACTTACAGAGCAAAACAAACCGATTGCTAAGGTTTAACCAGATCAGTGACTTTAAAGAGCTCAGCAGGGAAGAGAGAACTGGACCAAGATGCTCTTAGCACAGTAAGGCGTGCACAAGGCAGCCAGAGCAGCAGGAACCAGCTCCCGAAACCTGGAAGCAAGACCCTGGATGGGGACATAGGGACAGGCTGCATTGGCTGGGGGTGCTGGGGCAGGAGGACACAGGGTGCTGAGGACAAGGTGTGCCTGCCTTTGTCACCCTGGGCCCTGGGTGGTATCCCCCACCTGCACCACTCTCCACCCAGGGGATGGGGTGGCTGCAAATTCTATGCTGACCCCCTCCCTGTCCCTTGGGCCTGGGGTGGGGGGGGTTGGCAGACTGTCAGCGGAGGGGTTTGGGCAGACAAGGAGGGTGACTGAACTGAAAGGAGGGGATTTATCAGCGTTTCTCAGCAGAGCTGAACCGAGGGGTGAAACACAAGGGGGTGAAGCATCATGGGGGGAGGGGGGAGCTGATCACCACAGGATGAGGGGGGAGGGAGCAGATGAAAATACGCGTAAGGTCAACAGGAACCGAAAACATGACCAGATGTCTTCCCAGTCCCAGTGGTGTGGTGACCTCCAGCACCAGCTCCCCCCAGAAAGGCTGAGGGGAGCCCAGATTGGGCTCAGCTGCCCAAAAGGGGCAAATCAGGGGCCAAGGAGTCAATTTCCACCGTCTGTAGCTAATTTGGGCTGCAGCGGCCTCTTGAAAGAGTAAAGGGTGGAGGGGGAAAAGGCATGAAATGGAGACTGGGGGGGGAGGGTGTCCCAGGAGGAAAGGATTAAGGTGGAGGCAGTGGACTGGGGGAAATGTCTTTTAATACAGCGCCCCGTACAGGGAAATGCTGGGGATGGGGAGATGCTGCGGGGATGAGGGAGAGCTGGGGAGGGCAAGATGCTTCGGGGGGAAAGGGGGAGCGGGAAGGAGGCCAGGCGTGGTTGGGGACCCCAGTGCCGGGGCAGGAGGGGGGAAACCGGGTTCCCTCTGCCCGGTCTCCCGCCGGCACCGGCGGAGCTTGCTGCGCGGCGCCGGGCTGAGGGACGGCGGCTCCTGCAGTGCCCTCTTGCGACGCCGACCTGGAGGAGCTCTGAGCATCCCTGTTCCCGGGACCTAACCTGGGGACCTTCAGGGGGACAGTCCTGTCCCCGCATCGCCCTCATCCCGTCCTTTTCCCACCCCCTCTATCGCATCCACTCCGTCCCTGTCCCCCCTCCATCACCCTCACACTGCCCCTGTCCCCCCTCCATCATTCTTGCACCAGAATTTAATCTCTGAGGACTTTTTGTCCCTTCCCATGGGTGCCTGCACCCCTGCCACCCTCGCTAGCACCGGCCTCGGGCCAACACGCTTTACTGGGACTCACCCGCAGGAATTAACAGCGGAAAAGGGAGAAGCTGGGCTTAGGTATGAACATGTCATATTAATTCTGTTTTTCCCAGAAAGTCTGTAACAAAATTAATCTCATAAAACCAACAAGTGTTGGTGCTATTTATGTAACCTTATTGGTGGTGAGTGGGGTTATGTAAAGTCCTGCCCCCCCCAGCCTGGAGCAGGGGATGCTCCCAAAGGCAGGCAGCAAAGGAGGTGGCTTCTGCTCTATGTTGTCCCTCTGACCTTCTGCTGGGGGTTGTGTGGGTTTTCTCCCCAAAATTCATGCCCCTAACAGGCCCAGGACCCTCCAGTAGAACTTTGCTGTGCCCATTGGGCGTGAGCAGCCTGGTGAGGGTGTCAGCTGGAGCTTTCTGGGGGGTGGCACAAAGCTTCTGTGGTGTATGGGGCATGGTGGGGCTCATGAGCCAGGTCACAAAACTAGATCGGGACAGTTCCTGGCTGATGTTGTGGGAGGCTTCTGGGTGGTGGCTGGACCAGCCTTGTCCATCCAGAGGGTGAACATGGATGTGTTCAGGGCTACAAAGATGATGAGGGGCCTGGAGCATCTCTCTGATGGGGAAAGGCTGAGGGACTTGGGTCTTTTTAGTCCAGAGAAGAGAAGGCTGAGGGGGGGATCTAATCAACACCCAGAAATATTTCAACGGTGGGTGTCAGGAGGATGGGGCAGGGGCTTTTTTCAGTGGTGCCCAGGGACAGGACAAGGGGGAACAGACACAAACTTGACCATAAGAAGTTCCATCTAAACATGAGGAGGAACTTCTTCATTTTGAGGGTGGCAGAGCCCTGGCAGAGGCTGCCCAGAGAGGTGGTGGAGTCTCCTTCTCTGGAGACATTCAAACCCCACCTGGACATGTTCCTGTGGGACCTGCTCTGGGTGAACCTGCTTTGGCTGGGGGTTGGACTGGATGATCTCCAGAGGTCCCCTCTAACCCCATACCATTCTGTGATTCTGTGTGGGTGCCAGCACTGCTGCATCTGTGGTGTCAGGATGAGGCTCACTGTACCCCACAGCACAGCTTCAGGGGGCTCCTGTGGGCTGGGGACCAGAAGTGTCCTGCAGGAGCTGCTGCAGAAGTCACTGGATGAGGATTTACCTGCAGAGATGTTGCCCAAAACCTTGGCCGAGGAACTCATGCGGATGCAGACGGTGAGGGCTGCTCCCACGCAGCACGGGCAATCTCAAGGTGTGTTATCCCAGCCATGACAAGCCACCATGTAATGGGATTTTTGGGGTTGGCTTTTATTTTCTTTTTCTTCTTTTTCCTGAAACAGGTATTGCCTCTTACTCCGGCACCAGCCTGGGGAGCCCCTGTTACTCCTCCACTCCAAAAGCCAGGTTTCGTATGTGGCCACAGCCACCCTCCCCACCACCCCAGGCAGTGTAACTGCATTCACTGCTCATCCTGCCAAAGGAGGGGACATCCATCCCCCCACCGGGGGAGATGGAGGCGACCTCAACTGTCTTTCCCCATCCTTGGAAATCCCGAGTGTAGCTTTCCCTGGGCACACAGAGCAGATGGGTATCCTTATTTGAGGCAAATTGTACTTATTTGCAGGATGGAACTGTGGGGATGCTTGGCATCTGCTCCCTGCCCTTCCACCGACCCTCTCGTCCTCGCTGACTGCACCAGCCTCCCCCATCTGGGAGGAAAATGAGAATAAGCCTGTGAATTATAATAGATGTCATGTTCCAGCTAAAGATACTGCAGGAACACAAAGTGTGATGAGATCGTTGCTGTACTGAGACTGAAAGGTGGGGAGGAACCGTTGCATGGGAGGATTTTGAATGGTTTGGGTCTTACTGGTTTAATGGAGTTCATTATATTTCCCCCCCCCTGCCCCTGCAATTCCTTTAAGTAGGTTCTGCTCTAATCAGGTCAAAAGCTGATTTGTGAATAATCACCAGGGTGGAGGAGGGGGGGGAGGGAGGTGGAAATCGAGGGATTTAAGCCCAAGCTGTGCATTTCATACCATTAATTGAAAGCCGGGGAGAGATAATGTGTCCCTTCTCCTGGCTGAGACCCGTAAGCTGCTATTAGCGGCAAACTCCCCACCCGGCTGGGGGGAATCACCTCCTGGTTGGGATTACAGCTCTGCACGCACGGGAAAACCTCCAGTGAGCAGTGATTTAGCAAAAGGGCAGAAATTAGGGAGCATTGGGGAGATATGGGCTGTCCCAGCCCCTGTGAGCTCTGCATAGGGGAGCACAAAACCAGAAAGAATTGTCTGAAAACAGGGATTAACAGGAGAAATGCAAGTTTCCCCCCCCCACCCCAAGTGCTGCTGCCTGACTTTGTCACTGTGAAGTCGTGCTGGCAGCTCAAATATTTCTCTGCCACCCACTTCCTGCACGCATTCGTGTGTGTTTTGTACCTTATTTGTGACCTTATACAGCTTCTTCAGGACAGATTGTGCATGTATGTATAGCTACACCTATACATGTACACCTGAGGTGCCTGGCAGAGACCCCGGACACCCGCAGTGACCCTGCTATGGGCAGCTCTGAACATATTTTCCACATCCCCACACCCCCAGAGTGGGGGAAGAGGTCAATAATCAGAGAAACCCACTCTGGTGTTAATTACATGCCATCAGCAGGGCTTATTTGTTAATCAGCATTCTAATCGCTCTCCGGGTTATCTTTCAGCCAGCACCTTAAGGACACTGAGCATAATGAATAAAGTAATGAATAAAGTTTACTTCTGCCTGTGCCCTGCTGCAGAGGGTGGGCAGCACCGGGGCGGGCAGGAGTCCGGCGGCAGCACCAGCCGGAGCAGAGGCGAGAAGCGAGGATTATACAACAGACCTGCTGTCTCACACCAAGGTAGTGGCGGCACATTCATGAGTCAGTGAAATTCCCTTCCCCTTCCCTCCCATCCCCCCCCCCTACACAAATCAAGTGGGTTTTTTTAATAATTTGAATAAATAAATAAATAAATAAATAAGGGCAGTGAGTTTCCCAGCAGGGGGGAGGGATCCATGCAGCGCCCCCCACCACCCCTTTCCATTCCCATCCCCAGGGAAAGCCACTCTGCGAAAGCTCGGCGCAGCAAAGCGAGACCCCTGTTTTGGTGGCTTGGCAAGTGGCCGAGGGATGCTGTTAGCCCAGAGATGGTGAATGCTGCAGCTGTGTCCGGCAAAGGAGTGGGCTCAGCTCACAGAGGGCTTTGCCGGCTGAATCGCTGCAGTTCCCGGTGAGGAAGGGATGATGCTGTCAGGTCCGAGCCCTCCATCCCAAGGCCAGCTCAGGGCTGGTAGGGCAGCCTGGGGACAGTGATGCCAGAGCCCTGCAGAAGCCTTCTGCCTGGAGAGGGGTGCTTTGTCCTGAGCCCCCCTCCACCTCCTCATGCCTTCTTGCCCCTCCGGAGACGACAGCGGTAGGTTCTGCTGCAGAGTGACATTGGGAGGTGCCCAAGGACTCTTGCTGGAAGCACAGGGGAGGCTTCGAGTGTCACCTGCTCAGTCAGTCATCAAAGCAGTCCCCAAAATCCAGCTTGGGAGGCAAACAACACCAGCGCCGTTGTGAGGACCAGTCCCCTTCTGCTGTCTGTCCCCATGAGGGTCCACGTTGGTCCACAGCCAAAATCATAGTCCAGGGATGGTGGAAGTGGGGTGACCCCAAGGCCGCTCAATTCCCCCTCCAAGGCTTGCACAGGGGCATGTAAAGGCTGCAGCACCTGAGCCCCAGTGTGAGGCACAGTCCACCAGTGTCCTGCTGGCCTGGGGACCCCCCCTTGTGGGTAGTGGGGCTCAGACAGGGAAGGGGCCCTGCCCCATAGTGACTGCCCTGAATCTGCTGCCTTTGGGGGGGAAGTAACAGATGCCAGCAGCATCTGCTGACAGCAGACTGCCCTATAAGCACCCCCAGACCTGGCAAGATCCTCCAGGGACCCCAGACCCTGTGTGGTCCCTCATGCACCCCAGAACCCGCAGGGTCTCCCAACCCCAAGGGGGTCCCCAGATCCTGCTGGGTCCCTGAGATCCCACACACACTGCAGGATCCCTCTGGAACTCCCAAAACTGTCTGGGTCCCAATTCAGCAGACTCCCCAGGAGTCCCTCAAGCTCCCCAAGACCCCTCTGAGTCCCCACCCCATTGCGTCCCTGAGATCCTGCAGGGTCCCAACCCATCAGACTCCCTAGGAGCCCCATCAAGGTCCCCCACACACCCCATTGGGTCCCCCAGATCCTGCAGGGTTCCAGCCCATCAGACTCCCCAGGACCCCCTCAAGGTCCCCAGGACCCCTTCATAGTCCCCCCACCCCATCAGGTTCGCCAGATCCTGCAGCATCCCAATCCACCCAACTTCCCAGGACCCCCTCAAGGTCCCCCACCCTCTATCTGGTCCCCGAGTTCCTGCAGGGTCCCAGCCCATCAGACTCCCCAGGGCCCCCTCAAGGTCCCCAGCATCCCTTCATGGTCCCCCCACCCCATCAGGTCCCCCATA
>VXBJ01005357.1:110675-143245 GCA_013400055.1 Nycticryphes semicollaris | reverse complement strand
CGCCCGCCGCCGCCGCTTCCCCCGGCAGGGCCGCCCGGGCCGGGCCTGGGGGCAGCAGCAGGCCGCGGCCGGGAGGGAGGGAGGAAGAGGCGGGAGCTGCCCCCACACACACCGGGGATCCCCACGGTCCCTGTACTCCCCCGAGACCGGGGTGCCTTGGGTACCGTCCGCCCGCTCCGTGCGCCCCGGGCCTTTCCACGGACAGGCGCACCCCGGCCCCCCGCCCCCCAGCTGGGGCACAGCCCCTGCCCCCGGGGCTCCCCCNGTACTCCCCCGAGACCGAGGTGCCCCGGGTGCCGTCCCCCTGCCAAGACCGGCTTCTCCCTCTCCTTTCCCCTCCCCTCCCGCCCCGGCCTTCCCCGAGACAGTCGCCACCCGTGCCCCTCCGCCGGGCCCTGGGGGACAGACCCCCCCGCCACGGGCTGTCCCTTCGCTGTCCTTGTGCCCGTCCTGCTCTCTCCCCTCCTGCTACGCTGGGGCCTTTCCTGCCCTCGTCCTGGGGGGGTGGTGTCCGTAGGAGCTCTCCCGAGGGGGGTCGGGTTGGCATTCCAGGGCTGAAAAATTCCAGGGGGGGAGAAGGTGCGGTGGGGTAAGGGCAAAGGCAGGCCCTGCCAGCCCGGGTCAGCAGCTCTGCTGGAAACCGGCTGTTCCTCACTGCTGGCATCTCCTCTCCCCAAAATCCACCCTCTCAAGGATGTCCAGGGGCCGTGGGGAGGCAGAGGTAGCTCTGCTTGGTGCCCAAGGGGGCAGGGGGTGTGTGTGTCTCCCCCCCCCTTGCAGCACTTTGGCTGTGAGAAGGAAAGGCCAAACTGTTTTCACCTGCACCGCGGCAGAGGCCTAGTTGGTCACAGGAATGGAGCCAGGGGGTGTTTTGGGCCAGAAGCTTTTGGCAAGAGGCAGTTCCCTGGCCGGGTTGTTGATGTCCCCAGCAGGTGACAGGGAGGACAGAGCAGCACAGAGGAGATGCTGGTTCCCTGTCACCCTGGGCCAGGGTCTCTATCACTGCCTGGTGCTGGCAGAGCAGCCTGGTGTCCGGGGGTCTTTATGGGGTGGCTTTCAGCTCCTGGCAAGGCTGCTTAGAAACTCAGCCCCTGATGCTTCCATATGTTTAGGGGAAGTTGTATCTTAAATCTTGTATCCTGATTTTAGGTTCTCTGCCTCCTGTTTATGTTAATACTTTGGCTTCTCTAGCTTCTGGAAAGAGTGGCAATAGGGTTATTGGCAGACCGATGGGACTTTATTAAGTAGCTCCACAACTTAATTTAGCTTTTTTTTTTTTTAAAATCTTTCAAAGGAAATCCTGTCCTCTGAACAATGAAGATCTTAGACCCCGGCTAACTCTTAGACACGCAAACTGTTTGTGACTCCCTCCTCGCTCTCCTGAAGCAGATGTTGAAGTTCTTTAGAAGGATCTTCTCCATTCCCACCCGGTGCCTGCATCAGAACAGAGGAAGCTCCCAACGATCTTGTGAGTGTCAATTCAAACGTGGATTTTACTCCCAAGCTTTTGTTTATGGCTGGGTTAAGCAGCTGCCTGTGGGTTTCGGTCTAATCCATTGCTTGGGCCAGAGAAAGCATTGGATTGAGGAGCTGTGTCTTGTACGTGCTCCAGGGGAACTCTTCAGGCATGTGATCCAGTGGTCAGGGAAACACGAGTTGTGCTGGGAAGGGGAAAGCAAGCTCGGTGTTGGGGTGTCTCTGACGTCTGATACAGCTGGGACAATGTCAGCCAAGGGGTTTCCTCTCTGGGCCTGCACCAATTTTTTCTGTCGAGCTGAGATAATGCTCGTCCCTATGCGAAAGGCGCTTTGAAATCTCAGAAGGTTGTATGTTGTTATAAAAAGGATGAGCAACGTCCCAGGAAGCAGTTCTGTCTTTACACAGCTCAAATGTTTCCAGTTTCCTTTTTTAAAATTTGGAACTGCATTATAAAAGTGATGAAGCTGAGGTGGGGGGAGGAGGAACCCTGTTGTTCTGAAGTGAAAGCAATCAAAACTCTCCACTGATGCCGAGCTTAGGGAGCTCTGCCTGCTCAGCACTGAAACTGGAGCGTTTGGGGCTTTTGTATTTAACATATTGTCCAGGAACGTGCAAAGGATGCTCCTGGGATGTGCGCTACTTAGGGGTTTCTTTTTTTTTAAGCTAACAGAGCTGAAGTATTCCTGGAAAGCAGCAGTGTGCTGCCTGGTTTTCAGTCTGCGCCTCTTCCTTTGTGGGGACAACATTACTGGTTTTGTTTGTTGGGGTTTTGTCTTTTTGGGGTTTTTTTTCCCCAAAAAAAAGGAGGGGAAATAGAAGTAATGCTCTTGCAAGGTGGGACAGATGTATTTATTCATGCTTGAAGTGCCCTATGGAAAGAATACAGTAGAGCAGCAGGGACAGAAAGCTATGGCTGGGCTCTCGCTGCTTATTAATTAGCCTAATTAGTATTTAAAAGGATCTCTTGGGGGTGAAAGCAGTGTTAGCTTAGAAGAAGCTTAGAAACCGTGGACAATTTAGGGGCCTGCCATAGTGTGGGATAAAAGCGGCAGCGCTAGAAGGGGAGAGTGCCAGCCCCAACCTGATGGTCCTTGCCATCGCCTGGTGGTGAACTTCCTTCGTTATAACCAGGAGATTTAACGTGCCAAGCTCTGCGTGTTGGATCCGTGGAGCTAAAGTGTGACCCAGTACCCTGGAAAAAAACAGTTCACTCCTGTGAGCAGACCCGGGGCTGTTGCGTTAGTGCAGCGGCTACGAGAAAACCAGTTGAGCAGAGACTCTGCTGTGGGATTTCTGCAGGAGGTTTTGCTCCCGCGAGGCGTGATTTGAGACCGACTTGTGGACAAGATCTTTTCTTTAATCCAGATGAAGGCATGGGTTTTCATAGGAAAGCCTTTAACGTAACGCAGCCTTAGCATGACTAGTGAAAACCATCAGTGTTGCTCTGCGCCGTCACTGCTAAATCCTCGACATTTAAATAGCATCGACTAATCCGGAGTCTGAATTGGCAGCTTGCACAATGATTGATTGCCTGTCACCTCCTCCTGGGCACGGTGTGTTTTGAAATGGATAAGTGCTGTCAGGGCCCAGCTTAAGATTAAGGAATGCAAAGACAAAGGGGGAAGTTGTTTAAAAGGGGATACTTTCCCTTTGGAGCCTGTCAGTTGGCTCCACCTATGGCTGAGCTGCTCATTTATTGCTCTGGAGCAGCGGCTCTGGAGCCTGACTCTTCTTCCAGCTACGCTGAGGAAACCTCTTCTGAAGGCTACAGGGATTTTGAGGTCTTAAAAATCGTCCTTTTAAAACCACCTGTCTTCTGCTTCAAGCATCTACCGAAAGGAAGCAGCAAAACTAGAGTAGTCAGAGAGCTCCGGAGCGCAGGCTGGATTCCCGCTCTATGTGACAAGTGAGAGCAGTGTGAGCCCTAATGCTAAATATTCCTGTAAATAATTGAATTATTGAATTGGTGAATGGCTGAATTTGGATGTTAAGTCCTTCTCTGTTGACCAACAGCTCGCTAAGGTGAGACTGATGACAAATGCTTGACTTGAGACCTTCTTGTTCTCCAGGTGCCTGAGCGGTGAGCCATGCTGGGCCGGAAAACAGGACTCCCCCACAACCTGAACAGCCACCACCAGCTGAACCAGTCCTACCAGGAGGCTGTGCCCCTGCCGACCAGACCATCCAAGGAGACAGATGTCAGTTTGGAGGTGTTCGGTGGCTCTACGCCTGAAATCAAGCAGAGCCGCACCAGAGCCCAGCAGATGCGGGACAGGAAAGGTCGCAAAGCTGACACCAAAGACTCAAATGGGAGAGAGGCAGAAACAATTACCTTTATTTCTGGTACAGCAGAGGCTCCCCCAAACCAGAGCTTCTGCTGTTCTTCTCTGTCTCAGGCCTGGAACACGTACAAGGCTGTTTTCTGTTGTATAGTGACCTGTGGGGGTTGCTTTCAGGACTGCAGTGTCTGTATCCCCTACCCAGGGCCCACTGAGACCTCCACTGATGATGGAAAGAACGGAGATTACAATGGGCGACTGCCAAACAGCCCCACCAACGTCTCTCCCGCTGAGAAGAATGGGAACCAGATCAAAAAGTCCAGCATGGGCAGCAGTTTCAGTTACCCAGATGTGAAACTGAAGGGCATTCCTGTCTATCAAAACAGGAGCCCCAGCCACCACCTGGAATCGGATTCATGCTGCAAAGAGCTGCTGCCAGAGAAGCCCTTCAGGAACAGCATAGAAAAGCCACCGCTTCCCAGCAGTCACCGGAGTTCAGAGGAGTATTATTCCTTCCACGAATCCGACCTGGACATCAGCGAGCTGAACGGTTCCATGTCCAGCAGGGAGATCGACGTCCTGATCTTCAAGAAGCTGACGGAGCTCTTCAGCGTCCACCAGATCGACGAGCTGGCTAAATGCACATCAGACACTGTCTTCCTGGAGAAGACCAACAAGATCTCGGACCTCATCAATAGCATAACTCAGGACTACAACCTGGACGAGCAAGATGCCGAATGCAGGCTGGTCCGAGGCATCATACGCATCAGCACCCGGAAAAGCAGGGTCCGGCCCCATATTTCTGTCCCAGCCAACCAGAGCCACGAGGAAAAGTCCAGCAGAGGCAACGCACCAGACAGCGGGAACGAAACGATGCTGGAGTCCATGGTCATCAGCCAAGACGGTACGTGCAGGGTCCTTGGTGTTACCGCTTTGACACAAGGAGGGTTGTGTTATCAAAGCCGTGGAGTTACGGCAACGGAGCGGGGTTGAAAGCTGATGCCTGTCTTCGGGCTGGGCTTATTTCCCTGGGTTGCGTGAACAGAGGTCCTAATGTGTAAATGTTACTGGAGACCTCTGCTTCTCACCAGTCACTGCGTTGTGGCTTTCTTGATAGTATCTTTCACTGGCTGCTGAGCAATATAAGGGCTTATTCTGCTGCTACTGCAATGATTCTGGCTTTCCTCCACACCTCTAAGCTAGGCAGAAAGACCGTGAGTCAAACTTAACTGGTATGACCAGATGAGCTGGCTTGTTCCAGAGGATGTCCAGTTACTAAGCTGGCTCTCTCCCCTGTGTCCTACCAGTGCTCTTTGCTAATGCCACCCTCAGATCGTGACAGAGTGGCTTCTGGGAGCCGAGACTTCCTCTACGCAGTGGGGTGAGCCAGTAAATAGCCCTGCAAAGAGAAGGGAAGGGCTGCTACCGGAATTGCCTCCTGGCTGTTTCAGGGATGCTTTCTTCCTTCTCTGGAGCAGGCTGAAGTGAGTGACCTCCAGAACAGGTTCTGAGAGAGTTTGTTGTAGAAAGCCCTTGAAAAGCTGAGTATAGAGGGCATGGGGACATCCAGAAGTCGTGGAGGAAACTGGGTGACTCTTGTGCTTTCCAGTTTTAACAGTAAGGCTGCTGTTGCTTCCTGGTATTTAGGGACTAATAAAGCTCAGATTACCAAGACAATGGTGGAAGCAATCTGAAGAATCAGACTCTACCTCTCCTATTACCCAGAGGGTGGTGCCTTCTGAAGGAGTACGTTCATTCCCTGACAGGGCTCTTTACTCTTGAGTCACAGCTGCCCGTCCTTTCCCCTCTCAGGCCCTTCTTGGTTTTTCCTTCCAGATCTGGCCGTGCAAATATCAGAAGAAACACCAGCAGATGTGATAGCCAGGAATATGAGGCGGCACAGCAGTGCAGGTAACATACCTGGCCAGGGGTGTGAGCTGCAACAGCACCACAGGAGTGAGGGGAATGTCCTGAACTTCCTCCTATTACATTTGCAATTCAGTTTTTCACCATTTACAAAGGCTGAGCTGACATCTGCCTCTTCAGTTATCCTCAGGCTTCCCTCGAGCTTCGGGAGTAAGGGGAGCTCAGAGCCTGGGTTGGTGGGTCCTTCTGAAAAAGACTGAAACCCAAGTTTGGAGTGTTCTTTGGACTTGGCTTGAGAGCTTTCAGTCTCTGGGTGTCCCCACAAAGTTTGGGGCTGTATTTGGGGTGTGACCAGCTGAGGTCACAGCTGGGTTATACTGGGAACAAAAGGAACTGTGCAGAAAGGGAAGCAGGGGATGGAGCGACGGGCTGTCCCCTGAGCTCTGATCCTCACACTCTGCTCCAAAGAGCAGCCCAGGGCTAAAAGACAAGTTTTCTCCTGCTTAATAACAGATCTGTCCCAGGAGATGGTTACAATACGGGCAGGGTTGCTCCCTGCCTGTGGGCTTTGTGTGGCTTTCTCCTCCCTCATGATACACAAAGCCTTTTGTGGCAGCTGCTTGCTTAACTGCCAGGCGCTCAGCTCCCTGGTTCACCTTGTCTAATTGTCACCATCTCTTCTCTTTCCTCTCCAAGGTTCTCCAACAAGCAGAGATTCTTCTTTCCAAGACACAGAGACTGACTCATCTGGGGCACCTCTGCTTCAGGTGTATTGTTAAGGAAAAGGACCCGAGCAGCAGGCAGGCGTTTCGAGGCTTTGCTGCAATCAGATTTCTCCTCTTGTAATATGGAGCGTACTACGCCATTATTCCTCCCCCCCTCCAGTCTGCCCTGATCCTTTGTTGAAGCCAAATTTCTCCTGCTGTCTGAATTTCACTGGATTTTTAAATATTTTTTTTTTTTTTTGGACAATATAGAACATCAAGGAAGTGAATTGTGGAGCTGATGAATTTGGGAGGTGGAGTGTGTGCCCAGGGAGGAGAAGATGGACAAGGAAGTCTCACATACCTTGTGCCTCTGTGATTTCCATAGTTCACCTTTAGCTTCAACAACCTCAGTGGCCCAGCCTTTTCCCTGTTTTGAGGATCTCTTGCACGGCTCTTGCTTTCTGGCATTGCCTAAGTTAAATGGGGTAGGGAATAACTGGATGGTGTCTCTGGGTTTGTGCTGATGCTGAGGTGAAGGCCAAGTATCTGCTCCCTGGGGACCCAAATCTCCATTTAATGTGGCTGGGTTGGTCCCCAAAAAGGTAAGTCCCCTGTCCATGGGGTTGGCAGGGCAGTATCTGCCCCTTAAGTGGTGTCCCCTCCTGTCGCCCTGAAAGGAGAAGGTTGAGGTAACGTGGTTCATTTAATCTTTGGCCTTTTGGCATCTCTCTCAAGCTAGTGCTAATTGCAGAGGGGTGGGATGCCTGGACAGATGTGCCACTCGTCACCCGAGCAGGCGGTGGGGATCAGCTTTGCAGTCGCTGCCAGGCTGATGTGAGCTGTGGGCAGGGGGTGTGACCTGTTGGACGCGATGATCTGTGACTTGCGGGCCAGGAGGCTCTTCCTCCCTCATGCACCAAGCCCTCTGCGTCTCCCCATCACGCTGACTGCTGGGGCAAGCCCTCTGCTCAGGTTATGCCAAGTGAAGTTCATTTTTAGGTTTTAGTAATTAAGACTTGAGCTGTTTTGAGGGATTTTCTAGCAGAACAGTCACAAGTGCCTTGCTTTGAAAGAAAAGCTTCCCCTAAGAGTGGCTCCAAGGAGGTCTGTGAGGAACTGCTTGGTCCTGCCTTTCTCCTGGGTGCCTTCTCCTTCCCTTTGCTCCTCTCAAACTGCTCCGAGGCAGGAGATGTGGAATCACTGCCCCGAGGGCACGGCGCCAGGCGACCTTGAGGGCTGCAGGGCTGCAGTGGGAGGAAGCTCTATCTTCCTGGTGTTGCCACTTGGTTGTTTATCAGAAAGTAAACAGGTGAAGCCGTGGGACTTATTTATACGTTCAGGTGCCCTTGGACGTGAATAGAAAACACTTTGTTGAATTTACCAGCCATAGAATAAACACACCCACCGTTTTTGGGGGGAGAGGGAAACCAAAATAGGCCCCGTGCTTTGATGTGGACCCTGGTTTTGTGCCTTAATTGGACTGAAATGTGCCTGTATTTCATAGCCTGTGATTACTCTTCAAAAGGTTGGGTAGTGGGGAAAGGATTTAATCCCTCCCATGAGCAGTCAGGCTTACTTAAACCAGCCAAAGCCCTTTGAAATGTACAGTTTAAGTCCCTGTTTGAGCCTGTTTTTGTAGACTGCTTGCATTTCAGAGCATGCTTTCATAAATCACGGACGTTACCGAGACCACACCTCGAGATGCTGACGGGGAGCAGTTCTGAAAATAAAGGGGAGAGATTGAGATTCGGATTTACCTTCCCCTCCTTACTTTGTTGGGTTTTTTTTTTTAAAGAAAAAGCTGTCTGTTGATGAAAAATCCCACTCAGGCAAGGAAGAGACTTGAAGCAAAGCCAGGCCGGGACTCCCGGAGGAGGAGCTGTGTTTGGTTGCCCTCCTTCCGAATGCCACCTGGACCGATGGGGCCCGTCTGGCTCCCTCCTTCTGAACAGCTTTGTACATACGGATATTTGGAGAAGTTTACTTAAACCTGTGCACTGAGGCGTCAGCCTGGGTCACGCCGACACGGAGCTGTGCGGTCTGGGTGCTGGAGCTTTTGGAGACGAGGGGCTGGAAGAGCTGCCGATCGCTATTACAGATGCAATAGGACATTTATTTTAATTTTTTTAATGTTTAGTCTGCGTACGAAGAGTGAATGTGTACGGATTAAGCTTGCAAAACAAAAAAAAAACCCTGCCCCCAAAAATTTCCCTACGAGGAAGGCTGTCAGCTCGATGGTCCCTGAAGCTGATGCACCTGTGGTGTCTTAAACGGGATTCTTTTGCACTCCTTGGCCTTAAATGTCTGATTCGGTCGTTTTTATAAAGCAAAACATGTTGCTCTTTACCTGTGCTGTGTCTTTTACGTTCCTGCTTGCATCCGTTCGGGGAGAGCATCCCTCAGTGGAGGGGGGTTTACTCAGGGGGTTGCGGATCCCTGCTGTCCCAGCACAGGATATCCCAGATGGATAAAGATATTTTCATCCATTTGGCAGCACTTTCTCGTGCCTGGGGAGGGGGGAACTCTTCAGGGGGCCTGGATGCCAGGCTGGTGAGTGGCACGTGGGGAAGCTGGGTGTGAATAACAGAGCCTTTGGGGAAGTGCCTGCTTGCATGCAGGGTAACCTAGACCCTTCCCTGAGGGGTGATGCTGGAACTGAGCTCTGGAAAAACTGAGCCTGGGGTGGAAGAGTGTTTCCACCTCGTTCCCTGTGTTGTAGACACCCCTTCCCTGATGGTGGGGCAGGGTCTGCTTGGGGAAGAAGATTGGGTTCAGCCTCTACCCCTGTGACTTCAAGGACCAGTTCGGCGCTTCCTAATTTCACGAGGAAAACTCAGCTGATGACCCACAGAGCTCCATTCCCTGCCCCTGCCCTTCCCTCACCCTCCCTGGGCAGGGAGGTGGTCCTGGGTGGGTTTTTCCCCCCTCCCCCAGTGCTCAGGACCAACTCTGATGCACAGGGTGGATGGTGTGAAGGATTGGAATGAACCCCTTGGTTTTTTTTTTCCTTTAAGTTCAGTCTCTTAAGGACTTGTGATTCTTTTCTAGCCTGTGCAGAAAGGCAGAAGACTGAGCCCAAATTAGAGTCCTTCTGTGCATGGTTTCCTGCCTGTTCTGTCCTGATCTTGTTAAATGAAGACTGAGTTCAACCTGGCCGGCCACCCTTCAGCAGCAAGCAGAGTCCATAGCGGTTGTGCCAGAGATGTGTTTCCTGGAAGGATTTTAAAGCCCTGAACAGGTAAATGTTGCTTTCTCTCAGCTGGGAAAGGGTCTCCAGACACAGAGCCCTTGACCCAGCTCATTGGGGCCCCAGGGAAATGGAGCAAAGGCTCTGGCAGCAGCTTCTTGGCCAACCTCCAGCAGCCTGTGCAGGGATGTGGCTGTGTCACTGCTGTCTCTGTTGTCCCCACCTCCTCCTGAGCCACCCTGCTAGTTCCCCCTGCAAGTCTGGGCCACATTTTTTCTGCCCTCTGCCTGTGTGCCCTCCCTTCTTTAAATTTCTGCAGTGCTTTTCCTGGAAGAGGTTGGTCTTCCCTCAAGCAGCAGAGTGACCGAGTGGCTGTAACGTGCCTGTAGTGCTTCTGCTTCTCTTGGGCACGTTGAATCCCTGGGGAAAGGCTGTTTCTGGAGGTTGTGGGGTCCAGTTGCTGCTCAGTGGGGCTCTGTCTGCTGAGTGCCCAGCCCGGGAGCTCATCCCATTTCCTAACCATCTAGTTGTTCCAAAACCCCTGCTGCAAGATCATTGAAATTCCTGGAAATACTTGAAAACTTGACATTTAAAAGTATAATCCCCCCAGTCTCTCTGCTGTCAGCCCCATGTTCAGCAACTCTCCTGCTTTTGAGTTTGCTGCACGGCTGATGGATTTCCGAAGGTTGTGTTTGCTGTCGATGGAATTGTCTTGGCTGTTGCTGTAGTGTAGGTTTTTTCGCTCTAAGCACGAGTGTTGAGTGCTCTGCTGAGTGATCTGGCAGAAAGACTTGGTTGTCTGAGGGGGCGAGCTTAGAAACACAAGAGCCCTTTACCCAGCTGCACGCCTGTAAACATGCTCTTTTCATGCAGGTACTTCCTTTTGGGAGCCTGACTCAGCACCTTTCTTTTCCTGAAGATGTTGTTTGGTTTTTATTTGGCTTGGTTTTGCCAAGAGACTCTCCAGAGGCTCCCACTGGCCATGGGTTCTTGCCCTGCCACAGAAGTGCTGCTCTTTAGTACAGTAACTTGGGTAGGACGGGAGGTACCGCACAGCTCAAGCCACCCAATGCCCGTGGTTCCTTGGGTGCGGGTTAAGGAAGGCCAGTAACTCTGCTGGGAAGGGATGCATGAGGCTTTTGAGTGCTAAAGAGCTAAATGATCTATTTCAGCATGGTTTAGAAGTTAGAAAGCAAATGGATTGACCCTGATTCTTTCCAGCCTGGTCCTTAGTAACAGAGGAACTGTGGCTTCACCTCAAAGCAGGTGGTAACGTTAAAATACCCAGTGCCTCCGTTTCCTCCTTTAGGCCTTTGCTCACTCTTTGCTCTGTCCAAAGCAGTCCTGAAGCCTGGGTTGCTTCCTGCATGGTCTAAGCTGCAATATTCATTAATGAAAGCTAAGCCAAGAGGTAGTTTTAGAAGAAAAAATAAAAATAAAAGACCAGAGAGAACTCTGACCATCTAGAAAGCTCCTGTGAGCCTGTCTGCCTTCATGGTTTCTTTTAAAGGACATGAGAAGGGGCGCAGCAGCGAGGGAGCTGTGTCTGGGCGGGTGGAGGAGCTCTGGGCTGTGCTGGTGGCTGCAGCTCCAGCTGGTGGCAGCACTGAAACGCCTTCTCCCGGTGACTTCACACGGGCCTGGAAAGGCAAAGGGACTGTCACCGGCTGCCGCCCTCCAGCACAGCCCTCCCTGGTAGGGACATGTCTGCTGGGGAACACGAGGATGTATTGGTGGGGTTTGGTTCCTGAGATCCCTCGTAGTGCCCAGCATTTCCTTGCCCTGGTCACAAGGATGAGCCACAGTCCACAGTCTCGGGCTGAGGTAGGGATTCACATCTGTTTAAGCCACTTTTGCAGCTGCTCAGCCTAGAGCCAGGGAAATCCAGGGAAGCCTAAATCCAGGGAAAAACTGGATTTTTGGAAGCAAAAGGGTGTTTCTAGTTCACCTTGGCCTGGGGAAAGTCGGTGGCAGCTGGGTGTTTGCAGAGGACAAGGCCGTCAGGAGAAACACCTTCTGTTCCGCTGGCTGGAAGGGTTGAAGTCCAGGGGTATCGCTGGGATCAATCGCTGTTCACAAACACAGCCCCGGGCATTCACCTGCTGGAGGGTTCAGAGCTGCAGTTACAGCCCTGCTCTCCCAGGACTGTTTGCCTTTTCCCCTTTTCCTGCATGAAAGGTAAAATGACACTTCCTTCACTCCCCCCAAAAAAAAATCTCCCTCAGCTTCCTCTGGGGTTCCCGCTGCTGCCTATTCTCTAACTTAACTGTCTTCTCTCAGCTGCTGCCCAACCTGCCTCCTGCAACCCAGAGCTCAGCCTGGAAAACTCAGGTGTCTGAGAATCCTGATTACCCCAACTGCTGCCCTGGCTCCTGTAGGGGCCAAGGACAGGGACAGCCACCGCTATTTCAGTTTTGGTGACACTGTAGGAGCTCTGCACTTAAAACAGGCAGCACAACGCTGTGTAGCAGTGACCCACTGAGCCTATGGTTGCCACTGGGCTCCCAGCTGTTGGATCAGGTTGGACTTGGGGATTCTGGTATCTGAGGTGGTAACAGGGAAATAATGAAGCTGCAGAGAGGTGCCAGTGCCCTGAACCACACACAGGCCCTGCCTGTGCTTGCCCCTTAGCAAGGGCTGGTGGCCAGCTGCATATCCCACTGTTTTCCCCTATCTCCTGCAACCCCAGGGAGCAGTGGAAGAGCTCAGGTGTAGCTGAGAAAAAGTTTCACAGGGTGAAACTTGTCACACACAACCCCCCAGGACAGCAGCTCAGCCCTCCTAGTTCACCACCATTCAGTGCAGACACTGGCAGGTACACTCACACCAGGGCTGAGGGCCACTGAAGCCAACAGAATCCGGCTTTTTTGTTTTTTTACAATAACTGGAGACCCTGTGCTTTGGCCCTGACAAACCAACAAAGAGGCACATGCCAGCAGGGTGAGCTGTGTGATCAACAGGCAGGAGGATCCAGAGGAGAGACAGCTGCCCAGACCTTGCTCTCCCACAAGATCACGGGCTCAAGTAGGTAGGTGCTGCTGGTTTTTGACCAACAAAAGCCTATAAAACTGGGAGGCTAAATGCAAACAATGCCCTAGTACTAAAAAAAAAATTTAAAAAATTAAAATATAACAATATAAAACCACACCAGGTGCAATCCCAGGGTGGACTTTGCCCAAGGAGGTTTTTTAGCCGTTTGTACCTACTCCCTCTGGAAGGAGGTGGCAACATTTCAGGGCAGCAGAGTCAAGAACCACAGGAGCAGGGACCTGGGGTAGCCTATTAAGGACTGACAGGAGCCCGGGCTTTCGTGACACTTCACTCATTAGCTCATCATAAAGCAGACCTGGGGCAAGGGTGGCTTCCTCCATACAGTCACGCGCTGCTACGTGGACAGTGGAGCCTGGAGCAATGAGCCGTGGTCATTCCTGAGTGTTTAAGCTGGGCATGGAGTTTGTCAGCGAGACACAGCTCCTACGGCCTCTCCTTATCCAGAGGGAGAACATCAGTCCAGAGCAGGGACCCTACGAAGCATTTACAGGCAGCTGTATAGAGCATCACCCTCAGCCCTGCCAGGCAGAAACATCTCCCCCCACCCAGCCCAGCACCCTCATTCCCCCAAGTGCTGCCCCCTCCCAGTTCACAACCCAGCCTGGATCCCTTTTTCTGGGAGAAATCACACACTCTGCCTGGAAATAAGCCACTTGGTTTTTTTTTATGTCACACTGCAATTTTAACAAAGGTAAGGACATGCAGAGTAACGCCACTCGTCAGCAGAAGCTCAGCAGAGAAGGTGGCGATGCCTGTCAGTAGTCAGCAGGGGGAGAGGCTCTTGGAAAAGAGGCAGGAGACACACTCCTGGCAAGAACAGCACCCCCAAAACCCCCCTACATCCTCTCCCTTGCCCACAACCACAGACCCTCCCAGTCTTCCCTTGTCGTAGGACAGTGGGGCAACCTCTCCAGCTGCGATGGGAGCCCTCCAGGGCTCAGTCTGTTCCACTTCTGGAAAGAAGAGAAGCAGCAGGAAGGAGGAGCCCAGTCTGTCTCTACTGCAATAGCTTTTGGTTTTGTTTTTAGACTGATGTTTTCCCTTCCCGAGGAGGCAGAAGAATTATTTTACAAAATAAACTGGCCCTTGTTTTCAGAGGAAAGCCGAGTGGAAGAGAGTAAAAGCTCAGGAGTACCTGCTGCCAAACTGAAATGGCAAAGAGTGTGTTAGCAGCTCTGAAGTGCCAGGAGATTAAGCTAAGTGATATGTGAAAACTATATCCCCAAAGCCTCTCAAGCCTGGCTCTTGTAGCCCTAACACCCTTTTTTTGCTCTACCCCCTCCTTCTCTCCTGTCACCTGGGAAATGTGGCAGATGGCTCTGAGAGGAGCTGCCATGGGACGATTCTGTAGCCTTGCGTTCCGCTCAGCACAGGACAAGTGAGGACAACTTCATGGAGCTGCCTCCACAGCGGGCTCGGGTTGGGGTGCTGGAAGTGTTGTCTTGCCCAAGGTAAGGGGTCCCTACCTACAGCAACGTGTATCCTGCCCTGTTCGACCGGCTGACTGAAAGAGGGGGGGAGAAGGGGAGGGCTCAGTTGAATTTAGCCTTTGAAAAGTCCATTTCCGGGTGCTGTTCCATGAATCTGCAAGAAAAAAAACCAAAGAACAAGAAGCTTGGGTGTGAGTCAGCACGAAACAGCTCTGTCTGGGGAGGGTGGGGGGTGGTAAAGCATCCCATACTTTCTGCACTATCGCATTTGCTTCCTCCACAGCAGGGACTGTTTTTCTGAGCTCCTCGGGACACACTCCCCACACCACAAACACTTTTCCTCGGGTCAGCGGTGCCAGCAATCCTACCAAGCCATCAAGGTCAACAAGTCCAGACACATGGGAGTTACTAGTTTATCAAACCCACACCCTTTAACCGCTACCTCTCGGACGGACACGTAGCAGCTGAGACCGATCGTGGGGCAGAGGCGAGATCATGAGGGCAGGTGATGATTTAAACTCAAACTTGTGATCTTAGGCATTACCAGGGACGTGGGGAATATCTCCAGTGCTGCGACAGTGAAAACTCCTGAAGGACGTGACCGGAGAACTCTGGTTTCAGGCCAGGTGCGACCTGATTTCAAACGTACGGCAATCCCAGCGGATCTATTTGGACTTAGGTTGCCACATCAGAAAGTTCTGAGAAAAACAGGCTGTGGCTATGAGTGATTAGTGCACACAGAAGCTCCTGGCTTCCTCCTCTGCCCCACGGTTCACCAAGGGACATAAAACCTAACCATGGGGGTTATGTTCACGCACAAAACGCAAGTGAGGGGCAGGCCTCGTGTCTTCCTCAGTGCTCTCATCTGGTGGTTTCCCCTCAAACGCCACCACTGTGTTTCCATGTCCCATTTCCACTGAAATATGCGCCGCAAGAATCACATCCTCGTTCAGCAGCCAGGAGGGCTTCACAGGACAGAGATTAGGTCCCACCTGGGTGTCACCAAACAAAGTCTACGCTTCCTATCCCTGCTCCACCAGCCAAACCTCCAGAGCACTGAACAAGTGGCCTTGCCAAGAAAGTATCCTGTATGTGGATTTCCCAGGAGGAGAGGGCTACCTCCTGTTTGACTAAACGGGCACTAAGGAAGTCCGGTCTCTGCTCTAAACAGGTTGTACCCTACTCTGTACCTGGCACAATGATCAGTGAAGTTTCTGCCGCTACAGATAAGCCAAGGAAGAAAAGGAGTCAGGCCTGCTACGCTAATCCCGCTTCCAATCCCCAGATAAGATGTGGGTTTGCGCTCGCCGAAGAAGCTGCATGACCCAGCTGCGTGACCCAGAATTGCCTTCACAAACGGCCTTGGGAGCTCCACTGGTAATTTTCCTGCCAAGGGGCATTGATGCCAAACAGGGCAATAAAGGCATAAAAGTGCTATTGGCTTGGAGACAGCTGTCTGGTGGCAGGTGTGCAGGGAGGGGGCGATTATCTGGGCTACCGAGGAGAAGGAGATTAGAAAACAATCAAGACTGTGTTAAAGTTCAGCAGAGATGATACCCCCGGGTCTCAAACATGCTTTCTGGACTCCGAATCAGCAGATTAAGAAAATTCCAGAGCTAGGCTATTGCCAGAATTTCCCGTTATGCTTCTATCCCCACGGGCTGGATAGATACGGGTGGTTGGCCAACAGTTGGATGGCTACGTAACCGGAGATGTGAACACAGGTAGGACTGAAGGCCAACCTGTTTTCTGCTCCCATTATTTGTGTGAAAGAGGAAGAGAGGGCCCCTGGGAAAGCAAATACCCACAAATGAAGGAGATTTACGCACTTTTTCAAAATGTCTTGCTTCTTCTGTTCATCAGATGTGGGGAGGCCCATGGATTTTTGTCGTTGGTCATACATCATTTTCTCCACCATACTGCGAGTCTCGCTGTCCAGGTCTGACAACTAAAAGCAAGGATTTCTATCATTCATAGACATTCATTTAAAGTTTGGGGGGCACTTATGTTAGACAAGAGCATCATAAGCAGCTGGTTTTCCAACATTGGTTTTAAACTGGTAGAAAACAAGACATAGAAGTTGAATGTGAGCTGAGCATGAGCGCACTCAGAAGGCATTTGGTAAAACTGGGGGAGTTCTTACCTTTGAGTTTTCTGGACAGATTTTCTTGGTGTTGATTTCTGGGTCTGTGGAGACAAGTTTGTTCCACCATTCCATCTTGTTGATCTGAAGGAATGAAGTAGGTAAAAAAAAATTAGAAAAAAATCCTGGCCTTGTTCTAGGAAATTTAAGTCTCAGTCACAGGAACAAAAGCTGCTGGAACCAAACTGTGTTTGACGGTGAAATCTGAACATGGATAAAGGATTTCATTCATTTCAAACCACTTTAGGTAGCTTGAATTTCCACAACTAGGAAATCTGATGTCACATTTGGCATGACACAAATGGGATTACAAACTAGTCACCTGGAGAAGACCAGAAGAGACATAAGGGACACGATAAGCAAAAAGGTCTGTACCTGGATTTTCATGTCCCTAACAGATGCCAAAACATGGCACTGTTCCATTAAGTAACAACCTTAAAACTACCACTTTCCTTCCAGCTTTTCCTGAACTGGTGAGCAATCAATTGGATATCCTGGATTAGCATGAAGCTAGCCTGAAAACAAGGGGGATTTGCAATACCCTGCTTCCTACAGCATCCCTGAGATGGTACCAAGGATGAGCACAGTATGATTCTGCTTCAGCTGACAAAGCCCAGGGCTTTTACGGGCTTCGTCAGACTCCTGTTTCACCAGGAAAGGGGCAGACGAGCCTGAATCTTCCCCGATTCATTCTGCTTTACCTTTTCCAGGTGCACGGTGACCGTTTTACCATCTTCAATCAGCCAGGAGCTCTCCTCCACCTTCACTTCATTGAAAAGCTCTCCGTCAATGACAGGCGAATGGCCCTTCAGGCCAACTTTGAGGTGCCGTCTCTGGATATCCACCACCAAGTCCTTCCCCTTCAACCTGAAGTTCACCTTGAAAGGGATGGCCAGCTGGACCAGAGAGAGAGATCAGATTTGAGGAACTGAGCCTCTCCTCACTTTCTCATGCTGCTATGCAAAAGCCTTGGTTTCACCACAATGTTTTCCTTGGGGGACTGAGTGAGCAGGAGGTGAAAGAATAGAAGAATAAGTTTGACAACAGGATGGCAAATACCTCAAAGGTATCATAAAAAGGGAAGCAGATTTTAATGCCTTGTTTAAACAAGACCAAGGTTTGGCAAAGTTAACTACAGCTTTTGGGCATTTCATTTAGTTACCAAGCTCACCCCAGGTATTGAAATGCTGCTGTTAAGTACATTTAACATCCTTCCACCAACAACCAAGACACAGGGCATTGGCTCCCTAGTTCTTACTGGCATCCATGCTTATTCCCCAGCTCAGATTCCTCCAAACCTGGTAATAAGGCAATACTTACATCCAGTTCTGAAAGAGTCTGCGTCCATCTATAATTTGGGAGGTCAGCCCCATTGCCAGAGTTGGGTTTAAGTTTTCCTTTATCCTTCTCATCTTCCTCTTCGTCATCTGTTCCCTAAGCAACCAATTTAAAGCATAAAGAAGCTTTCCAAATTTCCACATAGCACTTGTAACAATAGTTCCCAATTTGGTAAGAGTTCCAGGTCAACTGCACATGTTTGACATTCACATAAATTTAGCCCCAAATGGATAGGTGCTTCTGTTCAAACATAATTACAAAACAGGAAAACAAAACACATAAGCCCCTCCACTAAATGTGTGTTGTCAACATATTCCCTCACATTTACAGTTCTCATGGTTGTGCAGAAACTTAGAATTGCTCTCAGACTAAAACAAAGTCCCCAGATGAGCTGTACCTGTTTGTTAGAATCCGAAGATTCGCCTTCATCCTCTGAGGGTTTCGCTGGGACACTGTTAACCTGTCCTTGCGCCTCTTTTTTCTGTTTAAAAAGAGAACAAACATGCTCAGGCAAACGTTGGCACTTGGTGTAACTTGCAGATGTGACACTAGGTGGCCTCAGCCTCTTCAGCTGAAACTAAAGAACTACACCCAAGAGGAATGGGGAATTTTCAGCCCTTAGGAGAGCGGTGAAGGGAAGCAGTGCTGCCAAGGGGAAGAATCCCTTGGTCCTCACACCTTGCGGACTGTAGCAGAGGGTGTTGCTACAGAGAGCTTGCTGAAGGCAGAAAAGCACAGTGAGTTATGGGAGAATCCACGTGAAAATGCAGCAGTTTGGCCTAAGCCAATTTACTTTTAAAGCACACAAGTCTGGTGGTCCCAGCACCCCAAAGGAACAAGCCTTGAGCCATTTTAACCCCTCACTGCCCCCTGAGCTACACAAAGGCCAGCAGAGGAGACAACCCATATGGTACCTGCAGACACCAGACACCGCTCTCACCTGATCTATTTCCAGCTGCAGCCTTTCTGCTTCCTCATCTGTAAGTTCTTTAATCCTTGGCTCGTTTGCATCTTGCTTTTCTTTAGCCAGTTTTGCAGCTCTCTCTGCCTTTTCACGCCGCTCTGCCTCTTGACGAGCCTTTTTCTCTTTCCGTTCCTTCTGAGCGAGTTTGTTGTGATGGTTGAAGGTATCTGTGATCAGCTGAAAGAGAGGAACAGGTATCAAAGGGTTGTAAAAAATCTCCACTTTCTCAAACCCAACTGAAGCCAACTCACTGCCTACTGAGGAGCACGAGACCATTTGTTAGTCGTACAGATGTTGTGATTTTTCCCTTCATTTTCACTCTGGTCTTTTTACTGAAAATCCAGAGTCAGGGAAAACTCAAAATATTTAAATGTACCCCTTCCTAGTTCTTTCTTCCACAAGGAGTGTATTTTCACGGAGATAACAGAGAAACCAAATTTCTCCATTTCTTTTGGCTTTTGTGCAACTCAGGCAGGATGAGCAGAAGCCCAACCTGGCCATTTGACAACTGCTCTAGGACAGCTGGAAGGACAGAGACACTGGATCCAAGGTTTTTTACCTACTTCTGACCTTTCCCACAACTGCACTTTTCTGCAGGCACTAGATGGAGATTCAGCCTCATGATTTAGAGGAGAAACGTGTGAAAAGCTCGGTGTTTTACACTTAGGGGGCAAGTTCTTTTGCTTCAGATTCTCCCAATTCTCATGGTGTTGTGAGTCCGAAAAGCAAAATCTGAAGGCCTGTGATGCAAAGGGCCGTGCTGCTCAGAGGGAGAGCTGAGTACACGGGCAGGAAGCCAGAGCAATTGCCCTGTGGTCGATAATGCCAACAGCGCTGTGCAAAGCGGCACGTATGAGAACCGAAGTCTGCTCCGGAAAACAAGAACCTGAGAAAAGGAATCCAGAGTGGAAAGAGTTCTCAGACTGGTTTACGTACATCCCAGAAGCTTCTGGGGGGAATCAGCACCTTTCCAGAGCAACTCAAAGCCTCCACACCTCCTAGTCTTGAAACCAAGCAGCAAGTATTTCTGCTTTGTTTGAAAGAGGAAAGGCAGATTTATTTATACAATGTGAGTCCGGTGTCTCCTAGGATACAGAATTCAAGACGTGTGTCTCCCAGCCTCTGTTCCTCACAGTGTGACAATCCACCGTGAGCAAAGTATTCACAGTGCCCGAGCTTGTAAGTGGGCACACACCGCCCTTCTCTCAAGGTACCACCACACCCCCTTGCTCTGCACCACAAGGACTTCTCAAATGCCACCCCGTAAAAGACAACAACTTCCCCACCTTCTCCTCTGTCTCTTTAACGCCAAAGGATGAGCAGGACTGGGGAAGCAGCTGCTTTGATTTTTGTTGTGGGTACTACAGTGTTGAGAGACTCTGCATTGAGCACTTTTTCAGAAGAACATAAAGAATTTTAACAGATACCACCCAAGGACATGAACACTTTTCTTTTAAGGGCACAGACAGGAATTTGCTATGGAATTGCCAACAACAGTGGCCAGAACCTCCCAAAGCACCAGCCAGTGCTCATCCCTGAAATGCTACTCAGGGTTTCATTCCCTTGGAACACAGAGTCCCCAGGAATTTGGGGTGGATTTACTCTCTAATCTAAGAAAAATAGCAGCAAGCTTCACCTTTCTTACCATGAAACCATCCACTTTCCCATCCCTTACCTGCCTTAGTTTTACCACTTTGAACTTTTACACACCGTGTTAGCAATTAACATCTGCCCTAACATATATTACACAGCAGCAGCGCCTGCTTTGCTGGTGGAGTTCCAGTATCCAGGAGACGGAGCAGCTGCTATAATGGTTAAGTACAAGCAAGAAATCTTCAGAAAGTCTGGTCAACTGGTGTTTGAATGCTCTGGTTCTTATTTTCTGACAGCAAAACAATTCAGTTCTTCAGCTCTCCAGCTGGGTGAGGAAGACCTGCTGGAATGGAGATGCTCAGGCTGCCCACGAGGCCACCCACACCCCCAGGCTCGCTCCACAAAGGTACCCCAGCCCTGAGACAAAGGTGCAGCTGCATGTGCAGAGCTGTGGACTTTGTGCTTTTTCTGAGATGAACAAACAAGGTAACCTGGGGTTATCACCACTGCGGTGTCTGTCACCGTTAAGTCACCGCGTCTGCCAGATTTGCTTTCCAAACAAGCCTTTGGCCAGAGCGTGGCAAAAAAACCCCTGCACCATCGGCACCACTCGAAGAAGCAATTGTGTGTGCCTCGCCTCAGACAGAGCCAGCATGCTACGACCTTGCCCGAGCGCTGCATTTCATCAGCATCACAAGGTGCTCATCCCTAATTTCACTGTAACACTCTTGAGTTGTTCATGCAGGAAGGCACAGACACGGGTGGAATCTAAGTTAGAAGACACAAAAGCTTGAGGATTTTTCTTTTTTTCTTACCTTCTCCGCTACTCCGTCTTCTCCACCAGTGAAGAAATCTGTTTTACGCCTCAGGAAACTAAAGAAAGTGTTCACAAGCTGGTAGAGAAAATGGGGAGGGGGTGGAGAAAGGGAAGAGGAAAAGAGCAATGAGTCCAGATCACTCCAAACCACCTCATGTCCCTTGAGCAGCCTTTATTCTTTGTACTCCCCATCTACGTCTGTGCCAGGATCCGACTGAAATCAGCCCTGTGACTGTTTCCCCCAGAAAATATCCAGTGGCTTTGGTGGAGATCCAGCTCCTGAACGCCCAGTTTTCAGAAGGGATGCTTATGTGGTTTACATGAAGAAAGGGCAAGCATTTTATTATCAGGTTACTTGGATGTACACCTAGTCCAACACCCCAAGATGTACTTTAGATCCACCTGAGGCAGGAATTTGGGTATGTATGTATTTGTATGTACATAGATATACACCTATACCATATTTTCCTTCTTAGCACACCTGAACCATCACTCACCCACCCCAGCTCTGGGACCTCTTCATTTTTACAAAAGACTAAAATTTGTTTCCTGATAGATTCGCCAATCAACTAGCAGTTGTGAACTGGCATCCCCCACTGGAAACCCATACTCTCAATGGACTTAATTCTCTTCAGTCCACCCAGACCTCCAGAGACCCCAGCAAGGGTCAGCAGAGCCCCAGCCAGGAGGAGGGGAGGGGAGCCATGTTCGCCTTCAAGCACACTCCATGGGGGAGTGCCCCAAAAGGTCTCTGGGGGCTGCTACCAAGGAGTTGTGCTGGGAAACTCGGTGTCCCCCTTGCGGTGTTTTGCTTTGCTGTGACCGATTGCTGAGGGCCCGGAGGCGGTAGGAGCTGGGGCGCACGACCACAGCTCCTCGTTAGCCTCACCAGTAATTAATTAGCGCGTCCTCCGCCCTCCCCCTTATCACCGCTGCTGGGGGGGATGGGGAGCAGAGGACACGTGCTTCCCTGCCGCACGTGCACCCCCCTGGGGAGGCCAAGTCGTAGCCACCACCTCCGTTTGCTCCTCCCCGTCGTTCTCCACCTACACCCCCACCGCCCTCCCCCCCGGGAATACGGGAAAGCTTCCGCCGCCCCATCCCCCTCCCGGGTCCGGGCCCGGCGGCGCTACCTCGCGCACGCCACCCTGGTGCTGCTGGGCCATGGCGAGGAACATGCCGTCGAAGCGGTCCTCCTGCTCCGCCGCCTCCTCCGCGCTCAGCCCCATCCTGCCCACCACACCAACGCCGCCGCACCGACCTCCTCAACCCCTCACGCCGGCGCCCGGAAGCGGAAGCGGCACAAGCGGAAGCACACGCCAGCTTCCCGTTGTCAGCCAATCCGCGAAGAGAGCGGCGCGGACGGGCATTGGAATTGGTCGCAGCTGCGGTCAATCCGCCAGAGGGAAGCGGGACGCGAGGCGCGGGATCCGGTTGCCATAGCGACGGCCCGTCCGGGCCCGGCTCCGATGGCGGGCCGAGGCCTGGATGCGGCCTATCGCCGTCGGCCCTGTGGAATCCCTCATCAGGCCATCAGTCCCCCGGAAATCAGCGACGAGAAGCTTCTCAATTCTAGTCGCAATTCCTGCTGGTTAACGGATAAAAGCACCAGGTAATTCGTAGAATGTTGCCATTGTGCTCCACTGTGGAAGCTCTGTCACATAATGGTTGGGTTGGAAGGGACCTTAAAGATCATCCAGTGCCACTCCCTGCCCTGGGCAGGGACATCTCCCACCACACCAGGTTGCTCCAAGCCCCATCCAGCCTGGCTTGAACACTCCCAGGGATGGGGCAGCCACAGCTTCTCTGGGCAACCTGGGCCAGGCTCTCACCACCCTCACAGCAAAGAATTTCTCAGCAAACGTGCTGAGAGTGCACTCAGTCCCACTTTCCATGTCACCAACAATCTTAAACAGCACCGATCACAGTACCGAACCCTAAGGAACACCACTCACCACTGGTCACCACTGGGACATCCAGCTGTTAACACCAACCCTTTCGAATGCGGCTGCCCAACCCATTCCTTACCCACCTTATTGTTCCAGGTGAAAATATGAGAATTTGCCCTTCCCCTGACCTGTGTTTCCTCAGAGGTCCATGAACCCATAGGCCCTGCCTGGGTTGGACTACTACAGTCCATCAGTTCACTGGGTTTGTCTTCTCTGACTGTAACAACACTCGTCTCCTGTCAGCAAGGTTAGGCAAACAGCCGCTGATAAAATGACTTCCAGGTTGCTCTTTCCAAGGCCACTGAACACAGGGCCCAGACGAGTGCCCTACGTGTGTGTGTGTGTGAACCTCCTGGCAGTGACACCTGCCCGATGACAACATGGGGCCTTGGTGCCATGGTACAGGCTGGGTTAATGACTTTGTTTATACTGTTTGGGTAATCGCGATAAGGCTGCCCAACCCGCTGCCCCCCTCCCCACGCCACTGGCGCTTCATTGAGAAAACGGCCGTTGACGCCACGCACAGAGAACTTGTTTCCCCCGCCAATCAGCCCAGGGACAGCTGGCTGTTGGTTGGTTGGGTTTTTTTTTAATGAGGACCGCTTAATCACAGAGCGGTCAAGGCTATGGAGGGGTGTTTCACTGGTAGCCCAACCTTATAATAGCTGGTTTGAGCAGCTGTGGGCTGGCAGAGCTGGGAGGACAGGGAGAATCCAGCCTGCAACAGAGGCTTTGGGAGGGATTTTACATCTCTTTACTGTAGCAGGAGCTGACTTTTGCCGAGGATCCGGCCACCCAGCTCAGATATGACCACCAGTGGCATGGACATGGAGTGTGAGAGGTGCCAGTGCCACAGAGAAGACAAACACACTGCCATCCTCTACACCCTCCTCAGCCAGAACCTCAACCACAGCCGGGGGAGCCGCAGCCCAGCTCACCAGCGCTGCCTCTGCCACCAGCGCCGCACTGTCTGCCTCCGCACGCCCCACATCACCTGCCAGGCGGCCTCCAGTGTGCTGGTAAAAACCATCAGCTTCATGAAAAACCTCCCTTCCTTCCACCTGCTGCCACAAGAGGATCAACTCCTGCTGCTGGACAACTGCTGGGTTCCCCTCTTCCTCCTGGGGCTGGTCCAGGAGATGGTGACCTTCGAGGTGATGGAGACCCCGGCCCCCAGCATGCTCAAGAAGATCCTACTTGATGGCCAAAGCAAACAGCAGGAGCCTGAGAGGACACAGCCCACGCTGGCCGCCGTGCAGCGGCTGCAGTGCTGCCTGAACTCTTTTTGGAGGCTGGACCTGAGCCCCAAGGAATATGCCTACTTGAAGGGAGCCATTCTCTTCAATCCTGGTGAGTGCAGCATCTCAACACGTGCCTCTTGGCTTGGAAACGTTCAGAGCACGGGCAGGCATGAGAGCAGGGAAGGCCAGTTACCTTATCTTTAACACCAGTCATTATTAATGCACCAGAAAGCGGGGAGGAGGGATGTCAAACATAGTGGTAAAAGACAGAGACCTTTGCCTGCCCTGCAGACAATAAAGAATCCCAGGATTTACTTTGTAAAGCTCGTATTTGCCCAGTTAACTATTTTTTCCTCCCTCAAATGGCAGCCCTGGAATAACTGCTAGTTAGTAGTGCTGTTTGGCCTCATTAGTTTGGCCTGTGAGATCCCTTCTGAGAAACTGGGAAAGGGGAATGATGGGAATGGAAGATACCTGGGGCTGTTTTCCAGCCACTCTCATCACCACCTTTTCCTCCTCTCCCTCGGCAGGTGTCCCCGGGCTGAGGGCATCCCTGTACATCGAGAGCCTCCAGCGGGAAGCCCAGAGAGCGCTTCAGGAGGTCCTGCAACCCCTGCACCCCAAGGACCAGAGCCGCTTTTCCCACATTTTGATGATCTCCTCCACCTTAAAATCCATCCCTCCTGCCCTCATCACGGATCTCTTCTTCCGACCCATCATCGGCGATGCAGACATCGTGGAGCTCATTGCGGAAATGCTCTACGAGATAACCGGCAGGCAGCTGGCCCTGGTGGCACACATGGCCTGCTGAGCAGCCACACTTGGCCACCGGCCCCATGGATGCTCCTCACGCTTTGCCGGGCAGCAGAGCAAATCTGGGAGCAGGGATTTAGCCAGAGAGATGCTCTGGACTCTGCAGGGAACTGCGTGTTTCAGTAGGGCTGAGGCTGGAGGATTCAGCAGGCGAAAGGGCTCCAGTTCAGCAGATGTTTACAGCAGCTCTTCCGCCCGTGCCGGTCTCCGTTTCAGGGAGTGCATGTCGGGGTGAGGGGTTTCTTTCCATGTTCGCAGCCGGAGCGGCTCCGCTGCCTGCAAACAGGCTCCAGAGCAGGTCAGGTTAGAGCCTGGTCCTGGGTTTTGCTCAATGAATCCTTGGTCCCATTTAAATCAATGTGTGTTTTGCTGTTAACTCCACGAGATGAGGTTTGTCCTCGACAAACAGCTTGATTCTGCAGTGTTTTAGGCACGCCAGGCAGCGCGGCTTCAGTGGGATCCCTTACCCAGTGCCAACATGATGGAATTAGCTCTGGGTGAAGCCTTGGCCTGTCTATTGTGCTTGAAATCTCTAGAAATACTGATGAAGGATCTTTCTCAGGCACCAAGAGGAATGAAAGCCAGAGTATGAAATCTTACAGGGTGTGCAGATTCACCCCTCCTACCTTTTCTTAGATTTTATCTTTTCTTAGATTGTATCTTTTCTCCTTAATGCCGTGAAATACAACAGAAGTGCTGGCAGGGCAGAACCCCTAAACCTATTGCGTGTCCCTGGGGGCTGGGGGCCTCACCTCGTTTGTGCGACGATAATTGGACCCCGAGCTCTGAACGCTGCGGGGATGAGCGGTTCGGTGGCAGCACCGGGAAAGCTCGCTCCTCCTGCCTGCAGCCTCTGTAACAAGTTAAATGTCAGTATTTTATAAAGTGAACGTTCTCGTGGTTTGTATATAAGATGCAGTAAATTATTTTTTTTAATAAAATGGTTTACATTTTGCAACGTGGTGGTGACTTTTTAGAGGTGGTGGCAACTTTCTGGGGGTTTAGAAAAACCGGCTGCAGGCCCTGGGGTGGGGAGGACGCGCTCCAAGGAAAAGGAGCTTTCCATAAAAATCTGTCTGCCTCGCCGTGGGGAGGGAGCGTTGGGATGTCAGATGAGCAGCCCCAGGGCACAAAAACCCCTCGGTGTGTCCAGCAGATAGAAATTTGCAGAGACAGCGTGATCGCAGTCCCTTCTGGTGCCTTTCTCTGGGTGCTGAGCCTCACCCCAGGGCTTCCCTGTGCTCCATCACCCTCCTACCCACGGAAACGCCTCAGATTTTAGCCAGCAGCATGGTGGGAGTAAGGGCTGCTTCGTCAGTCTGTCCCTCCACCCCTCGCTGGAGCTGCCGAATGGTGACAGATGGCTTCCAAGGTGATCTCAGCCCTGTGACAGCCATTTTCCACAGGGAGGGAGCGCCTGAGTCACGGGATGGTTTCCTGAGAGTGTTTCCCACACCAGCCACGGGCAGCCCTGAGCCACGCAGCACGGTGATGCGTGCCTGAGTCACAGCACACGGGGTGCCAAACAGCCCCACTGCCAGAGTTACTCCCGTCTCCATCCTGCCCCTAGTCCCAGCACCCCTGGGGACATTGTGTGTTCCCTTGTCCGGTGTGGCACCCACCTGTGACCCTGCCAGTGAGGCAGGTCTGTCACCACAGGGCCACCCTTCAACCATGGGACACGCAGCGCTGGAACTTTTACCAAGAGGGCAAGGCCAGGACCCCTCACACTGAACAACATGGCGGGGGTGGGAGGTGGAGAGGGCCTGGACACCCCCAGTGCCCTAAGATTCCCCCAGGGCCTGTGATCAACACGGGGGCATGGTTGTCCCTAAGACTTGTGACCTCCATTGGGCCTGGCCACCACCAGGGCCTGTGACACCCCCTCCACATCTGGCCACTCCCAAGACCTCTGACTCCCCCAGAGACTGGCCACCCCCAAGACCTGCGACCTCCATCGGGGACAGGCCACCCTCAGGGCTTGTCACCTCCACTGGGGCCTGGCCATCCCCTGACATTGAGGCCTGTGACCCTCCCGACGCCTGGCCTTCCCCATGGCCTCTGACCCCACTGGGACCTGGCCACCTCCGGGTTCTCCCGCTTCCCCCGCGCCCGCAGCGCGCTTCCCCGCCACCAGGCGGCGCCCCCTCCGCGCGGCGGGAGCCAACGTCATCACAGCGCGCCCGCGCTGCCCGTGACGCACCGCCCCGCTGGGGCAAGATGGCGGTTCCCAGCTGTAGCGCCGATAATGGCGGCGCTGCCGCCGCCCGTTACTGCCTGGTGAGCGGCATCCCGGCCGTCTTGCGCTCCGCACAGCTCCGTGCCTACTTCAGTCAGTTCCTGGAGGCCGGCGGCTTCCTCTGCTTCCACTACCGCCACCGCCCCGAGCGGCCGCCGGTGAGCGGCGGCGAGAAGGCCGCGGCGCCGCGTACTTGTTCCTGCCTGGTGGCTGTGAAGCCCGGCCGCGCCCGTCGCTTCGTTCGCATGTACTCGGGCAAGCGCTGGGTCGGACCCGGCGGCGCCTCGTTGCCCGGCCGCTGCTTCATCCGCAGAGTTCGCCTCAGCCCTGTGACAGGTATGAGCGGGCACTGTAGGGTCCAGGCCCGACCTCCCTTCATGGGCCTGGAAAGGTCTGGAGGACACGTTGGGCAGTGAATCCCAGCCCTGCAAGTCCCAGTAGGCATAGGGTGGTTAAAACCCCTCACAGAATTTCCTTAATGCCTTAAATCCATGCCCCCCTGCTCTTTTGTGAGACTTCCATGCTGTGTTGCATCCAGCTCTGGGATGTCCAACACAAGAAGGATATGGACCTGTTGGGGTGGGTCTGGAGGAGACCATGGAAATGCTGTGAGGGCTGGAGCCCCTCTGCTGTGAGGACAGGCTGAGAGAGTTGGGAGAGCCTGGAGAAGAGAAGGCCCTACAGTCTCCTTCCAGTCCCTAAAGGGGCTCCAGGAAAGCTGGGGACAGACCTTTTAGTAAGGCTTTTATCAAAAGGACAAAAGGTAATGCTTTTAAACTGAAAGAGGGAAGGTTTAGACTAAGTATAAGGAAGAAATTTTTTACTGTGTGGGTAGTGAGACACTGGCCCAGGTTGTCCACGAAGGTGATCAATGCCCCATCCCTGAAACATTCAGGGTCAGGTTGGACAGGCCTCTGAGGTTGGACTATATGGCATTTAAAGGTCCCTTCCAACCTAAACCATGCTATGATTCTATAAGAGTGGGTCTGGGGCCTGCTTATCCCCCTCCCACCTGAGAGGGCCCTGATTTACCCCTCTCTGTTTGAGTGTGTGTTCCCCCACAAAACCATTCCTTATCTCCTCCAGGCACGGAGACATTTCCCTGCAGCGAGGACAAGACAGCTGCAGGGGAATCTGTCACAGAATCAGACTTGAAGCGGCTGCCGGAATTCAACCCCCCTTCCTTCATGCCTTACGGGAACGTAGGCACCCCCCTGAAAGTTTTTCTGGAGCTGATCCGGGCCTGCAGGCTGCCTCCCCGGATTATCAAGAAACTGCAGCTGGATTTTCCAAAGACAGGCTCATCCCGTAGGTATGGGAATGTGCCTTTTGAATACCAGGACACTGAGACAGTTATAGAAGAAGAAAGAGTTTACACTGCTACGGGGGATGAGATCACAGAGGAAGAGGGGCCTGTGGCAACATCTGAGGTGACTCACCCAGCCAGCACTGAGGAAGATGAGGAGGGGCAGGAGAAGGAGGCAGAGGAGTCGCACTCGGATGATGTAAGTGGATTTTTCCAGCACTGTGCAAGGTTAGCTACTGTAGCTGCAAAGCTGGGAGGGCCGATATAATTCTGTTAGAGCTTAGTTTTAATCTTTTTAATTGTATTGTGTTAATTGCTTGTCTAAAATTGGCGTTAAAATATGGTTATTAACGGCTTTGTGCACTTGAGCCCCTTGGTGCATGAACAGTGTGGGCATTAACGCCTCCAAAACTGCTTGTCCAAATCAAGCTGGTTGTAGGGGTCAAGCCCAAAAGGATTTGGGTCCAGAGGAGTGAGCACAGCCCTGCTGCATTGTAGACTGGCCCGGCTCTGCTGTTGTTTGTAAATGAGGGGACTGGAGATGAGGGAGCAGTTTGTCTGCTGGAAATGAGGGGCAGAGTTCTAGAAATAGTTGACCTTGAATGCTCTTGTGATTGAAGTTAATCGTTCTGAGAAAAAGGGCTTTTGTGACAAAGACTTGTAGAAAACTGGGCTGGTCAGGCTCTCCAGAGACTATCTCTTTCCCTCCACCTGACAGGCGCCTGTCTAGCCTGTTCTCACAAACCTCTGTCATTACAGAGGCAGCACAATCCCCAGGCAAGCCATTCCCGTTCTTTGCTCTACCAGAATTAACTTAGATGCCAAATCCTTGCTGCAATTTTATCCCATTAGGTTCTCCTAGCAACAGGGGACACAGAGAAAGCTTTGTTCCTTCCTTTACACACTTTTTATTCAGTCTTTTCTTCTCCAGACTAAACAGACTCCTCTAGCCGTTTCTCACAGGCTGTTTCCTGGATCTTTTGGCTGTTCCTTAGTTCATGTCTTCCGTGGAGGGCGCTGCCCAGAGCTGGGCAGGCAGCAGTAAAGCTGTCAGCCTGATCTGTGTCTGTGCCAACCAACTGCTTCACTGGAACCGCCACAATCTCTTGAGGGATCAACTGGAGTGGAATTAATTTGTTGCTGGTGCTGACTTTACGTACAACACACCTGCTCCTTAAATGGGCATCTTTGCGGTACCGATGGGGTACGCTGCTGAAAGCATGCTGTCAAGTGGGTGTGATGTGGTTGGTTTGGGTTTGGTTTTGGTTTTTGTTTTTTTTTTTTTTTCTTCCTTTTCACCACATCTGTCTGCTGACTCTGGAGATGGCATTAGTCAGGGGAATGAGGTCATCGGTGCCGGTCGTGTTAGTGCCTGAAAACAGCAGGCTGAGACAAGCCCTGTTGACAAAGCTGTTTCGGAGGGAAGGGGTTGCCATGGGCTGCAGGGGTCAGGGAAACGGGGAGGAGGCCGTGCCCTCTTGGTGTCACCAACTTTTCACTGGCTCCTTTGCAGGACAACGATACCTGCGAGGAGTGGGAGCGCCACGAGGCTCTGCACGAGGACGTGACCAAGCAGGACCGCGTGGAGGAGCGTCTCTTTGAAGAGGAGATTGAGCTGAAGTGGGAGAAAGGCGGCTCTGGCCTTGTCTTCTACACGGATGCTCAGTACTGGCAAGAGAAGAACGGAGGTAACCTTGACGTTTGTGTCACTGAGCCACAAACTACCCACCACGAGCTGGGGGGCTCAGCCCTGTAGGTAAATGGGGTATAATCCCATATGAGCACTCCAGATCAGCTACAGATACGGGCGTCTTGCCATCACTTTTTAAACCCTTCCCTTGATCACAAAACCTGCAGCAGTTCCAATCCAGTCACCAGAGACCCCAGTGGTAGTGCTGGCAGCCTGGTGTGCCAGTACTGTGGTTTGCAGAGACTTTAATACCGCTTCCTTCCCATGTTATTAGAGAAAATAGGGAACTGGGCCACCTGCAAACAGCTCTTCTATGGCAGACTTCCACAACCATCATCAAAACTGGTGCTTTCCTTCTCTTGGCAGATTTTGATGAGCAGACTGCAGATGACTGGGATGTGGACATGAGCATCTACTATGACAAAGGTATCTGAGCTGAAACCCCCTCAAGGAAATTAGGGAGGCTGGGAAGTTCTGACCCTGCAGAATTTCTGCAGATGGGGAACTCTTTGGCTCTCTCATCCTTTGAAAGCATCCAAAACGTCAAGTGTGCTTTAAACAACGTTTTTCTTGTCTGGCAGAGAGAGTTGCCAAAAGGAACAGGTTCTGCCTCCTTGTTGCGTGGTGCTTTGGGGGAAATGACAGCAGTGAGCAACTCTCCTGAGCTGTGCTGCTCTGACTCTTGCTTCTTTCCCCCTAGATGGAGGTGATAAGGATGCTCGGGACTCGGTCCAGATGTGGCTGGAACAGCGACTCCGGGATGGATTGGAGGATGGATCTGTTTCAGGGCAACAGATTGGCACCTTCGAGAGATACACCAAGGTGAGCTCGGGAGAGGGTGGTGCAGGACAGGAAAGGCTGTGGTGGGGCTGCTCAGAAGCTGTGGGTTGAGGGGAGGAGAGGTCTTGGATGTGGGGAGAGGGCAAAGAGTTCTGGGAAGATGAGGATGGGCTTTTTCCAGCAACCATGTGACCCTTTTTTCCCACCCTCTCCCAGGGCTTTGGCAGGAAGGTGCTGGAGCAGCAGGGCTGGACAGAAGGGCTGGGGCTGGGCAGCAGCAACTCTGGAATGTCTGAAGCTTTGGACAATGAGGGCCAGAACCCCAGATGCAAGAGGGGGCTGGGGTAAGTTTCCCAACCCTGCCCTGCCAGCCTGTGTTCAGAACCTCTGCCTGGGCTCTCTGGGCTGATGCAGCAGCTAACTGGTCATGGAAGGAGCAGATGAACTAGAACTGGAAGTCTGTCCCAGGGATCTGCCTTTCTCTGCACACAGCTGGTGGCAGGGACTGTCACAGCACTCCAGAGCCAGATGCGCTGCTCTTCCTGATGACCCCGTGCTCCTTAGAGGAGCTTGTGGGGTTAAAGTGGGACTGGAACCATTTGAAGGTTCATGCAGCACACAAGCACAGAGGGAAAGAAAGCTGTGCTTGAGGATTGAAGGTCACCTCTCATGGTGTTCTGGGGGCTTTGTGCGGTGCCATGTTTCCCTGTGAGGGCTGGCTCCTCTTCTAGAGCAACCTCACAGCCAGGAACAGGATAAGAATCCTTATTGTTCTGTTCCTCATGAAAGAAATGAGGTGGGATGTCCCACTGCTTCGGCAACGTTTGACCAAACATTTCTCCTGTCCCTCTAGGTACCATGGGGAGAAACTGCCAACTTTCAGCAAGGTGAAGAAACCCCGGCGGGACTCTCCCATCCTCATCTCGACCATCTACGATGACCCTGACCCGAAGGACAACGGTGACCATCTGCTCAGGCGCCAACCACCCACTGCCATGAAGTACAGGCAGGACATGACGTTTGTCCGGGCGTCACGGGGGGCTCTGGAGAGTGCCAGCACCCAGTCACGCTGAGCGGGGACTGTCACCCACCCTCTTGTACTGCTTCAGCTCCCGCCAGGCACAGGCTGGTTCCTGGGCTCGAGTTTAGAGCGGGGTGTTCATATATTTATTTTTTGGAAAGAAATACAGACTTGTAACAAAAACTGCCTCTGGGTTTGGTTGGTTGGTTGGGGTTTTGGTTTTTTTTTTTAACACAAATTGAACCATTTGAGCAGAAAGACTAATTTTTACCCTCGTCCTGGTTGTTGGGTGAGAACAAGGACAGGGTGTTGGCTTTCCCTGCTGCCTGGATCAACCGAGCCAGGTGTGTTCCATCAGCCTAAAAGAAAAACCCCAAACTCATACTTTTAGGGCTGCCTGAGACCTAAGGAAGGACAAGTATAGACAGGGCCAACTGTGACAGGGTCACTGTCCCATCCCACACACACACACACACGAACAATCTCACGCTCCCTGGGAGAGAAACTCCTGAGGGATGAAAGACTCATCCTGGCAGGCCTCCGGAGGAATTCTGCTGCGGGGAGGCGTTTTCCCCTGCGGTCGGGCGTAGCGGGTTGTTTCCTTCCCTGGCTGCTCCGACGTGTTCTGCTCCGTTTTCCTGACCTAGGCACTCTTGATTCTTTGGGGTGTTGGCGGG
>VXBJ01005357.1:53802-66952 GCA_013400055.1 Nycticryphes semicollaris | reverse complement strand
CCGGCCGGGTGGGAACGCCCCGGTTCGGTCCCTCCCTTGACGGTTCGGCCTCCCCCAAATCTCACGGCGGGGAAACACCGAGGCCTACCCAGGCCTCGCCCCGTCCCCTCAGGGCCTCGGGGGGAACGGGGAGGGGATTTTTGAGGGTGCCTCTGAGGGGGCGGGGCCCCCACCCGTGNCAAAGGGAGCCGCCTCACGGCAGCGAGGGCAGGGCTCCACCACGGCTCGTGCCAAAACACATTAAGCAACATGGCGTAACAATAGCCGGGTAATAAGCACACGTTATTACATTAAACACTCTTACGAGAGGGTGGGCAGGTTTCCCTGGGAGCTGTTGGGTTTTGCCGTGACCCCAGCCCAGCTCAGGCCACGCTTGCCCAAAGCCATCAGGGGCCCTGGCAGCACCCTCAGGGCTCGCTTCTGCTCCTCACACAGCCCTGGCACCATTCTTCGGGCCTAAAACCAATGGGCACAAATCAAGTCAAAGCATCAAGGAGGGGGAACAGTTTTACACTGCAAAAGGGGAGACTGAGACGAGATCTCCAGGGGAAACTGTTGTGAGGGTGGTGAGAGCCTGTCCCAGGCTGCCCAGAGAAGCTGTGGCTGCCCCATCCCTGGAGGGGTTCAAGGCCAGGTTGGAGGGGGCTTGGAGCCACCTGGTGTGGTGGGAGGTGTCCCTGCCCAGGGCAGGGGGTGGCACTGGGTGGTCTTTAAGGTCCCTTCCCACCCAAACCATTCTATGATCCTGTAATTTGCATTCTGGGCAGCCAAGTCTGAGTTTGAGATCAGGTGCAACTCTCAAAATAGCCCCCATTACAAACTGTGAACGCTCCTTGTTTTCATTTTACTAATTTCTCATCTATGCTTTTTTTTCTTGGGACCATTTTAGTAGTGCAAGAGGTGTACATGTCTGCGTGCGTGCAACCGCTGGGGGAGCGGAATTACTCCCCTCAGATTGACTAGTTGTATAAATACCAGTAAAATGGGTAGTTGGTACCACTTGTGACTATTCTTTCCATCCCAAATGTAGTATTCGCTTATGATTAAATTCACCACTAACATGAGGCAGAGAGGCTGTACAAAACCTGCTCGTGTCACCTTCTATCAGCCTGGCTGCTGAGGTCCTTTCTGTTTAGAAAAAAAGAAGTAAAATTTTTACATTAATCAGATTCAACAACGCTCCTGAAATATAAAACTAAATTATCAGAGAAGTTGGTTTTCAATGAACCCTATTGTCACAGAACAGCAAAGTCCAGCAGAATTCTTATCTCACAACTTGGTTTCCATTCAGGATTTTTTAAAGCCAAGGAAGCCCAACACTGTTCCCGTCTCTTAAGAAAACCATTTTAAGGACTTTCCTCCTGCTGGGCAAAGAGCTCCTGCAATTACTGCTGATAAACAGACTTTTTCAGAAAAGAGTCAGTTTGATTCTGGCATAATTACTTCCAGGAATCTGAAGTTTAAGAAATACAGTTAAGGGAGGGTTCTGGGAACTGAGAGCCTTCCAGGAGAGGACCAGGAAGAGAAAATGAGGTGATTTCTTCAACAAATATTACATTTGCCTTTTAAAAAGCTTCTCCTTTTTCTCCAAGCTCTTTTGCTTGGAGCCTAGTGCAGATCTAGCTGGCCTGCTCAGATTAGCAAGTGAGGATAAAGCTTCAGGCTAAATAAAATACCCATTTGCTAACCCACAAAAACATGGATTTTCATAGGAAGAGCCTGAACTCTGGCCGTTTGCTGAAAGGCATCAGCGCTCTGTCCGCTGGAAAACCCCATCCCTCCAAAAGAAGTCAGGAGTCCACAGCACGGTTCCAAGAAAATGTAAAAAATGCAAGGGGAAGGAAAATTTTCCATTTTCGAGAGCTGAAAGGGAACTGCCTCCCCTTCCGAGCAACCGCCTTTCTCGCCCTGCGAACTGCCTCTCTGCCATAGCTGCAAAATCCTCTCCTATCCAAGCCCAAGCCAAAAGTCCATCGTTGAAACGAGCCCAAAGAGAGAAAACAAAGCCAGAGAGACGGAATTAGGGTTCTCTGGAGCTGGATGGGGCTTTGGCATCACCAGACTCCACCACAACCTGCAGGACACAGCACAGAGGGGAGGAGCTGCCCTGCAACGTCACGTCTGCAAGGCCTGGCAGCACTGAAGCGATCTCCCTGTCCTGCTAATAAAAAAAACCCTTACAAACATCTTACCAAGATTTAATGTACATTTATTCTTAACACGTGGAACATATAGTATAAAGATTTCATACTGAATAAATGATATTCATTAAGCCAAAAAAGGAAAAAAGGGAGGAATTTACATCAAGTTTTTTAGCTACATCGTCTGAAATACAAATATGCAGAATTCATCACTGAAAAATCTCAATTGTGTTTCTTCATCAGGAACTTCAACTGAACCTAGAACTTTTTCACACCTCGATTAGAAAGAAAACAAAACCAGGAGAAAATAAAACTATAAGTTGATTGGCTGCTGAGACAGCAATGACTTTATACACAGAGACCTGTACAGCATCCTCCAGGGAGGGATGTCTGGCAAGAGATTAAATAATTGCGTCTCGCTTTTGCAGGTCATCAACTCGTTAACTCGTCATACTATAAAGGGGTCGGGGAGAGGGGGACAAAACTGCAAGGAATCTTAGGGTATGTGCAATGTACAACGTCATATATATATACACACGTGGCAGCGTTTCAGGCTGCAGCTAAAGGTTAAAACCAGTTCTAAGAGGTGATCTCAGGGTTATTCATACAATCAAGGAGGAAGAGAGAAAGAGGTCAGGGTGTTGTAGGTTCACACATGATACTTTGGGGGAAAAGCCTTTTTTTTTTTTTTTTTTTTTTTCTCCTCAACATTAACTAAAAAAATTTTTAAAAACTAAAGCTTGCTGCTGATCCAGCGTTTTTTTTTTTTTTTTTTTTTTTTTTTTTCCTTTTCTTCCTTCCCATGTGAGACATTATTACAGTATGTTTACAGTTTCAGGTGTACAGTACATGAAGTTCTACACGCTACTGCACAGGCCTCCCTTGGACAAGGTCTGTTCACAACTGGTAACTTCTTGGTTCCTGCAAGATTGTGAATGTACAACGATAAACCACACAAGAGTTCAGCAGTCACTTTTGTCCTTCAGAGTTTTACCATTTTAAAAACAGTTATGAAAGTGGTGCCTGTCAATGTGATAACACGGCAAGTCGTTTTTCCCCAAACTCACTGTAAACGACAGTAACTTTGGTTAAAATAAAATAAAATAAAAAAAAAAAAAAAAAAAGAGAAGTCTTCTATGTAGACAGAACTTTGTCTCCTTTAATAAGGGATTCAGGACAAATTTGAAGGGCAAGGGAAGGGGAGAGGGAACGGGGACATCTTTCCCCCAGGGAGAAGCAGGACAGCGCAGGGCAGACAGTGGATTCTGAGGTGGTTTTGCATAAATAAAGGGCAACAGTCAGTTTCTAAGTTCTCCACTCACGCACACGCACACAGGGTCTCGGATCCCACAGCTGTCATGACTGGCCAATTAAAAACAGTACATCACAAATAACTTGTGAAACCAAAGAGTTCATCAAAGGCGACACGGAGATGTCCAACAGCCGCGACTCGTATAACGTGAACTCCGAGTGGTTCTCGTCCACCTTGGCCAGGGCCAGCAGCGCCCGAGCAGCTCGGCGCATCATGTCCACGCTGGTCGACTCGAAGGGCGGGTTCTGCATGTGCATCAAGCTGGCCTGGCTCTGCTGGAACTGCGTGGCGGCCAGGCTGTCCTCCAAGAAGCCCAGCAAGTTGCCAATGCTGCCCTTCTGCACAGCAATCGCTCTTGCTGCCAGGCTGTCCCCCTGTGCCAAGTTGGCCAGTAGTACCACAGCCATCTCTCGACACACCGGGTTCTTTCTGTCACTAAGGAACCGCACCATGGTGCTGTACAGCTTCTCCAAGCGACTGAAAGGAGGAGTTGCAAGAATCAAATCCACATTGTTGTCCTGGATGCTGAGTTTGCTGAGTGTTTCCAAAACCAGTCTCTGAGGGGAGAGGACCGCGTTGGGCCCCAGTGTTGGAAAGGGATCCTGGGCCTCTGCTGACGGACACACTGCCCAGTGGAGGAGTCCATCCAGGATAGGCAAACAGATGCTTTCCGGGTAAGGGGACAGGTCCAGCTGGCCAGAAATGTTGGCCAACGTGACCAGTGTATTTTCACGCAGCATCTCCAAGCAGTCCCACCACCACTCCACCTTGTTGCAGCTCACCCCTTGGTCCTGCTCCTCCTCTTTCTCGTAGGTCAGGGGTGCCTGTTTGCGTTCTGGATGCTTGTGGTGTAAGAGAATCAGTTTCCCTAGAATCAGCAGCAGCCCGGGGTGTTTGGACATTTCAAAGTCATTGCCCGGCACAAACGATAAACTCCTGATGATGTTGGAGACGCAGATGCAGCGCTTCGCCAGAGAGTCCTGCCAGTCCAGGAGGGTGCAGAGGGGCGTCTCGTCTTTACTGTGAGGTTCGTCCTCCAGAATTTTTATATTTCTGTGGCTTTGAGCTGGACTAATGCCAAAGGGAAACTTGCTGCTCTCTTTCGCCGTTTCCAAAGCTTTAACCTCTTCCTCCTCCCCTGCCAGGGAACCTGGACGTGCCGAAAGCATGTCATCCATGGTGGCAGTTATCCTTTTCTCCGAGGAGCTGTCGGATGGAGGGGTCTCTCCTTCCCTGGTGCTGGGATTGCTCTCGGCCGCCGAACGTTTCCTCAAGACAGAGTTGCAGGAAGCTCGTTTATGAGTCAAAGGGAGCTCCGTCTTGCTCTCAAAGTGGGTCTGGATGTGCTCGGTGGTGTCTCCGCCGCCGATCCGCCAGTGCAGCAGCCCGCTTTCAAACTCCTGCACTCGCCCCAGCTTGTCGGAATAATCTACCACAAACGGGTCGTTTTTCTGCACGACCTTGACCGGAAGCTTGTCAAATTTACTAACTAGTTTTTCCTCGCTGCTCTCTAGAGGTGCTTTGTCCTTGCTGGAAAACGCAGCCTCCTCCTCTTCCTCGTCCTCTTCTTCCTCCTCACAGTTCAGGCTCCGTGGTTCATCATCCTCCTCCCCTTCTTCGTGAGAGGAAGCGGAAGATTTGCAGAACCTTTCGGGATCTAATAGTGTTCTTTGCCCTGGGTCTCCCACCTCGTATTCCTTCAGGATTCCAAAGATCTCGATCAGGCAGCGCCGGAAATACTCCACCAAGAGCTCCAGCAAGCCTGGCAGCTACAAGGGAGCAGAAAAACAGGAGAGGAAGGAAGGAAGGGAACAGTGATCAGAAAACAACTTAGGCCAACATGAGAAGTGGGGAAAGCGGGGCGTAAAGGGCTAAGGGCTGTTAATTAACGGGCTCTTTTCATGCTGGCAATAAATTGTTTGGAAAAGGGAGATTTCTGTCCTCTGAGAAAAGGAACAAAGGCAAAAGCAGATACCGACTGTCCCTAGACACACACTTACCTGTGCAAACGCACACAGGCTCTTGCTTTTCTCTCCCCTCCCCTCTGGTTAATACACAGGGAGGTGAAGGGCAGAGCAGCTTTTAGAGTATTGCCCAGCAGTTTTTACAACAGCCACAGAGGTACAGGGCAACAAACTCAGAGAGGCTGGCCCTTCCAGACCGACACCCTGGCCTCACTGCACCCTGTTCCCAGGGCAAAGACAGAGCCAGAGGTAAATGAACACCATCAACTCCCGAAAATGCAAGCGGCCTCCAGCTTTCCATAGCTCTCTGGCTGCAAAGTCCACTGTTATTTACCTCCTCCCTTACAGAGGCAATACATCTCACCAGAGAGGAGAGAACACACACTTGCACACCAAATAACAGATCAATTAACGGGCCAGGAAGCCACCAGTGCACAGAGACCCAGACTCTCTGCAGACCTGGCGGTTTCCACAGGTACAGGGACATTTGGGAGTCCAGCCCTACAAGGGCACGAGCTTCCTGTTGCCGTCTTGCTGACAGAAAACCCTACAAAATTAGCACTTCAAAGACCTGCATCAGAGAGAGCATCTGCACCCACCTGGCTGAGGTTGAAGGTCATTATGCTGTTGTCATCATAGAGCAGGATGTTTATGGTATCTAAGGCCCACGTACTTTCAGCCAGCAGCCCGGACTTCAGAGACATCATCACTCTCCAGGCTTCAGGAGTTCCTGTAACATAAACACATGATACTTCCAGCTCCTGAAGTTTAAAAACAAAAAGGAGGTACTTGATACCGCTTTTTGGGCCCAGGAAGAGCTGAGCCAATTTAAGATGATGTACGGACTGTACGCACCAACAATCTCCCCGCAAAATGATGTCTAAAAACACAACTAACTGGCAAAAATACAATTCTTTCAAAGCCAGCGGAGCCCTTCTGCTGGGCAGTACTCCACCAAAGGGTGGTGGCAGCACCCATCCCCTTGACAGGCAGGAGCAAAGCAGGAGCTTCCCCTTACCAATATCTTTTGCTGTCAGCCGTCTCCTCTGCTTCAACACAGGTTGCGTAGCTTCTACTGATCCCGGAGGGAAGGTGATGTCTCGTCGGATCATGGGAGGCTGTACAGCTGCTGGTGTTATATGAGAGGCCGGGACCGGGGGTCCTGCCTTCTGCATTTTCATCCCCGAGTGCAGGAATGGAGATTTACTGGGAGAAGTGCGATTCTCCAGAGGTCTGGGCAGAGGTGCTGGGCTGGATACCTGAGGAATGTGATTCTGCATGCTAGGGGGGGTCTGGTAGTTAGACTGGGGGGGCCTAGTCATTGGGGGCACAGGGGCAGAGGGACCGTAAGCAGGTTGCCGGTTCCCGTGGGAAGGCCATGGTCCCTCGTGGTTGACCCTCTGGTCTGAATGCAGAATTTCATCTGTTCGAGTCACTCCGTGATAAGCGGGGCCCTGGGGCGCAGAGCCGGTGCTCTGCCGATTCGGATAGCTGTACCCTATTTCGTTGCGCCCTTGCCACATGGCACCTTGCTGCGGGCCCTCTGGAGCGGACTGTATAGGCCCACCCATCATCTGAGGAGGCATGTTCTGCTGAGCGTTGGAGCCCGGGGGAGCCGAGACCCTGTCTCTGCCAAATTGGAAGGGGAACTGGTTCTGCGGCCCTCCGGCAGATCGGCGGTCGGCAGCGGGGTATGTACTGCCGTACTGGTTATACAGGTCCTGCTGCGGAGAGGGCTGCGCGGTTTGCTGCTGGCTGGGCTGCTGGGTCTGCGCTGGAGGCAGCTGCTGCTGCGTCTGCCCCTGCCCGGCGCTGTACGGGACGTTGTACATCTCCCCTTCGTGTCGCTTAGCGGGAGGGCCGTAGCTGCCGTCCATCGGTCGCTTGTAATTCTGCAGGGAAAATAAAGGCACGGACAACATGAGATTATCTACTTAGAAACAACCAACCCCCCAAACCTCAGCGGGGAGAGCGACTCGGAGCCAGAGGACGTGCCCCACGGCACGGCCCATAAGAGGGCAAGGCTTGTCTCGTTGTTAGCCATATCCCATGCGAAGTTGGGTCAAGCCTTTTGGTTTCACAAGCCAAGAGCATTTCCTTGTGGCTTCCCGGGTAGTTTCCTTGCGGATTCTAGGAGGATGCCTCGGGGGCAGAAGTCTGCCCACAGGAAGAACTTTCCTGGAGAAAAGACTCAGCTCTGCTGTACATTCACCACTAACCAAACTCTGCACAGGTACTCGCTTCCTTTCACATCCAGGAATTTTACCAGACCCTGTTTCTCTTATATTTCCCAGAAAACGGAGGTTTCTGCTGCGGCATCACACAAGGTGCATTAAAAACTGTTGCACTTCCTGCTTCTTTCCTTTCCTGTAGATTTCAAAACACCTCAGGAGCAAGGAGCAAGCACGGAGGGAGCAAGGCCTATTCTCTGCCCTCCTTCTTTTAAGTGCAAATGGAAAAAAATAAAACAGTCAATTGCTGAGACAAAATTAAAATCCAAGATCTCTCTTGCCTCCCAGGGTCTATGCTCTAGCTGCTCAACAGTCTCTTCAGAAGCTCCACGGTCACAACTGGCTTCAGATGGAGCTCTAGGGCTTCAAAGATGACAAGTACCAGAGTAACTCGAACTCTTGGCTCAGAGCCCCGTGGCTCTGGTTGCAGAGCCAAACTGCAGAGCAGTTGGAATTATTCTTAGCACAGCTCAGCGAATGCCCTCTCTACACTCTCCTAAACCAGAGGACTCAGAATTATCAGGAAAACATTACAGGTCCTGGCACTGATACAAAGAGCAAGTCATATGGAAAGAGATATATATTCATTCAAACTCTGTCCTGAAACAAACCTGCTGGTTCTGAGATCAGGGAGTAGGAGGCAGAGGAGGACGGGAGGCAGGTCTGAAGCCTTTATCTGCAGGCTTAGTGAGGCAAAGACAAGAAAAAAAAGCCTTGGGTTGTGCAGAATGACCCACCTGAAACAGCTCCGCCAAGGACTTGCCCCAAACAAACGCATCTGATCCCTTGGACCAAAAGTGTTACAGAAACAGGACAGGATTCAGAAAGTTCCAGAGGGGCAGAGAAGCCCAAATAAAGCTTCCTGATCTCCTGCTGCCTGAGCAGAGTGCACACATCTGCAAACTGCACGACCAGAACATTGTTTTTCCTGACACGACACTGGAAACGCTTCCTAAAACTTACCTAAACTGTTTGGAAACTGGGGGGAAAAAAAAGCCTCCCGTATAAGGTACTTAATTCTATCCGTTCATAACACAGACACACAGCCCCAAGGAGGTTTTATCCTCCTCTTTTCACAAATTTCACAGATAAAATTCTTCCGTGTCTTCCCAGTTAAAGGAAACAGAACCTTCCTGATACCGTACCTGCTGTTGCTGTTGGTACATGGTCGTTTGCTGGCTAGGGAAGGGGCTGCCCGAGGATGTGCCTTGAGTGGAGAATTGATTGCCATAGGAATCATGTCTGGAGAAGAAACAGATGAGTTACTCGTCTGACCAGACACACGATTCTCTTTGACAGTCTCAGGGCTCTCTCACTGGGAAGAGCCGTTCGCGACAAGACCCCACACAGACCTTTGCTGCTGCTGCTGCTGCTGCGGGTAGCGGCTGGGAGAGTACATCCCTGACTCAGGGGTGGAAGGCATGATGTTTGGCTGCGGAGTTCCGCTTGCTAAGTTGCCCTCAGGTCCCATGCCGGGCTCCGTCCTACGTGGAAACAAAGAGATCAAAAAAAAAACCCCAAACGTCCACTTAAATTCACTCTTGTTCCTCAAATGGACAAGGATGAGCAGCAAAGTCACGGTAGTGAAGAGAAAACGATTGTTTCTCACCAAACAAGCAAACTGGCATCTCACCAGGTTGAATACCCACCTCACTCTGTCGTAAGGACCTCCGTAGGAGTAGTGTTGCCGCTGTCCCATGGCCATGTTACCCATCCCTGGACCTGCAGCACGATTGTAAGGGTCACCCATACCACTGTTGGGACCCTGCCCTGAGGACATGAAGGGATCGCTTCCTGGAGCTGAAATATTGGAATAAAGACCAATGAAGATGTCTACCTCTACATTAGAAAGATACATCCCATCTTTTGGGCAAGCAGAAGATCTCCTACAGCAAATCCCAGCGTGCAGCCAGATACAGGGAGAAGGGAATGGAGTGCACAAGGAGTTCCTCACCTTTCCTCATACTGCTGTAAGGATCTTTATTTGGCTCGTAAGACATGCGACCCATCATGTCGGAGGTATTCATGCTGGGCTGGTACCCTGGATTTGGAGTCATGGAGTTCCGTTTCTGGAACGTAGGATCACTACCATCTGGAAAGGCATCCTGTAGGCCCACTGAGTTACTCCTGATTCAAAAAAAGAAAAAGAAACCACAAACACAGGATTAGAGAGGCCCATGAAGCTCCTCTGGATACTTCCCCCCAACACATTCCCTCTGAGGTGTTGCTGTCCCCTAGAAGGGCCACAGCCATCTCCTCCAACAGAGGCAAGAAGAACTGCCCTTCTACAATACTGTCCTCAAAACTCAGTCCCAAAAGTAATGATTATTTACACACAGACTCAACAACGTTGCTGTGAGCCATTACACCAAAGGAGCAAAGCCAAGGAGCTCCACCAAACCAGGTACTTAAGTCTCCAGCCACCTGCATTAATGACCCAGAAACAACCTCACACTCACAGCTTGCATCCAGCACAGCAAAAGAGGGTGCAATGGTTTCATACCTGATGCCTGGCAAAGGGGGCATCTGACTGTGTGGCGTCGATGCTGGAGTTGGTGGCTTCAAGTCTCCTCCTTCCGCCATGGAGCTGCTGGTGGACTGAGGTGTCTGAGGACCCTGCATCGAGCCTGAACCCGCTGCAAGAACAGAAACGTGGTGGTGAGCAGCTTTGCACCCTGCAAATGCCACCCAGAACTTCCCAGAACATCCACCTCAGTAACAGAGAGCAGAGAGTCTTTCAAGAAAGCGAGACATGGCACATCAACCATAAAAATACGAGGTGCTCCACACTGCAAGGATGTTCTGGGCCAGGCTTCCCAGAAGAACCAGGTACAGTAACGTAAGGCTGAGAGGACACGTTCATTTTCATCACACCTTCGTTTTTAACCACATTCTCTTTTACACACCATACCACCACTGTGGCACCGGGTCTTGGTGCCCAGGCTACCTGGTTTCAAAAGCTGATGCTCTACAGTGCAGCATGCAGCATGGAATATGGTCCTTCTTGCCAAGTGACAATCACTGACTCATTCACCTTCACTTTCTACCCAGAAAGAAGGTGGGTTTGAGCCCTCTCCTGGAAGTCTCACAGTCCTTCTAGTGACAGAAACTCCAGGACGTCAGCTGAAGTCACCAAGTGACTGTGAACAAGGCTCCTCTGTCTGCCCTGCCCTTCAAGAGGGGTTAATTCATGCAGGTTAATTCAAGCACCACTCCCAAAGATTCCTGGAACAGGGAATGCCAGAGAGGCCAGATCTTTTACTGAATGACAAAACCCGTCCAGCAAGTTCCCTGGCTCTCTATGGGTTTGCTTTACGCTACAGTAAGCTTTCTTCAAAAATCCCAGGCCATCATGTGTAATCCAGCTGTGCCGTCAGCTCCAGGAGCGCTCCTCTGCCCAGGGATCGCTGTGACACCGTCAGCTCTCAGGTTCATACGCTCCTCGCAGCTGGCAAGAGCTGAACTCTTAATTAATGTTTTCATTAGTTACCATCCCCAGCACCCGATATCCCTCAGCTTCAGCCCTGCTGGTTGATGAGTCATTTCAGCTATTCATTAAAATCCTCCGAGGTCACGTCCAGGGCATGTTTGTTTACACCCCACCTTCCTGGCACCCTGTCCTCTTCCCCGCGACTCCCTCCCAGCCCGGGGAGGTCTCGGGAGAAGGAAGGGCAGAGACAAGCTCAGCGGGGAGTTTCATTCATGGGCCCTCCCCGCCGTTCTCCTTCCCTCGTCAGCAGCGGTTCGGCTCCACTCACTTCCCCCAGGAATTCTCCGTTTGTAAGGCTTGGCATCAGCAGGAAGAGGCCTCGAGACATTCCCTGCGTCGCTGCCATTTGGTGTTTGTCCCCACCCCCCGCCGTCCCTCCCACTCACAAATTTACACACAGTTGGAGCCGGGCCAGTTCCACGCTGTGGGAATTAAAACCCAAAGGCAGAGTGATTCCGCCTCCCCAGGGACACGCTGGAGTTTGTGAGCAGGAACCCAAGGTGGTTTCACAGGAAACCCGCGGCGAGTGCCTGCGAGGCAAGGCAGCACCCTCTCCATGCCATGAGGGCTTTCCATGAACGCTTTTGGGTTCTGAGGGTTCCACTGCGTGGCAAACAGCTCCGGCACCAGGAGCTTCTGCCCTAGATGATGGTCCTGCAAGGCCTTTAGGTGCTCTGCAGCCTTGAAAAGTGGTTAATGGAGAACGACACAACGCAATCCTCATCACCCACAAAGTTATGCCGAAGTTCATTTGACAGAACGGGCTGAAATACAGCAGGAGCCAACACCAACGGGTTATAAAATCTGCAAAGAGAGTAAGGCATGTGGCATCTGCGTGGCTTCGCAGCCCTTCCTCCACCTCCACACCCCACCGTTGTCCACTTGGCTTTCAAACCGGGAAGCGAGTTCTCCATAAGGGCAATTCGTTGGGAGACGGAAAACACCTGAAGGTGCTGCTTGAGGGAGAGGCCTCAGCAACCCCCTGGAACACAAGTAGTAATACCTACTGGGACTCAACACTCCTCTAAGGCTCTAAAGTCTGGAGCTGAGGTTGAGAAAGCCATTTGTGTTGTGTCCTACACCCTCAGGTCCCGCAGATGCAGGAGAACAAGAGAGAGGAAGAAAGGGAAAGTGAAAGAGGAGCACGAACAGGCCGAGTGACACAGCTCAAAGGATCTGGAGCAACCAAACATGCTGCGGCGCTGCCTCCGCATAGTCCTACTTGCGGGAGTCTGGAGCGAGACAAGCGGAGAGATGAGTTTGAACAGGGAATACAGCACCTCACAGCAGGAATCAAAACCCGCGGAGTAAGTCAACAGAGCTGCGTAAACGCGTGGAGTTTGGGAAAGCCGCCCTGCAAACTCCTGCTGCTGAGGTGACGAAGCGAGAGGTGACCTGGTACCACAGCCCAGAGGGCAAACTCACCACCTTCACATACCCCAGCGTTAGCTAATGTAGGATAAAAACTGATGCACCCTCTAATCCATCCTGACGGGCACCTCGTGCTATGAGGCGTTCTCAAGCGGCTTCCTAAAAATCTCAGCCCTCTCCAAATAAATTCTGAATGTCTTTTGTTCAGCTGCCCCATATCTCGGGGAGGCAGGGGGGGGACAAGGAACGAGGAAGAGGTTTGGGGAAAGAAAGTGGAGATGGATTTGTGGTCTAGTTTAAGCAGAACTAGCAGAACTCAGACACCAAAGTTTAGTCTAAAGACACAGAAGGTGCTTTATCTCGCAGAATACACCGAGGTTGAAGGTACGCTGGGGCAGGTTTCCTGACCCAGTGAAAAGACATGTTTTAGTTCTTTAAAACAAAAAAAAACCCCAAAAATACACCCCCCTGTAACCGAGAAGACAGATAAATGTAGTGGCCAACAGAACGTTCAGACAAGCAGGCTGTCGATCAAGGGCTTAGCAGGGCTGGGACACAACTGCAGTACAATCAAAAAAGGGCTCATTATTCCATTCCTCAAGAGCTAGAGCAAAGAGGATGCCAGGTTTCAGAACCAAAAA
>VXBJ01005357.1:36245-53771 GCA_013400055.1 Nycticryphes semicollaris | reverse complement strand
TTTTTTTTTTTTTGCAAACATTACAGGAACTTCAAAGCAGACAAAGTTTTTATTTCACCTACGTGATCAGGCTCCTGACCAGAAAAAGCATCTGAAGGTTTTACTTTATAAGACAAACTGGAAAACTGAAGCTTAAGAGGGTTGGCAAGTTCAGCTGCAATTCAAGCAATGAACTCAATGCAAATGAGACAGAAACCATTAGAATTTCTGAAAACTGAAGAGTACAGCATGCACTGCTTGCCTGGACATTTCCCCCGCCTCTCCTCCCCACCCTGAACTGAACACTACACTTAAATATTCAGAAACTGGAGCACCCCATCCAATTTGACACAACCATAGAAGTTCATTTGAAAGGGCTTGAATTCTAGAGCATCCATCTTGTACTAGGGCTTATGAAGCTCTCTGGGCACAAAGGCTCAGAAAGTCCTCACTGTCTTCTGCTGAAGATGGAAAGAAGCAGTTCATGAGGAAGATGAGGGCACACCCACGTGAAACATTTACCCCCAGAAGGCAGCACTTCCTTAGTCAAAACAAGCCCAACTTTTCTAGCAAGTTCCCAGAGCTCAGCAGTAAGAACAGGGGCTGCTGGCAGAACATGCAGAGATCACCTTGAACGGGTAACTGCAGAATCACAGCATGATGTGGGGTTGGAAGGCACCTCTGGAGATCATCCAGTCCAACCCCCTGCCCAAGCAGGTCCCACAGGAGCCGTGTCCAGGTGGGGTTTGAAGGTCTCCAGAGATGGAGACTCCACCACCTCTCTGGGCAGCCTCTGCCAGGGCTCTGACACCCTCAAAGGGGAAAAGTTCTTCCTCATGTTTAGATGGAATCTCTTATGGTCAAGTTTGTGCCCGTTCCCTCTTGTCCTGTCTCTGGGCACCACTGAAGAAAGACTGGCCCCATCCTCCTGACACCCACCCTGGAAGTATTTATAGAGGTTGATCAGATCCCCCCTCAGTCTTCTCTTCTGCAGGCTCAACAGAACCAAGCCAGATCCCCCTTCCTCAGCAGAGAGTTGTTCTAGTCCCCTCATCTTCGTTAGCCCTTTGCTGTACCCTCTCCAGCAGTTCCCTGTCCTTCTTGAACTGAGGAGCCCGGACTTCTCTCTTGACCAGACAGGGATGTACCACTAAGCAGAGGCGTGTGTCTATTCCTACAGATGTATTTTCATGTTTTCCTTTTAGTTAAACTTAGCACAGGGGTGAGGGACACACAAAAAGGGAACTATCCCAAGAGGCCTGACTTATTCCCAGTATCATTCACTCCCACGTTACAAAAGTATTTCATCTACACAACGCAAGAACATCTAATTAGAAACAGACACGGGGCCTTTGTGGAAATTTGGAGCCTGCCTGGCCCCCACAGCATGTGGAGTCGGGCATTAAGTGCTGGAGATCCTCCGGTTCAAACACTCATCATGCACCTTAAACCCCCCATGCCTAAACTCACCCGGGGAGGGAGGCTGTATCTTAGTCTGAGACTTCTTTGAATCAGCAGCTGCAAAGATATCTGGAGGGGGGTCTTCACCTCGCTCAATCTTGCACTCGAAGGCGTAGAGACACTGGATGTACTGCTTCTTCAAAGAGCTCGCTGCGCTGCTGGACGTCCCCACGTTGAGGTTTGTGGCCAACTCGCGCCATTTCTTGTTTTTATTGACCTGCACAACCAAACAAGAGGCTCTAAACTCAAAATCCCAGCAACTTCTCCTCCACAAGAAATATTCTGCGGGAGAAATCAACACTTCCCAGCTAAAACCAAGGATAAGCAATAAGGGCTGAGCAGTGGGGATACAGTTATGTTCAAAACCCCTCAACTAGAGCGCTTTTCTTCCTCACCTACAGAAAACTTCAACAAGGCCAGACTGCAAATCAAATTAACCATGAGGCCAGTTGACAGCCAGATGTAGAGACAGTGTCACCAAACTTTGCACTGGGCAACACAGGGAAGGGGAGAAAAAAAAAGCACTTTAGTTGAATCTCACCACAGACTGTTCTCAGCCAGGCAAGGGGGAGAGTGGATGTTTGCCTCACCTAAATGCTTGTAAAACCCAGCACCCTTTATTTAAAAAAAATGAATGCAGCTAAATATAAAGTCACAGCTTACATCTAGCTACAAAACTAGCTTTGAACAGTGTTGCCCATTGGCTTGTGACTACCAGAGAGCGGGAGGTTCTGACCACAGCCACCACGCTGGCTGCTGGCCACTCACCTGAGTCAATCCTCCAATCTCCTTCACGGAGATGTAGAGCCGATAAAGGTCCAAGGGTTTCCTGCCTACTGCTGGGAGATTTGTCATGCCCATGGCCTTCTCCTCGGTAAAGGCCAGGTAACGATCTACCCAGATCTTCCTCTCGGGCTCCCCACCCAGCTCATAGAGTTTGGTGATCTTCTCATTGGTTGTAGTAGAGGAACTGGACTTCTGGGAGAAGGAAAGAGGTATCAGGACTGAGCAGCGCAAAAGCAGCTCATGCACATCCAACATGGTTTCAAAAAAAAGCAGTCAGAGAGAGCTCCAAGTTCTGCTGTTATATGGAAAACAGCTTTGATGGCTTCAAGCTACAACAGGGCAGGTTTAGGCTGAACATTAGGAAAGAATTCTTCCCAGAAAGAGTGGTCAGACCCTGGAATGGGCTGCCCAGGGAGGGGGTTGAGTCCCCATCCCTGATTGTGTTTCAGAGTGGTTGAGATGTGGTGTTGGGGAATCTGGTGTAGGGGAGGACTTTGTCAAGTGGGGCTGATGGTTGGACTCCATAATCCAGAGGGTCTTTTCCAACCTGAATGATTCTGTGATTCTATACTAGGCCTACACTTGTCTCAGATCAACATCAGGTAAGTATTATTCGACAATGGTACCACAAAACCAGCCACTACTCAGGGAATTCACAGAATATGCATTTTTAAAATGTGAAAGGTTTCAGGAATGCTACAGAAATCAAACAAACCTCAAGGAGACTTTGCAGAGACATCCTTTGTGGGCTCATTTACTAAATACAGGAGAAAACATCTAAGTCAGTTGGGGTTCCACACAGAGACCATTGACCTTCTCTTGCTGTTTTGTTCACTGACAAGAGGCACAGAAATCTCCCACCACACAGATACGACAAGAACTCCCACACTGGTTTGCTATTGCTGGCACTATCATAGAATGGCCCAGGCCAGAAGGGACCTCTAGGGTCATCTACTCCAACCTCCCTGCAATCAGCAGGGACACCCCCAACTAATCCAGGTTGCCTTGGTCGAGCCTCCCCTTGATGATCTCCAGGAAAGGGGCCTCAACCACCTCCCTGGGCAACCTTTTCCAGTGTTCAACCATCCTCAGAGTAAAGAGCCTATTCCCAATATCCAGTCTAAATCTGCTCTTCTCCAGCTTGAAGCCATTGCCCCTCATCCTGTCACTGCAGGATCTTATCAGCATCCTGGAAAACTGATATGGAGAGGTACCACAGGAGCTTGGAATCAAAGTTCACAGCTATGAAGTATGAGTATCACACACCAGTTCCTACACACTCGAGTCACTGAACTGTCCCAAGTGCCTATTTAGAGGTAAAACCTGTGGTCCTGCACCTTGCTTTGCTTTGCCCAAGTCTTTTGATGTAGCGCAGGAGCTCTTGTTTTGTCTTTTCCCACAGTATCTCCATGGTTGGAAGGGACCTCTGAGATCATCGAGTCCACCTGGATCACACACACTTGGCGTAAAGGCAGAAATGGTTTTGGCATTCCAAAATGAACTTCCAAAACAGAAGTGAACTTCAAATCCAATGATGTTCTCTATGAACCCTTACACCCCAGACTGAGTGTTTTCATTATCACACGAGATAATCCTCGAGCAGCATAGACCAGGGTGGGAGGGGGAGGGCAGAACAACCCCTGTTTGTAGCTTCTGGCATCTCCTACCCCAAGAGCATTCAAGTCGTGGTTTGTCCTAATTAGAAAGGCAGATGCCAGAACAACATCAGCAGAAGTGAGGGATCTTCTGCATCTCCTGGCAGGCTGCTGGGAGTACAGGTATCAAACTTGCAGAGGGCGTATTTTCCTTCAGGTAGCAAAAGAGAAGACTTCAGGCTCAGAAACTGCTTTTTTTTTGGTGGTTCTTTTGAAACTGGTAGCGGTAACACAAAGCAAAATACTCCCCGAAAAGCTTGCTTGCCTCCCTCTTCTGGCTTTAACTCAGGATTAGTAAAGGGTTTGTTTGTGAAAGAACTGTTAACACTTCTTGCTGTACCACCTCCTAGCTCAGAGGTGGTACCTGAGGAGCTCCAACCCTACACCAGAAACAAACTCAGGTTTGTTTACACGCTTTTTAGCGGTTTCGCTGTGGCAGGTGATTAATTCCTAATATTAAATTGTTTTGCAAGTGAAATCGATTACTCCCAAAAGACTAGGAAACGCTCCCGTTCATTCCTGAAGAGTTTCTTAATTCCCAGCAGTAAAATTCTCAATTGTTTGAATTTTTCTGATGAATCCTGAAGAACCTCTTGGAACCACTGGCACAGTTCAAGCACAGAGAGGGCTGGACGCAAGAAGCGCTAATTCACGTTGAATCTCCTTACACTGGAGCAGTTGCACTACGTGGTCTTTACCTTTAGGCTTCCAATTCAAGCAAGAGTCTAATTAACTGTTCATGGAATGTGGGGGGAGTGGGATAAAGCTGACCCAAAGGTGCATCTGTTCAGGCACCTTCTCCCCAGTTAATCAAGGCAGGACTAACCCACAATTGAAACCAGAACATAGAAATAAGGTGTGCCAGACACCCATTATAAATTCTAGATAGAGGCTTGAACTTGTGAGCCACAAACAGAGGAGGACACGTGAATTCTGATACAAAAGTTCCTTTCCTGGCCTTTCTGAGGGCTACTGGGTCTCTGAAGGAGATGGGAGAGTTCAGGCTCCTCAAGAGTACTGTTATGAACATATGAAGGTATTTAGTTTACTGTAGATATAGCCAGAGCCTACTCTAAAACACACATACACACGTTTAGAAGCACTTATTTCTTCAATTATGGTCCAAAACATAACACATCCCATGAGAGGGTATCCCACTTGCAACAGGAGTTAGAGCCACAGTGGCAAGCAGCAGTCACATCACACACTAGCAGGACAACCGTGCTAATGAGAACCTTCTTTAGGGTGAGGAGGATGAAACTCATGAGGCCTCTCTCAGGAACCACACTCACTACTAGATGGATGCAACTGTTCAATCCAAGCTAACATGCAACCCTTTTATTTCCCTGGATGCTGAAGAGGTTGGGAGTCTTTAAAGACAAAACCCAAAACATTTTACCTTTGACTTGGATTCTGTTTTTGGCGTCCCATCTGCCTTGTTGTTCATTTTAGTTGCAGGTGTTAATTTGACGTCCCCAAGACCCATCATCTCAGGGCTCGCTGCCATCCCTAGGAAGTTAAAAAGAATCCTTAACACTGATTTTCAGTCCAGGACAACAAAATCAATGCCACATCTCACAGGCTGCACTGACTTTACCTGCAGAGTTGTTTGCCATGTTTCCCCCCATGGGGTAAGGGGGACCCTGGGGGTTCATCATGCCAGCCATACTGTTAATTCCCTGGCCGTAAGGAGGTCCAGTGCCCATCATTCCCCCTTGGTTCATGTTGGGATAACCAGGAGGCCTAGAAAAGGAAAGGAAGAAATCCACATTTACTCCCAATACTATGCATCAAGATCTTGTCTTCTAAAGGAAGATGTTTCCCTGAAGAAACCTCCTACAAAGCAAGTGGAGAAGTGACTCTCTCCAGCTCAGTTTTCCAGGAAAAGACCAAAGATGGGGTGCTCCTTTAAAACTTAGCTACCCTAGAGCCCAAAAGTCTCATTCTCAAAAGGGGATGTAAAACCATTCTGGAAGAGGGACTTCAGCTCTGTAAGTTTTCATCCTTTGCCTTGTTCTATTACACCCCCAAAACTGAACTTCTTTTCAGTCATTAAGCCACCCATACAGGGCAGAACAGATCTTCAAATATCACAGCCCTGTGCGTTTGAGCAAGAATGTATTAGATGTACAGATGGACCCAGTGCTCCAGCTACGCTTCATGATTTTTTTCTTCGTTTCTTTCCTCTTTGTTACCCCTACAAGCTATGTTATTTTTCATGAAAACCTCGTACACAACTGTCACTCAGACTCATCACTCAAAGGGACGGGCTTTGACGCCTTCATTGGCATTTGGGAACTTGACCTCTTGGCAGTTATAGGTAACATCAGAGAGCAGACTGCAGCCCTTAAATCAGGATAAAGAGCACAATGCCCAGTCAGAAAACAAATATATCTACTGGCTTTACTGGTGGAACCCACTTTATAAGCCCATGGCTCGCAAGGCACTGTGGGAGGCCACACACACCTCCTCTGAAATGTGCAGTGATTAAAAAACAAAACAAAACACAAAACCAAACCCAAAAAAAGACACAGGCACAGAAAATAGCTGCAAAGTTCAGTGCTGGATTCCAGCTCCCTTTCTCACAGCTGCTCATCATGGCCCTACAAGGAAGAAGTTCATCACACTGGACAAGTAATGCCTTGGTTCAGACAGATGCAGCTGGACAGCTGTTGGCTGGATTTATGGGCTCTACCACACACACAGCGTCTTAAAGTCGCTCGTGTAACAAAGCCGACCAGAAAGTAAAAACAACCGAAGGGATCTCGGAATTAAACAGATTTCACCCATGAATATTAAAAATTCTGTAAGCACAGGCACACACAATATTTTTTTGAGCACCCCTTGTTTCGAAGCTTAAGGTCACAGACCTCAGACAAGCAACATTCAGAGAAAAGCATGTCAAAAGCTGGAGAAAACACCTCAGGAGCCAAACTACTGGCTTGAATGGAACATTGACAGCCCAAACAACCATCATAGGATGGTTAAGAGTTGGAAGGGACCTTAAAGATCATCGAGTTCCAACCCCCCTGCCCTGGGCAGGGACACCTCCCACCACACCAGGTTGCTCCAAGCCCCCTCCAACCTGGCCTTGAACCCCTCCAGGGATGGGGCAGCCACAGCTTCTCTGGGCAACCTGGGCCAGGTTCTCACCACCCTCACACCAAAGAAGTTCTTCCCCAGATCTCATCCCCATCTCCCCTCTTTCAGTGTCAAACCCTTCCCCTTCGTCCTAGGGCTCCCCTCCCCAATCCAGAGTCCCTTCCCATCTTTCCTGTAGCCCCGTTCAGGTACTGGAAGGCCATTATAAGGTCTCCCCAGAGGCTTCTCTTCTCCAGGCTGAACAACCCCAACCTCTCTCAGCCTGTGTTCCAACACACTACTTGTCCAAGCTTTATGCTCTTCCTTGTTTAACATTTAAGATAAATGAAAAAGTCTCTAAGAAGTGTAAACCTTCAAGGAGGAGTACGTTCAGTGTCACCCCAAATCGAGATTAGTCCACCCTCAGCTCCAAAACCTAGATCTGGTGTAGGGAAGGGATTTGGGAGACCAGTGGGAATCTCACTCCATACCTGTTCTGGATGGAGTTGGCAGCAGCGTGCATGGCAGCGGCGGCTGCTTCTTGTGCTTTGCGATTCATGCCGCCTGGCGGGGGGCACATCCCTGTCCCCACCTGAGGTGGCATATTCGCCATGTTGGGTCCATAAGGTCTGTTGCCCATGGTGGCGTGGCTCATCCTCCCCGGAGGAAGGCCGCTGTATGGTGGCACACCAGTCTGCCCGTGCATCTGGGTCCCTGCTCCCATGGGATTCATGCTTCCTCCCATTCCCGGACTGGGGTAGTTGGCATTGGACATAGCGTTGTAGTTTGGCTGCCGGGGATAACCTCCTAAGGAGATGGAAAGAGGGGAAGACAACATCATTCAACGAGTTAGTTTATGAATCACCATAAAAACCTTCTATCAGCAAATATTTAAAGATCACTAACAGAGATGAGGGGGAGTGTTAACACCTCAACAAAAAGTCAAAGTACTTGGATATAAGCCACAGAAAATGTGTTTTGACAAAGCCAAGTAACAACATCGATTCAAAAGCTGCCTGAAACTCTCCCAAACCTCAGCTGCGCAGAGAGCACAGAGTCCAGGGCAGGATGCAAAAAAACTCACTTAACCCTTTCCAAAACATGTAACACTTAATTTTCTTCCTCTCCAAAGACAGCTGTCCCTTCTCCTCTATTACACTGGATGCACAACCTACAGCTTTTTAAGTGAGAAGGAAAGATCCTACATTTACAAGTAGGACTGCTGCAGGAAGCAACATATTTTATCAATCTCAACACGAACAAAGCACAGCTCCTTCCATCTCGTAAAGACCACTCATTTGGTATTTCCCACACATTAAGAGTGGACAAATAATAACAGTTTATCAAAGACAAGATGTTATAATAGAGGAGGGCCTTTTGTATTCGCTGAGCTCGTCGTTCCCCACCTTGAGGAGCTGCCCCATGACTCACCTTGAGGTCCATACTGCCCACCCTGGGGTCCATAGCTTCCCATGGAGTTCTGCTGGTACGGCCCCATCCCGGCGTGCATCTGTCCTCCAGAAGACTGCCGGGGAGATAAGGCTGAGCCAGGCTGGGGTGAGCTGTACTGGGGCATCTGAGGGTTCCTCTGCATGTAACCTGGTCACCCAGCAAGAGGAGCAGACAGTTAGTAGCAAAAAGGATACAGAGGGGCCACTGAACACGCGGGTTCTACAATAACAGCAACCCCCACGGCCCACTAACAAAATCCTTTTGGCAACAGCCTGGACAGATTTTGACCATGGTTGCTACTAAGGAGCCAGTGTTATCTGCTAAGATGCAATTTCCTGATGTAACCAGAAAAACACCCAACCAGCTTAGTGTCACAGGAGTACACCGTGCCACTCTGCAAATCCTGTGGGCTTCTCCTTCTTGTTTTTTTGTTTTCTTGTTTGTTTTCTCAGAGTGACAACTATATATCTTTTGCCATAAGAGCTAAATTCTACATGCATTCCCCCCCCCGATTTTATTCTCTGGGGGGAAAAGGCACACACAATATTTTTTGTGAGCACCCCTTGTTTCAAAGCTTAAGGTCACAGACCTCAGACAAGCAACATTCAGAGAAAAGCGTGTCAAAAGCTGGAGAAAACACCTCAGGAGCCAAACTACTGGTTTGGATGGACTATTGACAGCCCAAACAACCAGCAAGAGTTGAATTTACTGCAAGATGCCCAAATACTTGCAGCTTTATAAACCAGGGGCAGCTTTTAAACGCTGTCTCAACATAGAATCCATATCATCAGGCCAGGGAATTTTCAGTTGCACATCCTACAAACAGATCCAGGAGATTTAATCTTTCAACTCGTGTCACACACCTCGATCTTGCGCTATGCTGGACTGGTTCATGGAAGGATGCATGATATTGTCCGACTGGCCGCTGGGCGGTCGGGGTGGCATCTGATTGCCTACGCCACAAAAAGGAAAGCGGGTTTAATCACCAAAATTGCACACCACCACAAACCCCAGGATGCAAGAGTATTAAAATACCAGAAGTACAAACAACTGCAGGAGAATGGTATGTTACCCACAGCGAAGAAAAACAAGAGGAAGATCACTTGCAGTACCCCAGCAAATCGACACCGCTGGTTTACCAGCCATCCCACCCATCCTACTGCATCTGTTATGGGCTACAGATATTTTAAAGCAAACAAATGAGATCGCAAGACCTCAATAACCACATTGTACTGACACGGGCCAATTCCTCCCCACCAGCCTTTTTCAATTCTCTCTCCAGCTGCAGGAGGCAGCCCCACTGTTAAGAGTTCTGAGTTGTGGTACCTGGTACTGCAGCAGGTGAAAGTGGACCAGAGCGGGACTGAGCAACACTAGCTGGAGATCCAACTGGGGATGGGGAGGGTCCTCTGATGCCTGGCAGGTGAGGAGAGGTATGTGGAGAGAAAGGAGACTGAGCCGGGTTACTCTGCTCTCCTTGACTGCTGGAAATCCCTGATGTGCTTACTCCAGGACTCAGGGCTCCTTCTGTACCCATGGGGAGATCATCTATGGAACCGGACAGGTCCTGCAACACACAGAGAAACGCATCAGGCAACAATAAAAAGACACGGGACTGTTCTCTCACATACCACCAAGAGAAGACTGTATTTCTCCCTCAGGCGTGCTCCAAATAGAAATCAATGAACTCAGCTCGGGTTATCATTGGTAATGAAGGCTGCTGTAGGTAACTGCCAAATGTGTCTTATCCTTCCTGTCTCTGAACCCAAAGGTTCCCCAGCTGGTTTGCCAAGTGCTTGCTGACGGTCCAAACAACCGGGGTTCGTTCTCCTACTTGCTTCTTTTAATTCAGTTTAGATGCGAGAAATTAAAGAACGCACCAACCCCACACGTAAAACTGCAAACAGAGGAAACGGTCCATGCGATCACGGCTTGGGAGCGAAATGTGGCTCAGTTTCTGAAAGACAGGAAAACTCCTGCCTCACCATAATTAATTCATAAACCTCGTATGAGCTGGGAAACTGCTCACTTGAGATGGATAAAAACAAACTAAACGGAGATTTAAAAGAAAACCATAAAATACTCTTCAGGGTTCCCTCTTCCCTTTCTTTCAGAGATAGCAAAAATTATCAGTTACAGTGTTACCCTGGAAAGCTTTTCTTGGAGGCGAGGGTAGAAAATGCCCTTCCTACTGCACGTATCCACCCTCAAGAAAAAAAGCACAAAAAACCTAAGAAAGTTAAAACTTCCAATCGCCAAAGCAGCGACTGCAAAGGGACGGCACCATGAATCAGCTGGGAAGTCTGAAAAAATGGGGATACTTCCAAGAAGCTGATGATGTGTAGACCCACCGTGTGCAACCGTAGGATCCGTTTGATGCAAGATGCATCAGGAATAAATGAGTAACAGCCCAAGACGGAGTAAGCGGCGGCACATTTGAACTGGGAAGTTATACTGAGCTGGGAAGTTACAACTATTTCAGCGATGAGGTAAAACCTCTGCCAAGGATTCAAAGCCTCACAGAAGGTGACGAAGCAGCAGACCAAAGCTCACCAGAACTTCACCCCATCCTCTCTAAGTCTTTCAAAGCAATCAGCCCCAGGTTCAGAAGTGTTCTGGACTGAGATTTGGCATTTCAGACCAACCCCCTCTGCACAGAGCTCAGCTGAGCAGCACGAACGGAGCCAGCCTCATATCAAACACCGCGCAGAAAGGCCCAGCCAACTGATAACTAACTTGGACACCTTCGTCTCCTTTACGCTGCCCTGGGCAATGCCTTGTTTAGGCCTCAAGCAGAAGGACCTCAGCCACAAGATACTGCAAACTTATCGGTCCTTCAGGAGCGAGGCAAGAGCAGTATTCTTAGGCTGAATACTAGGAAAGAATTTTTCCCAGCAAGAGTGGTCAGAGCCTGGAATGGGCTGCCCAGGGAGTGGGTTGAGTCCCCATCCTTGAATGTGTTTCAGAGTGGTTGAGATGTGGTGTTGAGAGATGTGGTGTAGGGGAGGACTTTGTCGAGTGGGGCTGATGGTTGGACTCCATAATCCCAAGGGTCTCTTCCAACCTGAATGATTCATGATTCTAAGAGCCCTGTAGCTTTTCATCTGCTGGGTGAGGTGTGACAAGGCTCCGACAACAACTCCCCATCATCTAAACCAGAGAACAGAAGGGCACCACATCCTAGGGAGTGGAAAACTGGAGGTAGGGAAGAAAAAAAAACCCAACTAGGGTGATATCCAACCACCTCACCACGCCTGTGGGAGAGACAGGAGGGTGAAAGGGGAAAAGTGGGCATCAGCTGCTCCACGCTCAGTTGTCTGGGGCAGCTGGGCGATCTCATGTAGTTTAACAGCAGGATTTGATCAAAATGCTTCTAACAAACGCTGGCAAATGCAAACCCCAGTCATTTGGTGGGATGACTTTGTGCAGAGCCTGTCCTTCCTCCCCTTCCATTACTGCTTCTGTTTGAGGGACCATTTCCCGCACAACATTCTCAGATGTATATTTGCTTACTGCTGAATTATTCTCTTCCCAAGGAAAGAAAAAAAAAAAGTATGCTTTGTTTTATTTCAATGAAAGCTAAAAATCTGCAGAAAAAAGCCTAAAAATAGTGTCTAAAAGCTCTTGCAGTTTTCACTACCTTCCTATTGTAACATCAAAAGCATTGGTCCTTTATGCAGGTACTTGGACAAATCTGACAAACTCCACATTCCCACTGCGGAAACCATCTGAAGCGGAAGCAAAAAAAGACACTATTTCCAACATTTTGCATTAAAAAAAAAAACGCATCGACCAACACAGACCATCAAGAACAAAACACTCCTCTCCTTGAGACTCGCTGCATTTAACTTCAGGCACCACCATAAGATACACAACCAGAATCCCCTCCAAGTCAACAGTGGGACCACAAAGCCCAGAAACCAATTCAGTACAACCTAAAACTGGATGGAAATACTGGTATTTCCCTTACATAGATTAAGATACGTCTGGTCTGAATCACCAAATGCATCCAAACACTGTTTTCATCATCCCGTAAGTGAAGTTGGGAGACCAAAACCTTTTGCAGCTTTCAAATTCCCCCCTCACACACACCAGCTTAGGTGCGTTTGGTATTTCCGAGCGGTTAAACCTTCAGACCAGAGGGGCAGAGCCTACAGCTACTCTGACAAGAGATTTATTTAGGCTCAAAGAGGGGGGAAAAAAACCCAAAAGACCTTATAAATGTACACCCCAGACAAGAATACAAGAATACCGGTACGAAAGGACAGATACGGAGCACGTGTGCATGGGGGAATGTGAAAGCTTCCCTCTGTTCTCAGGGCCTAAGTGACACATTTCTGCGAGAGGCAGAGGAGAAGCTTTGCCTCCAGGATCTGGGGTCACCCTCTGTTCCGTGGTGGGAGCGATATTTGTCCAAGAACCGGGCAGACTAAGAGGATACGACTCGGTCATGCCAGGCAGGAAAATATCTGCAAGACGAAGCAATGTTAAAAGCTGCTTGAAAATTAACTCCTGAGTAACCAGATAACGATCTTTAAAGCTAACAATCTTTAAAGCTGACGTTCTTCGGCATCAAAGCTTAACCTAAGTACTGCAAGTCATTTAAAAACATTCAGTTTTAATTAAGCAGGTTAATACAGGGTTGCTTTAGACATGCGAGCGAGGGCCCCTCTGCATTGCTAACATACCACCACGGACCTCACAGATAGGAAAAGCAGGCTTCCTAGCTATAAGGCTAGAAAGGATCAGACTCCGAAGATCACCAGTTTCAAGTGAAGTTAAAAGTGACTTACGCTTTCTCGGATGTTAGGACATGAATCCAAAAAAAGGACCATAAAAATCAAGTAACTCATAAAGAGACTTTCACCTCTAATGATCTGTGAGTTTGACGAATTCCGACAAAGTCCTTTCCCGGCCAAGAAACGCTCTGCCAGCCCAGCAGCAGTTTCTTGGGGGTGTCATTCAGCAGGACCGAGTTTCTCCAAAGGGAGACTCCCGACAGGGGAAGGAGGGAAGTGGGGACCGGAACGCCCAAATGCGAGCAGCACATCGGCAAGGGGCTGTTTGCCACCTTATTTTCTCAGGATGCAAACCATCAAGGCACAGAGCGTTGGGTTGGATTTTCTTTGGTTTTTTTTTTTTTTTTTTAAACTTGAGGACACCCCCCAGGCTCAGATACTCTGTTTACTCAAGTGGACCACAAACCTGGAGAGAAAAGAAAAACTCTCAAATCACTCCATGGACTGTTTTAAGGATTGCCATAGCAGAGAAGCCTTTTAGAGTAAAAAAAAAAAAAGAAAACCTCATTGAAATAACGAAGACCCGCTGCCGTCAGGGGGTTCTGGATGAAGCCCAAGAGGAGAGGGTGGGGGGTTCAAGGGGGTTGTAATTCCCTCCCACGGAGCATTGGGAAGAGACCTGGAAAGAAGGAGCAGCACCAGGAGAAGGGCTCTCCTCGTCCCTCCTCCCCGCCAGCGCAGCCAGTCGAGCCCAGACGGGAGGTGAGGCTCGACAGCAGTAACTCTGCCAACTTTGAAGGAAACGTCAGGGTCTGGAGAATTTCCTCACGTGTTTCCAATGTGGGGTGGTTTTTTTGGTTTGTGTTTTGGTTGGGGTTTTTTTCTTTTTTTTTTTTTTTTTAAATGCATTTTATTGCTCATCTGCCATGCAGATCAAAAACGCTGGAGGGATTCCAACTATTTCACACAGAATCTCACACTCCAGGCTGGCTGCAGCCCCAAAGCCTGAGTTTCTTCACTTGAAATACTGCCCAGTGTTATTTTGGGATGTGACCTGATAGCGGAAGCCCACGGGGACCCTGAAACGATAACCGTTCCAGCTGCGATTGGTTGCCCAGCCCTTGCCGGTGCCAGCATGGGTTTGTCAGTACTGCTGACAAACAAGGACTCAGCAGCTAACACCTTCTTTTCACACCACAACAAAACCCATGCCTGAAATCACACAATCTGGTACCCAAAGGAGGGAGGGTGGGGGGAGAAAGGGGAGTTCATCTGTCTCAGGGAAAGGGGTTGCAAGTCCTGGCACGACCAAGACAAGGGAGGCGGTGAGTTTACGCTGGAAACAGCAAGGTTTCTTTTAGATGAATAATAGTAATAATAATAAATAAATAAATGAAGAAACCACCATCTCAGTATCTGATAGGAGACTCATTTGTTAAACAAACAAAGATGAAACAACAAGAAATACTTAAGATCAAGGTAACATCAAACCCCAGAGGAGAAGAGTTTCAAGGCTCCGCTCCGGCCCATCCCACCGATCTGGAAGAGCAGGAAGGCTGACCAGAAAGCAAATGGATCTCCTGGCTGGGGACTGCAGCCTTCCCCCTCCATCTCCCCAGCCCAAGCGCTTACAGAAGGCACCGGGAAGAGGGCAGGAGCGCGGCCGGGCTGTAACGATGGCAGACACTATCAGATCACTAGATAGCACTCAAGGAAATTATGAGCTGGAGACGAGCATGTGGTGGAGCTTATAAATTCTGTAAGGCCAGTTTGTTTCCGTAAAGATGCTTATGAGCAAAAGCAGAGAACAATGGCTAAATTTATTCCCCAATTCTTTCTCAAAGGGAAAAAGTCTCTTCATTGCTTCTAATTGAAATACCTACTTTCTGTTACAATCTCATTTTCTCTGCAGTTTCTTTTCCACTCATTCAAGAGCTATCAACACTGAAAACTCACAAGCTTGTCCTTTCCTTTTTTATTTCCATTTCCAAAATACCTCAATCCTCTCTCTATCACAAAAATTACTCAGCTGACTGGCAAGCCAGGGTCTCCCTGCTATTTTGGGGAAATGGAGAGACTCACTCCTCCTTTTGCAGTACAGACAACAGGATCTTGCATCTTGTCCTTCACAAATCACTCTGTCTCCTAACACAAAGTGACTTGGAGACTTCACCGTGCTCTGTTTACACCAGACTTAGGGAATTCACGTCCCATCCAAGGAGACTTGAGATTTCCCCAGATGCAACGGAAAGGTCTAGAAAGGGCTCCACAGCCTTGTCACCGCCCTCCTCTTCCAGGTCGCTTCCCAAGTAGAATCATAGAATTGTCCAGGTTGGAAGGGACCTCTGAGATCACCTAGTCCAACCATCAACCTAACCCTGGTCCAGCTCACTGGGGTCGCAATGGGTCCATGCTCGTGCAAGCCCTCCATCACCACCACCAGCTCAATTCCAACCGCTGTGCTTTAAAATTCTGACAAATTCCATAAGCACGTACCACCACAAACACGGAACCCGCTACACACAGGCTCTCACAGCCGTAGGGACACTGCTGCAGACTCAACACCCTCGCTGGGACAGTGAAGACCTACCACGGCCACAACAAGAAAGTGAACTATTCCAAAGCCAAAACGCATTTCCAAGCCCTGTCCTATCCCCAAAATGTAAAACTTCTGCCAGGAAGGCCACCATCACCTCACTCTTCTCTTCTAGCATCGGTTATTGTGCAGAAGATGAGTCCCATCTTTACAGCACCAAAAGCACCTTCTAGATGATCATAGTTCTTGTGTGTATGGGCTGGACAAGAGACGACAGGGAGGAGGAGGAAGGCGGAATGCAGGATGTCTCTGCAATAAAACCTCTTGCCACATCTAGAACATTTCTGGAATTTAAAGTGAAGTGAAAGATCCTGCTGATGCTCTGTTCCCGTGTGCCCTGACATACTCGGGGAGGAGCAGGGTAGAAACCAAAAATGTGTATTTTTAAGCAGCCAGTTTACCAGTTACTTATTTTGCATTTATGGCACACATGTTCAGCCACGTTCTCAAGCTACCCAAGGTGACCACAGACTAATCCAAGATAACCAAAGCCCAGCAACACAAGCTGGTGTCCCCCATAGCAAACACAGCTTTGCCTCCAGTGCTACACCACTCTTACCTCTTAACTCTCCCAGATGCTGAAAAAGTTTGCTTTTAGTTTAACACAGAAAGATGATGTTCTTCTGGCCTAAGAAGCAGGGAATGCCCAGAAGGAAGATCCTGCCCCACTAGCACAAGCTGCACAGTATTTACTTCTGTGCTCCATGGAAGCTTTTTAAATTCATGGCCTTGCCTCTATCTCTGATAGAGGGATCTCTGATATATCTCTAATAGATCCCCTCTTCAAAATGGGACAAGATCACCACAGAAAGAATGAAGGAATTTAATTATTCAATGAAATCACTGGTTTTTGGCCCCTCAGAGATGTCCCTGGAAGCTCAACCACGGATCTGAGTAGGACCACATGTGAGCTATCAGAAACCAGCCAGCTCTCAGGTTCTGCAGCAAGCTCTGCTGGAGAAAAAGCCAAGATTCTGGATATATATACATGAAAACGTTGCAGTCCTTTACTTGCCACTTGCTCACCCAAGCAGCACTTAAAGGAAATAAGTGCTGGACTTTTACTACTTCAAGGGAAAAACACCTGCCTGCTAAACCAAATACCAGAAAGGTAACGCTATCAGGGTTTCAGCCTCTCCTAGATGGAGTCCATATTCCCTTCCCTTCCCTTCCGAGGAGTTTTAAGCTCCTCTCAGGCATCAGCGCCGACAATTACAAACCTAAGATGGGGGCTAGAACATGCAAGAGAGATTTGTGCAGTTTCCTCGCTCAAAAGAAAAAAGAAAGGAAAAAAAAAAGAAGCTGAAAAGCTCATTCTTCCAGGCTGGCTTGAGACAAACTGGGAGAAGCTGCTGGCTCTAGCTGCACTGCAGGAAAAAGAGCGTTTGGGAAGAAGGCTGACAGGGGGAGGAGGGGCTCAGCGTCACGCAAGAAATTTTACTCCGGTTGCAAAAATAAGTTGCCTTTCTAATCCACCTCAGGAAATCTAGGTGAGTCTGGGTGTTTGGGGCAGGAAAGCAGGTAGAAAAATAAAATGGGAAGAGGCTAGAGGGAAGCGCTGCTGGGCTCTACTACATCCCTGCAACGGGAGACCTTGCAGAAGAGCCAGCGCTGCTACCGCAGCAGCCATTGATTTTTCAGAGGTCGATACTCCACTCCCACAGATCTACTCGGCAGGAGATTTAATCACATCTACTGCTCCCACCCTGTACCACCCCTCCTTCTCTTCCCCCTCCAAATAAAATTAAATTTAAAATTAAAAAAAAAAAAAAAAAAC
>VXBJ01005357.1:20361-31646 GCA_013400055.1 Nycticryphes semicollaris | reverse complement strand
AAAAAAAAAAAAAATAAAAAAAATAAAAACAGCTGAGCAACCCCCAGAAGCAGGTCACAGGCACAGAATGTGTCACTGGAGTAGCCAGGAGATCAGGGTGGCTTTGGGAGCAGCGCAAAATAAAATATTAGCAAAATAAAATAAGAAATTAAAAGAAAAAAGGCATAGCCTTCTGTTGTGGTTTATGCAGGATCGGCAAATGACAGGCGTCAGATGCTCTTCCCTTCCCCCCCCCTCACTCCAAGGAGAGGAGGAGGAAGGATAAAGAGATTTACAAGTTTAGAAGGAACTGAACTACTTCATTAAAGAATAAATAATACAAAGAAAATAACCTAAGAGAGACAATATATACAAAACCATACTAAACGTATTTCAGAGAGTTAGAAGAGGCTTAGCTGAGAAGTAAAATTCCTGGATAGAAAGTTAGATTTGTTTAACCTCAAACCAGGACACCTCAAAACCACAGAAGTAACGGCCACAATCACACAAGGAGAGAAGCTCAGGCAGAGGAGCCTCGGTCAGAGAAGAAAGGTTGGAAGGGACCTTTCCAATCATCTAGTCCAACCAGAAACCAACTCTGACAAAAAACCACCCATCACTAAACCATGTCACTAAGCACTATGTCAACCCGTCCTTTAAATCCCTCCAGGGATGGTGGCTCAACCCCTTCCCTGGCCAGCCCAGTCCAAGGCTTCAGAACCCTTTCCATGTCCAGATTGTTCCCGATATCTGATCTGAACCTCCCCTGGAGCAACTTGAGGCCATTTCCTCTTGTCCCATCGCCGGTTCCTTGGGAGAAGAGACCGACACACTCCCCCCTGGCTTCCCCCTCCTTTCAGGGAGTTGTAGAGACCAAGAAGGTCTCCCCTCAGCCCCCTTTTCTCCAGGCTGAACACCCCCAGCTCCCTCAGCCGCTCCTCACAAGACTTGTGCTCCAGACTCCTCACCAGCTCTGTTGCCCTTCCCTGTACCCACTCCCAACTCCTTGTATTGCCATAACTTTGGAAAGAAACCTTCCTATCAGCATCAAAAGAATTCACCAATCTCCGATAGCAGGTTATTGGGTACCGTGCTCCTGGGTGCTGCCGTATTTACCTCCGCATCCAACTGGGATGCAGGCATCCGCTTTGAAATGCATACAGCCCTAATCCCTCTCTCTCAAGGCGAGCAGTAAGACAAGCTCAAAAGGCCAAAGAGAAACCAAACAGAAGCAGGAAGTCTCATAGTGGCCGGCAAATTCAACTATAAAAAGTTCTTTTCTCCCTCCCCCAAAAGAAATTGTCAAAATGATTCACTTTGAGCTCAAAGAATTTTTAAGAAAGCACTAATTTCCTGGGCTGTACCCTCCCCTCCTCATCCACAGCAGCTTTGAGAGAGTTGGTTTTTTGTTTTTGGTGGTTTGTTTTTTTTTTTTCTGCTGCATCTCAGCCTGTTGCATTGATTATTTCCAGGTCAGGGGACACAGCTGACAGAGCTCAACTTCGTTCTACTTCAAGCAGCTACAGAGAACAAGCTGAAATGACCACTTTGTAAGAACGGAAAATCCAAACGGTGCTTCCGTGACAATCTCCAGCATCCAAATTCAGAAACGACTTGACTTAAGAAAGGAAGAGGTAATCAAACTACAGGAAAAGAAGAAAAAAAAAAAAACCCAAACCCACAACTGCTGGGGATTATTCACTGAACGGTTCTTTCTGCACAAGCCAAAACTCTGCAGCCTCATTCCTCTCCCCTCCCCACAAAACCTAATTGTGCTAAATTCATACTGCAAAGACCCGAGACCAGAATGCACATCCCAAAATTTAACAGGGATCCTCAATTTGGTTTCAGTTGGTTTTATTCCTTTTCTGCCAGTTGAAGAGACGTGTTTCAGGCCTAAAGTCAGGGAAGAGCCGAAGTGAAACACAACCAAGAAAACAGGTTTCCAACAGGGCAAAATATAGAGATTGAAACAATTCCCTCTGGACATCAAGATGGAAACAAGTTGCCCAGAAGAGGAAAGGGGCTTCTCCTTCAGGCTACACACTGCACTGACCAAAACAAACCAAGGACATTCCAGGCTGGGAATTCTGGAACTTCTCTCCAACCTGCCCCACTTTGCTTCATTCCCTACAACGGAAACTCAAAACTGTTTCAGGACCTCCCAAAGCTTGCCAGTATCCATCCTCCTGGTTCTGCCCCAAGTTCCACCCCACGGAGAGCCTTTCCCATCCAAGCACTGCTGAAAGTAACACCTCTCACAGAAGTTTTGCTTTCCACATATAGGAAAGCTTCACTGCAAATACAGCCAGTATATACTGGTACCAAATTCATTTCGCTCCATAAATGGCTTTTTGGGGCTGAGCTGGAGGTTCTAACATCACAGCTATCACCTTCTGTGGTTGGGAAGGTATAAACAGCCTGATGTCTGGATGCTCTGCTCCTCATCCATCCCAAAGACATCAGGACCTTGCCCTCGGCTCCTTCAAGGCAGGAGACTGGGGCAAGACAACAATCTGTTGCCTGTTTCATAAGGAGATAGAAAATTCCTCCCAACAAAACTACAACTCCAGAGAACACTGTAACAGAACTGATTTGCAATCCAAACCCAAAAGGGATGTCCTAGCACCCTCTTTTGCTTCCCCTGCCCTTGCTACCAGCATCTTCCATGCCTAAGCAGAAGGTAATTAATAGCTGGGAATACTCGACTCCTACAGAGTCAAAATTCAAGCCTCAAAAGGTAAAGACACCAAATAAACTGGATACGACTTCCCAGGAAGAATTCTTTGCTAAAGAGAAGAGACTGGGGAATCTCCTGGGAGAAACAGATTTATACTGAGGATTACTATTCCTCTCTTACACCCAGACACAAAAGAGTACACTTCACTTCTCCCATACACAATAGCAATCTAAGTTTAGTTTAGCTGCAATCCTGACAGAGACTCCCCAGGGAAGCAGCAAATTCGTCAGAGAAATTGTTCACCCAGGCTGCTAGAGGAAAAACAGCACCAGCCAGGACACTCACACGGCTGCACTACTCTTTAAAAGGCACCAGTGAGATCCAGTTAGCAGCGGCATTCTCCCCCAAAACACAGCAAGTATGATCTTCAGAAAGGAAACAACAAACTGGGAAATACTGAAACCAGAACAGCCTGTAACAGGAGCAGAAAGGGAAGACCAGCCATTTTGCTACTTACAGATGAGCAGACAAAGCATCAGAGAAATCAGTAATTTGACTCTTCTGCTGTTCAATGTCTGAACATGGGAACATCCTCAGGAAAAGCTTTGGTTACTGACACAAAAACCCTTATGGGGAAGATCTCTTGAAGACGACCCTCACCCGGAACGACCAAAATGACATTTCTCAGGCAGGTCCTAATAAAGCCAGAAAGGCTCATGGGGGTTGAACAACTTGACAGTGTCACCATCCAGGAGATCACCACCTCCTGAAACAGTGATGGGATCAGCCGAAGGAACACTCCCCCCCTTAAAGGCATCAAATTCCAACGTTAACGTTGGTGTACAATATTAACGTGCAAAGGCCAGTACTCATAAAGGCCCTGGGTACATATATTTAACACTTCTTAAGTACCTAAAAAGCAGCAACCTCCTTTTCCTGCTGGAGCTGGTCTATGTTTAATTAAAGGTGATGCCTGCCACGATCTGCCCCGATTCCAAGATACCCAGTGAGCTATTCCCCAGCGCCCACTGAGGCTTGGAAAAGGGCTCACTACTCCACCAAAAATTAAAAGCCCACAAACTAACAATGCTTCCCTAAATCATACATAATGGCAAAACAGGGATCCAGGAATCCTCCCGAGTAGGATAAAACTTTCTAAAACAGACAGACTGAGCAATAGAAGGAAGATAAAAAGAAATTGATAGCACCCTTCCACGTAGCTCTTTTGTTTCTAAGTATCCCCAGGCCAAACTTTGTACAAAAGATTGATCTCCAAAACAGAACGCTGACTTCCACACACTCTGAGATCTTCCCTTAAGCTACTCCATAGCATCACTGTCTGCTGCATTTCCCATTTTACAGACAGGGGTGCTGGTCTTGTCCTACAAGATCAACCACAGAATCATAGAATGGTTAGAGTTGGAAGGGACCTTAAAAATCATCAAGTTCCAACTCCCCTGCCCTGGGCAGGGACACCTCCCACCACACCAGGTTGCTCCAAGCCCCCTCCAGCCTGGCCTTGAACCCCTCCAGGGATGGGGCAGCCACAGCTTCTTGGGGCAACCTGTTCCAGTGTCTCATCACCCTCACAAGAAAGACTTTCTTTCTGGTATCTAATCTAAATCTCCCCTCTTCCAAAAACAAGGAATTATGAAACACATCCAAGAACAAGGCTGAGTTTCTGCAGGGGGTCTCCAATTTTTAATTGTTGCTTCCTGAGGAAGAGGCACAAATTTACACCAGGGTTGGGCAAGCTAAAGACTGTTTGACTTCTGAAATGCAAATTATTTGGTGATAAAGTGAAGAAAACAACTATAAAGTCTGTTTAAACCAGAAGCAAGCTTTAGAACCAGCCAATTCTAAAAGCTGGACCCACTATTTTGCATTCTGGATTTCCCTTCAGCAAAACCTCCAAAGCACCTGATCAGAAATCGGTGGACATTTCAAACTTTGAAACTGGATCAAATTCTCAGGTTTCTAGCTTCCTTCACTCTTGCCAGCAGAGACGGATCTCTTTTCTTAAAGTGCTTGGGAAAAGGCAAAACGTGAAAGGGGCCAAATACATTTAACCACAAGGTATAAAACAAACTCCCACTTGGTGCTGAGAAGGAGCCACTTGTGCAAAGCCGAGCAATAATTCCTATAATCTGAGTCAGAGGGCGCTGATTGGTAGGATTCACGAAGGCTCTATCAACAATGCCACTGAACAGGACTTCCCACCGTTCCGAGCTACAGCAATTTCTTCAATTACTTCAGTGGCTTCACTTTTCCTACATTCTTCGCCAGAAGATGGGTCACATGGAAGAACTTGTGGAGAGGCAGAGTGGAAAGAAACATGCTATTTAAAAGGACTTTTTCTTCCCCCCCCCTCCTCCCCTCCAGGCCTCAGAACAAATTAAATCTTTGTAATCAGGGTCCAAAAGGCAAAAAAAAAGAAAAAAAGAAAAGGGAAAAAAAAAAGGAAAAAGAAACAACCCACAACTACTCCCATTAGGTGGTCAGAACTAGAATCACTTTGTATTTTGGGTGACAATTTGTACCCGCAATCCAAAGGAATTATTTCAAGGGGCTCACAACAAAGCCGTTCTCACTGCTGAGAGCAAAAAATAACTTTGCCATAACACGCAGCTCGTTCTCCTCTGACCAATCCAACTACGGCTCAGAAAACTCATTTAGCCAGTGGCTAAATAAAAAAATAAAAGCTCACTCACTTCCTACTGGTTGCTACGAAAGTAACCAGCAAAATCAGAACTCGGCAGCTCAAAACTCTTCCTTCCAAGTCCGAGGCACCAGACCAACTTGCGCAAACTACGTCTAAACTTTTAACCCTTCTCCATTCTCTCGCTAAAGTTTTAACCCAAAATTAAACCATGCTGGTCCAAAACGTGCTGCAACACTGGGCACTAATCTCACACCCAACTGGTCACTGTTCATGCAGCAAGCAGATTTAGAATGCAAAAGAAACATAAATCTCCATCTGTCAAGGAAGGAGCTATCTGTGACCGATCTTCCTCACTCCAGGTACTAATAAACTTGTCTTTTTCACCAACTGTTCAGTCAGATTGGCTCAAAGAAGCTTAAATCAGCAGTATAAGGATCCAATGCCACCGAAAGGGAACTGCGCCACCCGTCTGCTGCCCACAGCTGTGCCAGCAGGCAGAAGGAACAGGAAAATCGACTAAAAATGAGACACCTTCCCCTGCAGGTCGGGGTCTGCTCTCCCAGCAGCCAGGTGCTTCAGACACTGCCAACCAAAAGCTCAAAACACATCTTTTACCTAGAATACGCAGACCAGAGTATTTAGGGTTAAACTTTACTCTCAAATCCATTACTTTTGTAAATTACATTTAATCTCCAGTGGGAAGCCAGAAGCTAATGACTTAGTAAAAAGCACAGGCAGCCTCCATCATTCCCATTTCCATGTGGAATACTACCAGTGCTAATTTATCCTGCTGTGCTTCTGATTGCCCTCGCCCCATTCGCTTTTCCATCAGCTTCAGCACTCACCGGCAGGCTAGAAGGTCTGGACTGAAGGTTCAAGTTCATGTCTTCTTGCCCTTTACTGGAAGCCATTGAGGGAGCAGATGATGCCTGGGACCCAAATGAGTCTTGAGATAACTCCTGGAACATCAAGAAACACCAAAAAAAAAAAAAAAAGAGAAACCCACAAGTGGGAATAAAATACAGGCTCTGCTGGAATCACATATTCTCACATTGTTGGAAGAGTTATGTGCCCTCAGTGAAACTTGCCCAAAACAGGAAATAAGACAGTAAAAGAGTTGAAGCCAACATGGCTACTGCTCCGTTCAAACACTGCCCCCCTGCCCCAGAGACTGCTGGGAGTAGAGGCCTAAAACATGACCAAAGGGTGACAAATCTCCAGCTTTCCCTTACAGCAGATCCTGAAGAACAGAGACTGTCCTGGGAGACCACCCTCTTCTAACACACTCAAAGCACTTCATTACACAAACAAGGCAAGTCAATTAAAATCTTCAACTTTTTAAAAGCCAGCTTCAGTGCACTACAATTTGTGCTGAAAGGTCCCAGCTAGCTTTAAAAAAAAAACAAAAAAAAGAGAGAAAAAAAAAAAAGGTCTGCTTCATGATTTTATCTCCAATTCCACACACTTGCTGCTTTATTTCTCCTCCCTCAAGCTCAGTTTTAGATTGAAGAGCGGCCTCCTCCATCACCACCTAAAGTGTGTCTCTGGGAACTGTGCTCCGCTGTTGTGCTAAACCAAGTAGCTCTGGAGAGCACCTGGAGAACTTCCGCAGACCACAGCGTGAAAACCATTCCAGTGCAACATCCTTTAGACTGGTATTGCCAATTGGCAGCAATTTACTCGACTCTAGGCTTCGAACCCACAGCAGTGGCAAGGCTGAGCCTGTTCCCACCACAGCATCTCTCTGTAAGAGATACAGATCTAGACACAACAGAGAAGGCAGCGCGTCTAACGCCATCACATCATTCCAACCAACTTGCCGCTGGGTAGTTCAAGCGACTTTCACGCACCAGGAAAACTGTTCAAGTTTCTTAGGAAAAAAAACCAAAAAGAACAAAAAAACCCAACACTTTGGGAAGGGAACAAAAGCAGGGGACGGTGCCTACCTGAGGAGGGGGGAAGCGTTGCTGGGAGTAGGCAGACTGCTGCTGCTGCTGCTGCGAGGGAGGGTATGAAGATGACTGCTGAGAAAGAGCCGCGGAAGCCGTCTGCTGAGTCTGTGGCTGCTGCTGGTAGGGTGACTGCGACTGCTGCTGGGAGTAGGGAGGCTGACTCTGTTGGTGCTGCTGGGCTGAGGACTGCTGCTGAGGGTACGGAGTCGGGGACTGCTGATGGGGCGGCTGGGACTGCTGCTGGGAATAGGCCGGCTGCGACGTCTGAAGTTGCGGAGGTTGAGACTGGGGCTGTTGCTGCTGCTGATAGGAAGGCTGAGAGTGAGGGGTCTGGGATGGAGGCTGCTGCGAATACGGAGGCTGCTGCTGCTGGGGATGAGGGCTTTGCTGGTTGTAATATGGAGTCTGGCTTTGCTGCCCATATGCACTGGGGCCCTGCTGTCCGTAAGGAGGAATCTACAGAACAAGGAAGGTGGGGTTACATCAGTTAGAAAGTTCTTTTACATACACACACCCCAAGATTATGCTCAAGAAGAAAAACAAAAATTCAGAGAGCTGAGCAGAGCAGTTAACTGGGAATGTACTGGAAATGCCACGGAAAGCTTCCAGACAACAGCAAAAGTCACTTGTGTGTGACATTACACTAGGCAGTAACAAAGTACTAACTGGCACCTTAACTAAGTTTTTAGGGATCCTTATCTGACCACCCTTCAATGACAGCAACATCAAAAGGAAAAACTGCTTGCTTAAAAAAAGGCGGCCTTTTGAATCCTGCAGAGTCCAACAGGAGCCACTTGGCTCATGTAATGAGCCAACACGAAATGACCCGAAGTCATTTCTTCTGGAAAGAACAACCATGTCTTCACCAGAACACAGCGCAAAGGACATCTAACTCCCCTCGCTATTTCTTTTTCCCTTGTTTGATTCACTGCTCTGCCGTTGCCTCTCTTGGAAGCAAGGATTCCACAGGTCCTCCCACATTAATCCCACCTGGATCCATGTGTGGTACAACACAGAGAAATGTCATTTTACCCAAGCAGCTGATTCCCACCCGGCTGAAGATGGTCCCCTCCAGAAGACACAGCACTTTCTTGCTCTTCTGCCCGCCCCTGCTGTAACCAGAGACCACAGAAGCTTGGGTGCTCTACCTGCTGCGCATACGAGATGCCGCCCATTGTACTTTGCGTCCTGCTTTGCATTCCCATGGGATATCTCTGGGGAGTTTGTGGCCCATAGGGCTGTCCTGGATAGCCATGTCCTTGCTGTGGCCCCGCTTGAGGTCCCTGCTGCTGTGTGTAGGGGTTGTTTCCTCCATATGGCTGAGGCCTCATCTTCCCCATCTGATCCATTGGGCTTGAAGGCTGCAAAGCAAGTTGCGACACACCATTGTACATCCAGCTGCGTGTCAGACTCGGTCACCACTTCCACAGAAAACCCCAGAAGAAAACCTCCGACAGGTTGGCGCAGAGAAGCCAGCAGAAGCTCGGCTGCCAAACCCCACAGTTATGCCCTGAATTACAGCAGGATTCCTCCTGCCCTTTCGAACCCACAGACGTTTCACAGAGAACAAACCCAATGAGAAGAAGTCATATGACGCTGACATATCTCCTGTGGCCAGAGGACAGGAAAGAAGGGGGGGGAAGGATCACTAAGAAAGATGAATTATAAGCATAAGTGGCTTTTCTTTGTAGTAGGGAGTAGTTTAATGTCCAGACACTCCACACAACAAGGTGAATTTAGGCCGAAAATTTAAATATTCACAAGAAACACGGCTTCCTTCACATAGAACAAGGTCTCCCAAAACACTACAGGCTGTTAATTCACACGTACGCATTTCAATTAATCCATATTGATGGACAACGCTAACAACATCCGCAGCCTTCAAGGCTGCTGCTCCATTTTTGCATTTTTATTAACACAGGCCTTTCGTAGAATAATGGTTTCTCCAACAAATTTCTTTGGATGCATGGGAAAAACCTCAGCCTTGAAGTTTTAGAGCAGCCCCCGACGAGACGAGCGAGTGCACGTAACTTTCTTGTGACTTCCCAACCTCTACTACCCCTGCCTGGAGCCAAGACGTAAGAACGGTCGATCAAATTTCCTGAAAACACTATAAACCTCAAAACCCGGTCTTTCTACCTCGGCAGTGATATTCTCACACTAAAGCAAGGACTGTTTTGTGGTAGTGACCTCTAAATGAATCCCAGGCACAGTCTTTAACCTCCATCACTCGAACTGAATACGAATTGTTCACTGATCTCCTGATGACCTAACTAATACCAATTAGATGTTTTCCACCAGATCACCATGACAATGGACTCTCTATTACACCATTCCTTCCTGCAACTAGCCCTAGGGTGGTATTTGCACAGATCCACCCTCTCTTCCCTTCGATCAGGTGCTTGAGGAGTGGCTCTACAGGTCTGCACAAGCAAATATCGCACAAAGCCAGCTCCTGCTGGAAACCTGAAAGAATCCCAGAGACCCAAAGAGTATTTCAGTTATGTTTGCAGAATCCACCCTCCCAGGGAAAAAATAAAATAGAAAAAAAAATGCAGTATGTTACACTTCAGAAAATCCTACCCCAAGAGCCAGCACAGCTTGAAGTCCCAACACACAGACCCTGAGAACATTTGTTTGACCAGCTGGTTGCTCCGTCTCGCTGCCAGGCAAACCCCACCGCGCCGAGCCCACGCCAAACACCAGTAAGGAAGGGCATCATGGGGATTTAATGGTTGTCTTGTGGGGCAAGAGGAGTTGGGCCACAGGAGGGAATGTAGTAGACTGTTCAGCAAAAGCACCCCAGGTTTGGTGAAGGGGGTGGGAGGGCTACCCGCTCAACTGGAATTGGGCTCCCGTAGACAATGTGCATCAGTATGGGCCAAATCAATTAAGATACAGGTCCAAGTCCTTTCCTCTGCTCCAGCTCAGTGTTGGACACCCCTGGCAAGTATGGCAGGAAGCTGTTCACAGACAACCACGTGCATGGAACCAATATGATTCTCTCTACTGAGGCAGATTTTAGATGCCCTGCTACGCTCAGTTGTGCTGGATGTTCCTGTTTTCGTCCACACTGACACTACCACAGTTCTGAAAACGTTACACATTTTGTGTTTTATGTTCAAGTTATGGCAGATGCTACTGCTGAGGAGTAACACAGACAGGATCTGCAGGACCTCCTGCAGAGGAAGAAGCCTGGAGAAGCCCTGGATCCCTGCACTCCTGAACAGCAAGACCCCGCAGAGCACACCATGCACCCACTGTGGGCTTTGGACCGTGCCCTGAAGAGGGCCTTCTATTCAGAGGGTCAGAAAGAAAAACAGAGGTCTTTGATGGCCGCAGTGTGAATCCTCACAGCCTTTTTCTGACCCCCTGAATGGGAGCATGGTCTAAAACCCCATGTGGAGCCCTCTTACACCCTAACGGATGCAAATCATGTTTGCCTCTTGCAAGCCATTGTCCCTAAGCTTCCCCAGCCTTGCCTTGTGGGTATCACCTTCCACTACTAACATCTTTTCCCTCCCCACATTATCTTCTTTGGTATGTAAAACCAGTGCCACCAGGAGTGCCCTCCCAGCTTCTGACCAGTCAAACCTCTCCTCCACCACCCCCTCACAAACACACACCTCCTCACTGCTTCTACCTGCATCAAGTGCAACTTTGGGGTTCGTGACTGAACATTTCAGCACCTTTTCCATTTAATACCTGCTTCCTTCTGGTTGTCACCTCACCTTCGCAGCTCGCTAGCAAGGGCAGCTTCTCAAATATGTTCTCACTCAGGGATTTTTTTTAATTTTTCTTTCCTTTTTGTTTTTTTTAAATAAGCACACACCACACACTCCCTCCCCTGCACAGATTTTCTTGTCTGTGGTCACCCACAAAGCTAACCATATCTTCAGGAAGGACAGAAACAAGGTGAAGATCCACTTTTCCATGACTCCTCCAGGAAGCATGACGACTCTTAAAAGACTTCAACTTTTGAACTGTTTATGCAGCCAGGAAAAAAAAAAAA
>VXBJ01005357.1:10295-20316 GCA_013400055.1 Nycticryphes semicollaris | reverse complement strand
AAAAAAAAAAACCCTCAAAACACAAAACCCAAACATATTTCCAGGATGTGACCAAGTCGTCACCTTGATTGCTTGGCGTAGGAGTACACAACGTGCTTCCAAACTGCGCTGCTTTGAACTGCCACTCTTCCACACAAGGCCCTAGCGCACCGAGGATGCGAGAAACAAACATGAAGAGCATCACTCTAAATTACAGCCTTACAGATAAAAATTCTATAAACGGAAGAAACGCCAATTAATCTCTTAATGAAGGAACACACGCACACTCCTGACTCGCTGCAAACCAACGGGCCAACTCCGGCTCCCCGGGGCTGCCGTGGCATCTCAAAACGCTGCAACGCCGTATTTCTTGTTTCAAAATCTCCCAGGAAAGACACACATCTCCTTCACTGACAGTGCTTTAACCACTCTCCTTAAAGACCCTACCCATCAGGAAGTCCACATGAGTTTGCTGCCTCAATGAAGGTGATTTAACTACCTGTGCCTCAAGAAAACGTCGTCCCAAGTTGAAACGCAGTGAAGCGGGGATCAACCCCAATCCTGCATCCAGTTTTGGGCTCCCCAGTTCAAGAGAGACTGGGAACTACTGGAGAGAGTCCAGCACAGGGCAACAAAGATGATTACGGGATTGGAGCACCGCCCTTATGAGGAAAAGCTCAAAGAGCTGGGGCTCTTTAGTCTGGAGAAGAGAAGGCTGAAGGAAGACCTTCTTCATGCTCACAAGAATCTGAAAGGTGGGTGGAAGGAGGATGGAGCCAGACTCTTGGTTTCCAGTGATAGGACGAGGGGCAACGGGCACAAGCTGGAACATAGGAGGTTCCACTCAACTATGAGGAAAAACTTCTTTGGGGTGAGGGTGACAGAGCACTGGAAGACGCTGCCCAGGGAGGTCGTGGAATCCCCTTCTCTGGAGGTTTTCAAGCCCCCCCCGCCCCCGGATACAGCCCTGAGTGATGTGCTCTGGGCAATCCTGCTTTAGCAGGAGAGTTGGACTGGATGGTCTCTAGAGGTCCCTTCCAGCTCTGACAATTCCCTGATTCCATGACCCAAGGGCTCGTGCGAAACCTTTGGGGGTAGGGGGGAAGTGGAGGTGCCGCAGGGCTCCTTTGTACACCCGTGTCACACGAGAGGGGGGAGCCGGGAGGAAGCGACGCTCCTTTGCTTGCAAGAACACTTCAGGATAAATAAGGAAATACCAAACTCCCGACTGCAAAAGGCTGGAGATTCTTCTCCAGGCTGATACATGGGAAATCCTTTCAATAGGAAACCACAGGAGTAGATTACTGTGATTACACTTCAAAAGCAAAGGCCCTGCCACAGAGAGACATAATTGAGAGAAAGCGTTGCTCCTTGATCACTGAAGTCCAGACCCCCCGCTTACACCTCCTTGCATTCATAGAAATTGCTTCCATTCTCCCCCTTCAATCTCGCTATCTCTGCTGTTTTCTAACACTGTGAAGTACCCAAACTTGGCAAAAGGCGCTCCTCTTCACCAGTCAAAACTTTCAAAAGCAAAGTTGCTTCTGGTAGGGTGCATAATGAAAGGGACCGAAAGCCAGGGCTCTGGAGAAACTGCTGAGCTTTCGAGAAAATTTAAGATCATTTCTAGACTAAGACCTTCTAACAGCCAACCCAAAGTGAGCTGCAATTGCCGAGTTCAAAAGCTCTCCAAATCAGTATGTGTAATGTAAAGGATGTCAGACCCCTGAAATGCAACGGTACCATGAAAACCAGCTACTCCTTAAAAACAACACCAGAGTTTTCCTTAGAAAGAAAAAAAAAAAAAGTAAAAAGCTTCTAGGCAGATGAGAGGATTCCACGAACAACAAACACTTTTCAGATTCCATCCGGTTGAAGAGAAATTTGGGCTCTTGAAAGAACAGCGTGGTTAAATTGGAGGTGACTTGCTTAACGGTCCCAGCAGGAAAATAAGTAACGGGAAGAGGCAAATCCCACTTTGGAAGCAAGAGCCAAACCCTCCCCCAGCTGCAGAGAAAAACGTAATTCCGACTTTCCCCAATTACCTTATTACATATTTGTATTTTATTATGCCAGGGGAAGAAAAGGAAAGAGAGTCATTTACTGAACTCTCCAGTTTCAAACCAGCATCTTCCCATTATTGGCAAACGTGGGTATTGGCCACAACTGGTTTCCTCAGCTGCCCCCGAAGAAATAGAAAGGAAAAAAAAAAATTAAAAAAAAAAAAAAAAGCCCTAAACCCTCACCTTGCATTTGAAATCTTTTCCTGACCAGATTTGTTGTCCGTTTTTTGTGATTAGAAAAAAAAAAAAAAAAATCCTAAAAAGCATTACTGGCTGTTTAACTGAGAGAAGCCCTAATTGATTCCCACAGTAATTAACCTGCATTTTACCTCGGAGAGTGGTAGTTAAGGAAGTCGGCACTGCTATTTATAACTCATCTCAAATTGAGGGCAGACTGCCTAAAATCTAACACATCCCAGCTGTACTCCTGTTTGAACTGGGGCCAAGGGAATTTTTTAAAGCAATCTTGGCACCGAATGAATGACACCAACAGTACGAGCGCGCGTGTGGTTGTGTTGTGGTGACGTAGCAGTGGAGGTGGAAGGGGAAGGAGGGGGGGGACAGGACACCCAACANACCCACCCACCCGAGAACCAAACACAGGAAACAGTCTTTTTCCTGTGGAACGCCTTGAAGTGAGAAGCACATGGCTAATCTGCATAAAAGCAAAGCCACACGGAGCTCCTGCCAGGAAGGTTAGTGCTCCGTAATCTCTGGCCGTGGAGCTGGCTGCCTGTGAGGACTTGGATCCGCGCCTGATAACCCAGAAAGAGCCGAGAACAGATGGGCAAGGACCCCGGCAGAAACGGCACCACCGCACGTGACTCGCCACATGGCCCCGGCCAGCACAAACTATTGTTTGGCTGCTCAGCGCCGGTACAAAGACGAGCCCAACCAGGCCCTGTCAATTCAGAGGTGGGCAGCTGCTCTTCCTACCGGGGGTCTGGCTGGTCAGGAGGATGGGGGACCACCAAACCCCGGAGACCTGGAAGTCACCGAGCCGAGTTGATGGCAAGAAGGTGCCGATCAGCACTGGTTAACACCGTCCCACGGGCTCCAACAAACCGCTCACCTCCCCGAGACCGAGTGGGGATGGGATCGTACTGAAGACACTAGGTCTCAGTGGAAGATAATGCTCTTTCCCTAATGTCTCCAACCCCTCATTACCCAAAGTTGTCTCTGCAGCCAGTGAAGTTACAAAGCAGGTTGCCACGCTGGCTATAAAAATGGTATTGGTGATGGACAATGCTGGAAAAGGGGAGCCATTTTTCCCCTAAAAAACTACAGCTGGGATCATGGTCAGGTTGGATTTAACCATTGAAAGAATAAAGCCACCAACCTTTCTGTGCCAGTTCTATCAACAATCAACGAACAAGCTGCATGAAGTAGAAAGTCAGCAACATTAGCATCAGCTTAACAAGCTGGTAACACCTACCACAAAAAAAGGCCTGTGTTCAAAATCATCCGCTTCCCCTGCCCGTTTTCCAGTGCCTTCCACTGGAAAACCAACCAGGAACACCAACCATGCCAAGTCAGAACCTCCACAGGACACTCTCCATCACCAGGCTGCCCAAGAGGCTTTATGAACTGAGCATCAACGTTTCTGGAAGATCAACCTTAATCAAACTGACCTTTGTTGTTTCTAGTACGTTCCGCGTCCTCCAGATTTACTTAGACACCCAGGTCAGACTTAGACACCCAGGTCAGGTCCTGGAGATCCCAACACAGCCTCCAAGCCCTCCCCCTAGACCAAACCTCTGCCATATTTTAAAGTTCAAAGGCCACTACAGAGTTACGCCACCCGTAGCATCAATAAGACAGCGCCTTGGCCCAGACAAACCCAGTTTTCCCCACACACACCCGTGTGAAGCTACATGAGGTGTGATGGTCCCCGCAAATAAAGCGGCAGTACTGGTGGACAAACATGAAAGGTACAGGAAGGACTGTCCCAAGCTGACCCAGAGCCTCACAGACCCACCACCAAAACCAGCCCAGGCTGTGAATCCTCACCGCTGAAGGATTCTCACCGGCTGAAGCACTGGCCCAAGCAGACAGTTGACCCCTTGCGATGCCATCCAACCATGGAAACGATGCCACAACATCACCATGACAACAGCACTAACAGGGAAGGGGGCACACAATGGCACCCAGTGCAATGGGGCAACCCAAGACTCTCCAGCAAACCCTACTTTCAGCCGGTCACTCTCAGTTTGCACTTCAAACACCTCCATGCCTGTCTCCCATCTCCCGAAACTCCACGGCGCAAGCGACTCCAACTCCTCCATCACCCATCTAGAGGGTTCAAGCTGAGAAACGGGCACAAACTAACAACTGTCCTCATTCTTGAGCAAAACACAGTCGGTCTTCCAAGCAAGGAAGACTTTCATCTGATCTATTTAAGGTGCAAGGGGCTGCGCTAAGGTCAACATCCCGGCCTGAACTCCCTGCCTTTTGCAGCCTTCTGAAGGGCCAGCGTGCTGGGTCGTACTTAATTACCTCTCCTCCTGCAGTGGGCTGCTTCTAAAGAGAGATGGAAAAGGCTCAGGGGAAATTAAAGTTATGACAGAAAGGGAGATCTTCCTGTAGTAGATGAAGATGCCCCCAAAAGGCAAAATACCTAGAAAACCCCATGGTAAACACTATACTGAAGTGTGTGAAGTCTCTCACCAGGACAGTTTAAGCAACGAGGGTGTTTTACTTGAGAACATCATCACAGAAATGGACATTTCCTTCCCCACCCCACCCCCCTTTTCCTCTCAGTTCTTTAAACTTGAGAAATGCTCCAATTTCTTGAGTTCCTCAGCCCACGGTGGCACCGCTCAGCACCCATCACTTCAGGAAATGAGCACCCCGGTGATGGAGGAAGCTGGGTTGTTCTGCCTCACACCCATAACCGTGGGACACCAAAACCTGACTTTTTGGAATGTGGCACAGGATCGGTTTTAGGGTTGCAAACACCTACTGGAAACTTGCAGGACAAAGTAAGCTAAAGAAAAAAAAATAAAACTCCCTTGCTCACCCCCACAAATCCTCGAATACAACTTAGATTTTAATACATAACCGAGAGGTGATGTATCATCATCATCATCTCGTTATCAACAGTCAACTCAGGTTAAATTATTGGTTGCCAAAGTGCTCAGATGACTGACCTCTGCTCGGCGGTTTCAGTTCTGCAAGCAGAGGGAGCCTGGTTTTTCTTCTGACTTTTTCCAGTAGGTCAGAGTTTGACTGAAGACACTTTCTATTCTTCTCATCTTCTGCTAACACACAGACCTCAGAATAAGCTAATGCTACAGACAAAAGGAAAACGGGACATTTTCTAAATTACCGCGGTCACCTGCTTCTAACCAAGAGTTATTTGGACCTCCTGTAAACTTAACATCAGCTGTTAAATATTGCTCCTTTCCTTGACTGTACATTTTTATTAAACCAGTTCCTCTGGGGAGATTTTCTGTAAATCCAGGATACCAAGCCTTACCAGCAGAAGAAAGATGAGTAAGTTTTCTCCAAGCAGCTTTAGAGTGAACTCTATCTTCCCGGCTAAACGCAATTCAGTAATTACCCTATTAACATTTCTCAGCAAGAGGCCAGTCCACACATCTCGGAGGACTTTCCTAAGCACCACTCTTACTAATACTCTTCAAATTGATTAAAACTGACCAGAGTTTTGCTTACAGGCTGTATCATTACCCAACGGTTTATTCGTCAAAGAAGTCGGTGGATGAGAAGAAGGTTGAGCTGGTGGGGAAGTGAAATGAGGGCCCCACCTCAACCCCTCCCTGGAAATAACTCCACAGGGGTACAGCATTCGTGGCCAGAACCAAGCAGGGTCCTGGGAGGTGGTGGTGGGGGGTTCTATAAAGTTTTTAAAAGGTGGAGGGCGAGAAGGTGCCAAGCCTGCCTGCGTTCAAAGCAAAGCGTGTTTGTTGATCTCATCTTTCCTTCCCAGCCTGACTTTTAAGCCCTCCTGAACAAATTCAACAAATCCAGCTTAGCGAGGCTCCAGATTCCAGTTCCTCCCTTCACAGTCAGTCTTTCTCCCCGACGCACGGTCACGCCGTTTATCACACCACATTATTTAAGTATCTCTCGGGACCTTCGATATAGTATTTCAGACACTATCACATCCGAAGACGACACAAGGCTGGTTTTCTGCAATCTTCAGCATCTGCTCGAAGGCGGGCGCACGCTCACGTTAACAGGATGTTTTTCTGGACTTGTGAAAAGCTGTGGTGTAAGAGGAGCTGAAGAAAGATCGACGCTGCGAACGCTGAGGTGGGGTTGGCCCCGGGAGATGGGGAAAACCCTGCTTCATTCTCCAAGAGCCCAGACTCAGCTGGGCAACGGGCTCCTTCCTGGTTCAAAGATGACGCTGAAGTGGATGGAAGCGGGAGCTGACGGTTACCCACGGGGTTATTTTAAGGTGGCAGGAGATCCTGACAAATTCTATTTACCGAATCAAAGGCAGTCAAAATTAACACAGGATTACGATTCCTTTGCTGGAAACTCAGGAAATTTTCAGATGGTTTGGAGTTTGTTATTTAGACAGGCAGCGTGATCTCTAACCTCTCCACTAATTTCAACTCCCATTGAAAGCATGAAAATATAATTTCCTTCTAACCCAACAATAAGGTAACTAGCTACCCTATCCCCTCACTCTCAGAATTCTCTTTATTCAGCCAACTCGCCCCAAGATTTCCAAAGTCCTCCCAAAATCTAAGCGACACCAAGACGCAAAGAAAGCCGCATCTCAGCTCCACGGGAGGCGATCCCAAGGAACACGATAGTTGTAACAAGGTGGTGTTCTTTTTAAGACAGATAGGAGCTTCCTTCCTGAATATTAAATCAGACTTTAAGTTTAGCCAACCTCCTACGTCTGCTCTAATGAACTGGAGGCAAGTCAACAGAAAGATGGTTAAGTGTCTCATTACAGCATTTTCGTTCCAGGCCTAGTAACACACTACAGCAGGCTCATCTTGTACCACAGAAATGGGACCGGGCCAAGAGCAAACCATAAAAATAAAATTAAAAAAAGAAAAAAAAAGCGAGAGGAGGAAGGGCTAGGATGGAAGAGCAAAATTATTCTAAGTGTCACCACTACTTATGTGATCTAATTGTGATCAGTAAGAGAGCAGCTGTTCCAGATCACTAGCGAGATGCAAAATATTTACACAAAGCACCACTGAAAACCTGAAAAGGCTCCAGGAAAACCCTCTTAAGTACACGTGGACGACTGCGACCTGTGGCAAACTTCAATCATCCGGCTCATTCTCCGTAACCCCGGTTCCTTTCAAACAGGCAATACCAGTCTCACGGACTTTCACCACCCAGCACGGCGGCTGCGGCGCGAGGGGAAGGAACTCAATGATCTTTAAGGTCCCTTCCAACCCGAACCATTCTATGATCCTACCTTTTTCCAAAGCCCTAAGCCTGAAGGAAGAGCCCGCACAAGAGGTTTCCTGGAGTTTACTTTCTAGAACAAAGTTAGTTTTATCAATTTATTAAAAGCCCTTTCTGCACAGAAATCCGACGGGTGCCAGCACACGTCCAGAAGTCGATAAAGCACCTCCAGCACAGCCTCTTAGCTTTCGAAAAAACAATTTCTCACTAGTTCTTCAGCCATAAAATGCAGCGTTGCAGGTTTCTGCCCACTTGTGTCTGTCTGAAAGCTCAACCTGTATTTGAATATCTCATCACTTTGCAAATCTGTCTCATTTTACACCAGAACAAATGGTGGTGGCTGAACAGACTCAACTGGACAGGCAAATTCCCACAACCTCTTTCCATGCCGGGTCAGGTAAGGGCATACCAGAGATTCATCTCAGGATTGGGTCAGGGCTCCAAAACACCACAGGTCTCCATGGTCTTACCTCTCCCACCACACACGACCCTAAGATGGAGAAGAAGGATGCAGCCACGCTCACCAGAAGAGAGGTCCAGCTGTCGGAGGCTGCCTCGTCCCAGCACAGAGAGCTCCATCCCATCCACAGCAGCTGCCTGCACTAAGAGGGCCTGTGGTTTCTCCAAGCCACTTTTCAGCATTACACAGGCTCTCCTTCACTCCTGCAGAATAACTGAACCTAAAAGCATGTATAAGATCAAAATAATCCAAGAAATCTGAGTTCTGGAAGGAATCTGCAGAAGAGGATGAGAGGTTACAGTTTTAAACTGAAGGAGGGGAGATGGAGATGAGATGTGGGGAAGAACTTCTTTGGTGTGAGGGTGGTGAGAGCCTGGCCCAGGTTGCCCAGAGAAGCTGTGGCTGCCCCATCCCTGGAGGGGTTCAAGGCCAGATTGGAGGGGGCTTGGAGCAACCTGGTGTGGTGGGAGGTGTCCCTGCCCAGGGCAGGGGGTGGCACTGGGTGGGTTTTCAGGTCCCTTCCAGCCTAAACCATTCTGTGATTCTACAAGACAGACAATCTCAGTTTAAATTAACACAAAACTCTGTGCTCCATCACCCTCCGCCTTCCAGACCTTGAATCCAAATTCACAGCCCAGTGGCGGATGAGTAGACATGGTGGTGGTGGACACCACCTCTGCTTTGCAATGGGGTAACAATGGATCAGCCAGCTCTAATTGCCCTAAGGCATAGCCTTATCCCAGCCAGGAGCTCGGGCAAATCACCTGCTAATTACTTCAAGAGCATCTCAAGCCTGACTTCAGTTGCTGGGGAGCAGCATGTTTTGTATCAGGATGGTATCAGCCCTGGTGTCACCTCAGGAGGAAGCAACAGTAGCACATCTCCACCCTGTGCACCCACCCCCCCCCAACACCACAGAGCATTTCACAGGAGGGATCCAACACGAGGTAACATAACTTTGTTTTGCTAATAATAATAAGAAAAGTTATTTCCCTTCTCATTACAGCAGCTGACAATTTCACACGCTATTTTTACGGATTTTATTGAGCCTTCTCTTAATTTAGCCTTAAAATCCAGCCTCCAAGACTCCGCTTCAGTTCCACGGAACCAAAAATATTTAAAACTGCGGTAATGACAAGTTACCATCTGCATTTACCAAGGATGCTCTCGGTAACTTTGCAGCAAGCAACAACCAATCTCCAGTATTTATACCCAAATGATCTATTTGCATCCCGAAAGCGGAGCTGCTGTCACGCCTGCGTTGGGGAAGAGAGGAGGAAGAGGAGGATGGGGGAGATGAAAAGACAACGTAGGCAAGAAACCTGGAGCTGCAGCCAAGCCGGTTCACAGCCAGCAGCGAGGATACGCTACCAGAGCCTTTGTCAAGCCAAGGTGGTCATGATTCATAGAATCATAGAATGGTCCAGGCCAGAAGGGACCTCTAGAGTCAGCTAGTCCGACCTCCCCGCAATCAGCAGGGACACCCTCAACTAGACCAGGTTGCCCAGGGCCTCCTCGAGCTTCCCCTTGAATATCTCCAGCAAAGGGGCCTCAACCACCTCCTTGGGCAACCTGTTCCAGTGCTCCACCACCCTCAGAGTAAAGAGTCTATTCCTAATATCCGGTCTAAAATCTGCTGAATTGTGTTCAACTGCTCTGGGATATTTCATAGAACGCTAATCACTTCATCTGATTTTAACTCCTGACACCAAATCAGCCTATTGCTTTTCAAAGCTCTTCAGGTTCGTTACACTTGGCAAGCGCAGCATGAATCCCAGCCCCACAGTGACACACGGTCATCAGCATTTTAATTTTTAAAATAATTAAGAATAATAATAAAAAAGAGAAAAAATATAGCCCACCAGCCCTTGGGTTTAGTGATTTATGAAGCCTGGATCTGTATCCCCACACTCGCTCCTGCCCTTGGGCTTTTTGTTCCATCTACGCCTGGGAAAAAAATTTAAAAATTTTTAAAAATAAAAATAAAAATCCAGCTTTCTTTTATAAAGCGAAATGAACAACGTGGGGAGTTGCTCAGTGAGTTAAAAGGAGCAGCTGGTGAGAAGATACAAAAACTCATAACTGTGCCAATGCCATGGGGGGAGGAGGAACAGCCAAC
>VXBJ01005356.1:199086-219612 GCA_013400055.1 Nycticryphes semicollaris | reverse complement strand
TTTTTTTGAGGGGCTCTCGCAGGTTGGAATAATTCAACTCTTCCGCTCCCCGCCGAGCTTTTGCAGCTGATCACTGAGCTGAAACTAAACGTTTTAGGTGGAAAAAAAGCCTCTGAAGGAACCGTGAAATGATTAAGAAACTAAAGAGCTCCTCGCCATGTGAGATCATGTCCTGTTCTCTAAAACATCACAAGATGTCCCCAGACGCAGCCAAAACCCAAGAAAACTCTGACATCTGTTGTAGCAGGAATCAAACTTTGCTCCCAGCCAGCCGCCTCCCCCCTTCCTCTTCCTCCTCCTCCTCCTCCTCCGACCTCTCCGCCGGCTGATGCAGAGCGGCGGCACCGGCAACCGGCTCCGGCACAGCTCTGCCTCTCCCCCCGTCACGAACTTTTCAGCACAACCGACTTCCCCTTCCCGGGCCGGGGGTGACGCCGCAGCCCCGGGGCCGCGCTCCCCGACGGGACGGGCCGCCGCGGGGGCGGGACGGGGATTTGCCTGAGGGCCGGCGGGGAGACCCCCCGCGCCCCGGCTGGCCGGGGATGATGCGGGGCCCGGGGATTCTCCCTGCCGGCGCTCCCCTTCCCAAAGGACAAAAAACATCGGCCTCGGGGCATCTCCAGTGAAACTGGGCCCGGCGAGGGGGTCCTCGGCTGGCCCACCCGCGCCTGCACCCCCTCCCACCTCGCACAACCCGCGGAACCCGCCCTGAGATAATGAACAGCCCGCTGGAGGGGTGACACGGGTGGGTTCTGCACGGATGTGAGGATGCCAGCTGGGTAAAAGCAGGGCTGCCGGCCTCCTCTCTCTCTCTCCCACCCACCCGCGACCCCGGGACCCCTCCCCGAGCGCTGGTGTAGACACGACTTTTTTATCCAAAATCCGACTTTTCCCTCCCGCCCACAGCTCCGTTTCGGATCGCCGCGGCATTCCAGGACCGGCAGCCCAGGGTCGGGCCCACTGGGTCACCCGGGCGCCTGGCTCCATCCCTGCCCGCAACGCGGCGGGAGAGGGGCCAGCTCCTGCTCCTGCCTCTCTCGCCCATTTTGCTTCCCTTTTCACCAACGTTTCTTCACTCTCATTTGCTTACGCAAAAATAACCGGTGGCCGGATCCTGCTCCCCGCCGGCTCGCCCCGAAACGCGAACCACCCAGGGATGGTCCTTCCCCGCGGCACTGCCCTGGGGAGAAGCAGCCCCAAGATCAGGCCCAGATAAGTCAGTCAAACGATCAGGAGACCCCCTCATCCCTTCCGGTGCTTTTCTCTCCTCGCTTCTCCCGGCCACGGCACCGGCGGGGACCCCGGCAGCGCTTTTTGACTTCACGCAGAGAAATGAACGAAAAACACTTTATTGTACAAAAAAAACAGGCTGCGGGGCTTCCGCCTCGCCTCCCGCCCCGGCAGCGGAGCCGCCCGCTCGGCCTTGCCCGAGGAGGAGCGTTGAGGAGACGGCGGAGGGGCCGCGGCCCGACCCCCGGATCTGCAGGGACACGCGGGGCGCCGACACGCGTGGGCACCGCAGGGCCGGCAGCATCGCGGGCTGCGGGTCCGTGCCCGCCCCACCGGCGAGCAGGGGCCGCGGCCGCCCACGAGGCCGCCGCACCCGGGGGCCGTGCGGGTACGCCCCGCCGCCGTTCCGCCACTCCAAGTCAGCGCGTTAACGAAAGCAGCGCGGGGCCGTGCCCCACCTCGATCCCGGCGCCGGGGTGCGGTGTCCGAGGGGAGACCTGCTCCTTGCCCCACGGGGAGCCGGGATCCGGCACCGCGGCGACCCGCAGTAGCGCGGAGCCGACCCCCGCCCGGCTCCCCGGGCCCATCTCGCGGCCCCGTCGAGGGGTTTCGGACCGGGTGTGAGAAACTGGGGTCCCATGGACGCCTGGGAAAAGCACTCGCCGTTCCCACACCGGGGCAGCGTTTCGGTGTGACAGCGGGGCTGGAAGCATCTGGGATCGAGCGACCCGGGCGGGCCAGAGCTCCCGGGAAATGGTAGCTGGAGAACGCCTGCCGCTCCCCCAGGAACATCTTCTGCCGGGGGGCGACATCGCGACGTGGCAGATCCCCTCTGCCTCCCCGCTCGGGAGCCAGCTCCCCGCCACCCCACGGCTGCAGCCGGAGGGTTCCCGGCCCCGGCGTGGCCCCGGTCGCGGCTCAGGGCGCTGCTGTGCGGTTTGTGCGCGGCGAGAGGTGGACGAAACGGCCGCGTAGAGGAGAACGCTGGCACGGCAGAAATCTGGGGGGTTTTGGAGTCTTCCAGGGACGGTTGTCGTTGCCTGCCCTTCTCAGAAATGGCGAGAAGATCATAAACCCGGCCTGACCTTTTTGTCCTCTTATCTCTGACGCGTAGCGTTGGGAAGCGAAGGCATCGGCCCCCTCCCCACAGGCTGCAGACCCCGGCACTCCTCGGGGTTCGGCGGGGCCGCAGGTCCTGGGGCATCCAGAGCAGAGTATTTGCATCGCCTGGACACCCCGGTACCCATCCGCGCCCACCCCTGGCCAGCCCTTTGTCCCCGCGGCGCGGTTAATTGTGATTTCGGGGAAGCGGAGGGACAGGGGCTCGCATGGAGCATCAGAACCCCGGTACCACTTTTGCAGTTGTTTGTGTTTTCTCACATTTCTGCGAAACACACCGATATCGATGTGGAAGAGTGGGAGCACTACTAGAAATGATGAACTGCCTCCCATCTAAGCAGGACTTTGGGGGTAGGGTGGGGGTGTTGGGTCTCTTTTAGAAATAGCTGCTGCTTCTCTGCAGCACCAGAGAAGCCTCTCCTTCCTCTGACTCTGTCTTTTAAATTCAAAATATGGGTGATCTAGTGGCGAGTGTGGCCCAGTGTGTTCCCAGACATAAAAGTGAACCCGAGGTGGACATCCTAATTAGACTGAAGTAATTTAAAACGTGTTAGATGGGAAGTCCTGTAAAGTCGAGATACTTTGGTATCATCATCTAATACACTCTGTGATCTTTAGAGCTCTCCATGACAAGCCACCAGGAAACGAGCCTTGAAAGACAAGAGCATGGAGAAGAAGCATCCTGTCCGCAGCGGCGTTTGCTCGGTGGTCCACACAGAAGGGGTGTCCTGTCCCCCCCCACACCGGGTGAGACTGATGGGGAGAGATGTTGACAATCTTGCCAGGGCTCCGTTTCCCAGCCCGGTGAGTCCAACGAGGGGGAAGCGCCAAGGGGGCGCAGCTGACAAAACCAGTGGGTTGTATTTTTGAGAGCGTGAGAGGAGGGCAGGAAATGCTGAGAGACTTCTCCTTTTCAGTCAATATGCATTTGTCTCTTTTGCTCTCCCCTCACCTACCATTCACTGCTGTCTCAGAAGAGCTGCCGGTTGTACCGGGCAGTGGGCTGCAGGCCAGGGGTCCTCGCCGGCTGCACTTGGCAGAGAGCTGCTTGCTTGTCCCACAGCCTGGAGCACCCCAGAGGCTGATTTCTCCCATCCACAACCTTACAGCAACCAGGGGCTGCGTTTTCAGAGATACACATGAATCAAAACAGAAAACCAACCTAATTTATTAAAGCAAGGAATAGCCTAAACCCTGCTCGTACCTGTTTTATCAGTCTAGTGTGGAAGGGTTCAGGGCCACGGTGAATGCTTCAGTCCCCTCTCTCTGTCACTTTCACTGATCTCGAGTGTGGTTATTTTGATAGTTAAAAAGACATGGTTTTAAAAGTCAGCTTTGCAGAACTTTCTGCCTGGTGACACGCTTACATGCACAGCTGAAAATGAGCCAGCCTCTGAGGGAGGCCAAGCCACACCAGATGCTGGCTTCTACCTCTTCCTGAGAGCTGTATGAGAAACCCCACCGTATCCTCTGAGATTACTGCAGTGACGTGGTAGAGCGAGGGCCTGGCCTCCTGGGAGCCAAGCATGGCTGGACTGCAGAGCCTGGGCTTCCCCAGCCCTGCATGGCAGCTCCTCGCTCAAGCCCAAAAGAAGAGGGTGACGTGAGGCACCGTCAGCAAGCAGAACCAACGTGCCCCAGCCTGACAGTGTCCCAGTGTCCCAGTGGGTGGGCTCTTTGGGAAGGCAGAGTGCCCGTTTCACATGCAGGGGCCAAGGTGGAAAGAGCATTGCTTTTGGGCACCAGGATGCAGAGCAGAGGGAACAGATGCCCAAAGGCTGGGGTGGTGCATTCACTGCAGTGTCTGGGGGTGCAAAGCAGCACAGGGCCTGGGGAAGGTGGGAGAAGGGAGAGGCTGCCAGGCCTTTGCCACACAGGAGCCCAGGGAGGCGCGTGGCCAGGTCTGAGCAGAGCACGGAGCAGGAATCATGTCTTTGCAGCTGTATGTCAGGGGCCTCCTGAAGAAGCACCCTTGAAGCCCACCCTTTGTGACTGAGCCTGGACCTCAACGGCACCCCTGGGCACCTGGCAAGCAAGATGCCCCAAGGGGCAGGCTGTAACCTCACTTCTGCATTAAGCAGAATGGAGAAGTTTGCTGCGGGGCGGCTGTTTTGCTTGGAGGAATAGCTCGCTCTGTTCATAAGCCCCGCTCCCCTCTCCCTGAATGCATTCCCCATGGACATTTTGAAAAGAGGGGCCCATTCTGGCTTTGCTGAAAAGCAAAGAAACCAAGAATGGGGATTTTTAAATTTTTTTTTATGGGAGCTCTAGCTGGAAAGTGATGGACTCTTCTACACAATGCTGGCTTTTCCAGTCTCTCTTGAGAAAGCCAAGAACAGAAATTTCAACCAAAGTCCATCCCGTGCTGTAACTGTTGTGTTTGTTGCTATTAAAACGCTGAAGAAGGTCAAATTGATTCCTTTGCTTTGAGAATTGCTGGGAGAAGAGGTAGATTGGAAGATAGGAAGTTAAATCACTGAATAGTCTGCTTCCAACAATTGCCAGTGAAGAGGAAAATACAGTTGATTAAGTGAGCCCTTTGCTAGACATAAAAGTGTCCAGAAAATGCAAGCAGAAGACAGCGGGTTAAGAAATCTAAGGCTTTCGCAAGGCTCAAAAGGAGACATACACAGGGTATTAGCTTTCCTAGATTAGGTTTCATGTTAATAACCTGATTCTCTCCAACTGATTGAAAAAAAAGGATGGTGGGTCACAGCCTCCAAACACATAATTAACTCTAATCAAATAAATGGCTGAGATCAGAAACTGGGCAGCATTCAGAGTCCAGCTCTGTACAGGGTCTCTCTAGATCAGGTGATTACTACCTACAGGAACATGGTACAGTATTCTCCTGCTCCTCCTTGGCTAATTGATTGATTGTTAAGTAAATACATCTCTTGCTTGACATGCTGCCACCTGTGTAAATAGATGCCGCTGTAAATCCCAGCCACCAAAGGAATTTTCATCTTAACATCTTAACATTTTTATCTTGAATCTTGTTTTACTCCTATAGACTTTCTTAATTTTCCCTAGAATATTTACTAGACACATCATAGCACGTGCTTTAAGTAGATGTTTCAGCCACCTCTCACTGCCTGCAGAAAGGTTTCCTTCTGCAGTTTTAAGGATGATGCTGGCACACACAAGAACATGTAAATACACATTTTATCATGCTAATCACCAGGTTTCAATCCAACCTGAAGGAGCAGTGCACTTTCACGGGTGAAAACGTTTGCACATTTGCAAGTCCCAGCCCATGCTGTTATGACCCAGGAAGTTTTTAATTCACAGCAGCCCCGGGTAAAAACCCGGTTGGACACACGGGTGGGGGGTCTGGGTGGGATGCACATTCTGGGGTGTTGGGCTCATCTCCTCAAGGGGCTGCTGCAACTGGGGTCTGGGGCAAGCAAAGGACTTGCCCACAGCAATTTACCAGGTTTTTGACTTTGTGGAGCACCACCAGGAGCAACTCAGTTTTTCCTCCTGTCACTGTGGACAAGCAGATGTCTTTTTGACAGGAGAAGCTGAATCCCTCTGGTTGTTTGGGTTTTTTTTTTTAATCTCTTTTCAAATGTGCACCCAAAGGCACTTCCCCACGTCCCCCTTCCCAAGGTGCAGCCGGTTTGCTTGCCAAAGCTCTGCCTTTCATGAAGGGTTGTTGGATGTGGTGGCCATGCATGTCCAGGAACCAGCAGGAAAGGCAGGTCTCACACCCTTCTCCCTGCCTGGCCTCTGTGCTGTCACTGTCTCCAGGGAGCTGGAAGGACAGAAGACAAAGAATTTATAGCCACACTGGAGCAGATTTCTGCGCCGTAACTCCCACAACTGGCCCGTGCTGATGGTCATGAACAGGGATGTTGCTGGGAAGGGAAATCACGGGGGGCACGTGGCTGGGGAGGGAGCGTGGGGAGGTCGTGCTGGGCTGTTTGTTGGCAGCACATCTGTGTGTGGTGCAGGGCTGGGGCAGAGCTGGCAGGGGCAGCCCGGGGCTTTCCCACACAGCACCTGCAGCCGGGCTGGCTGGGACGCAGGGATGGAGCCAGCCATGCCAGCAAGGGTCACGTTCTCCCTGTGGTGCTCAAAAAAGGCAATTATGGCTCCTGCCAGCTCTGATCTCCCTCTGCTGTTTTGATGCTTGGGGTTTCCATCACCACATCCACACAGGATCCAGCTGGAATGGTCTCTGACAATCTGGAAGAGCCCGTGCCAGGGCAGCAGGACAAGCCCACCACAATCAGCAGTGGTTGTACAGCACATGGCGGGGTCAGCTGTCTGCCCACTTCTCTGTGGCTGCAACGCTACCTCTGCCCAGCGTGAATGTTCTTCTGGGGACCATTTCTTGCATTTTGTCTCCTGCCAGGATACCCCAGAGAGGGCTGGACACCCTCTCCTGGGACACCCATCCATGCTCTCTGCTCCCCTGGCCCTGACACTTGCCCTTGAGGATACTCTGCTTTGTGGCACTGCTCTCCCCAACAGCACACTAAGGAAAAAATCCATTGCCCAAAGAGTAAAAAGAATAAATGCACAAAAGGAAACCTTCACCATGTTTGCTATGTGTAATTTATCAGTTATTTTACTTAAAAAGGTGGGGAAGGGTTCTTGCCTTTTCATTTCAAGAATCGTCTCCTCCCCTTTTGCTCTCACTGTGATTCTCTCACCTGCACCCGAGCCTCACACTACTCTACACGCTGGCATAAAACAACACAAAGCACTTCTTCCCCCTGGAAATCCTCCCGGGCAGCCTTTCCCACTGCCAGGCTTTGGGAAACGCTCCCAGCGGCAGAAGCAGCCTCAGCCCCGGCTCCTGCTTGGCCCCGGGGGTGTCTCGTTCCTTCACCTTTGCTGTCGGCAAAAGGACCGGGGCCAGAGTCACCGCTGCCCGATGCCACAGGCAGGGACATGGGAGCTGGGGTGAACCCACCCCCAGGCGGGGTGCAGGGGGATGCTCCCAGCAGGATGCGAGCAACTGGTACCAGTGCAGCCTCATCACAGCGGAAGGTCAGGAGTCTTCTCAGTCCCTGTGCCCCTTTGAGAACCATTACGGCACCAGATTGTGGGGTTTTTTTTTCCTCTCCTTAGGTATTTTTGGTGTAATTTCTTTTTCCTTTATTTGCATTCACTCTAGTTCTGTGGGGCGGGGGCTGTTTGGAGCAGATGACAAAGAGCTCTGCTCTTCATCATCACACGGCAAATTGTAGTTAACTGGGGACTTTAAGAACAATACAGAAATCTATTTCATTAACTTCAGATACTGCTTACCTCCAATTATACAGCTGTATGAAAATTACTAAGTGTGAAATATAAAAAGGTTGTCTTGTAATTGAAACCTTTTTTCAGTTAAATTTTGAAATCAATAAGAAGAAAATTAAAAAAGAGCAGTTTGATAACACTTACCCTGTTTGCTCAATATATAGTTATAACCACCATGAAAAGCCATTTGCCTTGTGATATGTTCTGCAGGAAAGAAAACTGAGGAATTTCTTATCTGCCTTTAAAAATACAGTATTTCAGTTAAGCGCAAAGACAACACATGTGGGGCAGACATTCAGGATACATCACGGAGGGGACAAGACTCTGGCTGCTGGGCAGGGCTTTTCTCCATCACCTCGCCAGCAAAAACCACCCTGCAAAGGGGCTTCACCCACAGCCCCCGACACAGACCTCAGTGCAGCCCCTGACACAGCCTGGTGACGTTCGAGGCCAGGGCTGCCCGACTTAGGCTGGGGAAGAGCCATTGGCTCCACTGGCCAGTGTCCTGTGTCCCAGGAGTCAGGACCAGCCCTGCCTGCCCATAGAGTGCTGTGTAACTGCCCACTCAGCCCTTCAAATGGGAAGGAAAGGCTCATTTTCCACTAAAATCTAGCCTCAAAATCTTTCTTTTCTTGTGTTGGAGATGTAGCAGATTGTTTGGTGGAGCTGTGGCTCCAGGGATGGACACATGCCCAGCTGTGCCCAGCTGTGCAGGTTTGGGGAAGACCCTCTGGCCCTTGTCACCAGAGCTGGTGGCAGTCTCCTGCACGACCAAGCTGGCAGAGACAAACCCCCTTATAGCTGGCATCACTAAAGCGGAACAAAACATTCTTTAGGGGAATTTCCTCACTGCTTTTACAGCTCTGCTCTGATATTTACTTCACTCACTAATGCTGCTATTTTAGTTTTACCTCTACCTCTTGCCCTGTAGGACATGCATTATTTTGAGTATAGCAACCAATTTCAGGGGAGTTTTTCAGAATTTTTGCACTGAGACACATGGGACATTGTTAACCTCTTCTTTCCTGAGGTCACGGTGCCAGTTCTGGAAACTCAAGGTGTGACAAAATCTTGCTCTTTGGCAGAGCTGCCTTCCTCTATTCCTTTCCCCAGCATGAGGCCGTTGGGAATTGTCACTGCTGGGAAGGAAGATGTCACTAGCTCTTCTGACATGACCTGGTCAGGAGGGCTGTAGACCTAGGTGGGTTTGTGCTTTGCAGCCTGGCCTGTGTGATCAGGAGGCGTCTTCCTGTCTTTGTGTCCCACAGTCTGGACCAGCAGAGAGGATGACATCTCAGGTACCCCAGAGGCATGCTTTAAAGGAAGGTCTGTCCAAACCTGAGAAAGAAAGTGTGCTGGTACTAGCTGGACAGTGAGGGGAACCGACAGGGAGAAGAAAGGACTCAGTCTGGAAAATAGAAAGGTTCTAACATTGGAAAAGACAGGTCATGTGTGCCCGTATTTGGGTTGGAAGCGGGGGCTCAACCTCTTCCAGGATCTGCCAGTTCTATGTGATCAGGGCAAAAAAGACACCAGTGTAAACCTGGGGGATGAGCAAGACAAAGATCTGTGGAAACTCTCCACTTCTGTTATCCCCCCTTTTGTTTCAAATTTCGACAGACTTTCTGCTAAAAGCTCCAAAACTTGGGTTCATGTGAAATTCACGAGGCTGTTACTTCTCCTTGGAAAAAGCAACACATTCCACATCCACAGGACTGCAGAGGAGAAGCTACAGGAGACAGCTCCTGACCATGCAGAGCTGAAAGCAAAGGCTGTGGCTCCATATTTAAAGGAAATCCCTGTTTTTCTAACTGGCACAGTCCTGCAGCTGGTGACCTGCCAGCTCTGGCTGCTGGGGTCCACCTGTACCACCTCTTCTCCAGGAGTGTCACTTCTGCACAGCTGAAGTTTTGATCACTACTGTGTTTGGAGACTTCAGGAGGAAGCACGGGCATCCCCAAGGGATGCAGAGAGTCCAGTCTGTCCATGCCTGTCCTCTTCACTGCTCAGCCAAGAGGCTGGCACTTCCAGCACCACAAGGAGGAGAAGACAGGTCACCCATCCCCATCATTCTCATTGTCTCACCAGCACAGAATCACAGAGTGATGTGGGGTTGGAAGGGACCTCTGGAGACCATCCAGTCCAACCCCTGCCAAAGCAGGGTCACCCAGAGCAGGTCCCACAGGAACGTGTCCAGGTAAATGTTTCCAGAGATGGAGACTCCACCACCTCTCTGGGCAGCCTCTGCCAGGGCTCTGACACGCTCAAAGTGAAGAAGTTCTTCCTCCTCTTGTTGAGATGGGATTTCTTATGTTCCAGTTTGTGCCCGTTCCCTCTTGTCCTGTCACTGGGCACCACTGAAAAAAGACTAACCCCATCCTCCTGACACCCACCCTTTGAGTGTTTATAACACAGAAACTGCATCCTCCAGAGAGACTACAAGCAGGGTATGAGCTTCCCCCCACCCTGAACCCTCCTCATACCCCTGCTCTCTGCCTCGCCAGAGGAACCAGAGACAGATCCCCACCACAGCCCGGCTCCCCCGGGCACCATCAGCCGTGCAAGCTTCACCACTGAACACACCTCACACACATGCTCTTTTTCCTACCTCTTTTTTTTTGGTTTTTTTTAAAGAATGCCACCAGTGGGCTTCCTCCATCTACACCCAGGTGTTTTTGGGAAGCAGTTGTGGTGAGCAGTTAATTATATCAACAGAGTGAGTCCCACCTCGCGGCTGGAGGAGATTCAACCTAACAACTTCATTTGCTCTGGTTCAAAACCAGCATTTTAAAATATAAAAATCTAGCTGCAAACTACAGTCTTTAATCCAGCCTTCAGAACCTGGTCCCAAAATTCTAAAACCACATGGAAGAAGGACTTTTCTGTTTGCCATATTTGCTATCGGAATATAGAAAATTATTTTAAAAACAGAGTTGTACATGTATATCAGATATCATTTGAAGTAATGAGTGTATTTTTCTAATCTTCCCAATGCCAACCTAACAACCCATTTCCAATATCATGCATAATAATTAATTTGTTTTCCGTATAGTAATAAGATTAACAACTTCACATTTACACGGGGTACTGAGTTATGTTCAAATAAAATAAGTTCTAATGAGAAAAATTGGAAGTGGCAGCAAATCAATGTTCCACTCAGCAACCCAGGTTTATGTGTGTTTGTCTATCTTTCCTGCATGTATTTTTGTCAAGATTCCACTGTAAACAAGATAATTTCTTTCATGTTGGGTTAGCCTGGGTAAATATGTTTAATGAACAACAAATACATTGTAAACACTGAAATAAATCTAAATACCTCAGAAAACGTCCTGGAAGCTATAGGGTGCTTCCACTGACACAAAAGTCTCAATGCGAGGCAACTCTGCATGAACTCATGGCACAGAGAGCACTGACATCAGGCACAGCTTGATTTCAAAGTAATTCTTAAATGCTTTACTTTAAAGGATCCACACAGGTAATGCACACATACCAGAGAAGCTTCTTTCTGTCAATAGGGCTGGAAAAATTGCCCTTTCTAAGGAAAATGTTGAACCACTAGTGGAAATCAATGAATTCTAACTAAGCAAGGCAAAGATTAGAGAGATTTCTAGTTCTTTCTAGAAATTGGTATTCATAGAAGAGCCAATGCTAAAATACACCGTGGTGACTCTCTGAGCCTAAACCTCCAGGATTTACCCTGACAGTCCGTTCCCCAGGACTCCCACTTAAGCCCGTGCCTCTCTGACGCCACGGTAACGAGCTGACCCATGTATTTCTGCAAAACACAGGAATGAGCAATTTCACTCCAGTGTTCATGTACCAGCACTTTGGGCACCTCTCTGCCTTCCTGGTGGCGGGCAGCTGGGTGTCAAAGGAGCCAGGGGGGGTCTCCATCATGTTTTGTAGCTCAGGAGGCCGTGCTGCCTGGCGTGATGCAGGTGGAAGACCCCTGGAAACTCCCTGAACACTAGTAAAGCCCTTGGTTACTGGGGAAAGCCCCCATGTCTCTCCATGGAAGGATGGTCATGGAGAGCGAAGACACTTCCACAGAATCATAGAATCATAGACTTGCCAAGGTTGGAAGGGACCTTTCAGATCACTGAGTCCAACAATCAACCCAACACTGACAAACCCAGCCACCCAACGTCGTCCCAGTGGGGCACGTGTCCATGCTGCCAGGGCAGAGTCTGTCACTGACATGTCGTGGTCCCAAGCAGGAGCAGCTCAGAAAGGGGAGCTCAGATGGGGCAGTTTCTCTGATTGTATCTCCACCAGCGCAGGAATGTTTTTCCCCTGCCAATGACAGGGATTTTGTCCCTTATCCTTTAGATCCTGTATCATCTGCACAATGCACCTGCTCTCCTTCCTGATCCTCGTCCTGATTTGACTCCTCTCCTCCCTCCCGTGCCCCAGGCATGGCTGCAGTGATGTCCTGGAGAGCCCCTGCCCTGAGGCGGACCAGGGATCTGCCTGGGGATCTGCAGATGCTTGATGTGGCCAGAAGGGTGAGAGGAGAACAGAGGGGCTGACACCCATGGATGTCATGTGCCACCAGCACCTGCATCTTGGGGTCCTGCCAACGGGACAGACCCTGCACTCAAGGGACAGACTCCACCACCCTGTGCTCCATCAGCATCAAGTGCATTGTCCACCTCCCTAGGAACGTCCCTGCAGCTCTGAGGCTGCACCAGTCCCTTCGCCCAAGCCGGTCTGTCCCCTGCCAGGGAATATTTGTCCCCTGATGGCGTGGCAGTAGCCCTCCAGCTCCCCACATGGCAGACACCTGTCCTTTCCTTCTGTTATTCCTGGGGCCATGTTGATATGAGAAGCTCTCTGCCAGTGGAGATTTAGATTAGATGTCAGGAAAACTGTTTCTCCCCAAGAGTGGTGAGGCACTGGGATGGGCTGCCCAGGGAGGTGCTGGAGTCACTGTCCCTGGTGGTGTTCAAGAAGAACCTGGATGAGGTGCTACAAGACATGATTTAGTAGCTCAGTGGGTAGTACTGGTGATAGGAGGATGGTTGGACTGATGATCTTGTAGGTCCTTTCCAACCTTGTGTTTCTATGTTTCTGTGATTCTCTATGTGAGCCAGCAACATGTGCTAGCAGTGCAGAACATCCCCCACATCCTGGGCCACTTCAGGGTGAGGGCAGCAGGGTGGCCAGCAGGGTGAGGGTGTATTCTGCCCCTCTGCTCCGTTCTGGGGAGAACCCCCCACAGTGCTTCCTCCATCTCTGGGGCCGCCAACATCAGAAGAACATGGAGCTGTTGGAGCAGGGCCAGAGGAAGCCACAGTGTNCCCAGGTTGCCCAGAGAAGCTGTGGCTGCCCCATCCCTGGAGGGGTTCAAGGCCAGGTTGGAGGGGACTTAGAGCAACCTGGTGTGGTGGAAGGTGGGTGCCCCTGCCCATGGAGGGGTTCAAGGCCAGGTTGGAGAGGGGTTGGAGCAACCTGGTCTGGTGGGAGGTGTCCCTGCCCAGGGAAGGGGGTGGCACTGGGGGGGGTTTAAGGTCCCCTCCAACCCAAACTGTTCTGTGATACTATGCTATTCAATGAGCATGGTTTTTGTCAAAGCTCTCCAGGTGCTAGCCTATGGATGAGATCTAGCTGTGGGGGTGCGCAGGGGTCCATTAAATTATTTTGGACCAGCGAGGTCTCTTGCCTTCCTGATGTCTAGCAGACAGGAGGCAGAGGTGGAAGCTTCCTCTCCCTTCTCCACATCTCAGGAACCAATACCAGCAGCTGCATGGGTGCTATGGGGAATCTGCCAGGAGCAGACCAAGGATACCCACTACCAGAAATGCCTCCTGGCCCTGCTGTAGGGATGAGCAGTGTAACAGGACGTGAATAGCTGAGTCAGATTTCAAGAACAAACTTTTGCAGCCCAATGTTCTACCTTGGCCACGGTCTTGGGCTGCTGGGTGAGACCAGAGGGAAGGGATGTGTCATAGAATCATAGAATTGTCTAGGCTGAAAAGGACCTTTGAGATCATCTAGTCCAACCATCAACCTAACTCTGATAAAAAACAACAACCCATCACTAAACCATGTCACTGAGCACCATGTCAACCCATCTTTTTAGTACCTCCAGGGATGGTGCCTCAACCACTTCCCCGGGCAGCCCATTCCAAGGCTTCACAACCCTTTCAGTGTAAAAATTGTTCCTAATATCCAATCTCAGCCTCCCCTGGAGCAACTTGAGGCCATTTCCTCTTGTCCCATTGACTGTTCCTTGGGAGAAGAGACCGACCCCCCCTGGCTGCACCCTCCTTTCAGGGAGTTGTAGAGCCAGAAGGTCTCCCCTCAGCCCCCTTTTCTCCAGACTGAACATCCCCAGCTCCCTCAGCCTCTCCTCATAAGGCTTTCTCTCCAGACCTCTCACCAGCTCTGTTGCCCTCCAGCACCTCCATGTCTTTTTTGTGATAATGGGCCCAAAACTGGACACAGCCCTCTAGGTGGGGGCTCACCAATGAGTAGAGGGGGGTGATCACTTCCTGAGTCCTACTCACCACACTGTTCCTGACCCAGGCCAGGATGCTGTTGGGCTCCTTGGCCACCTGGGCACACTGCTGGTACATGTTTAGCCCACAGCTGACCAGCACCCCCAGGTCCTTTTCTGTCAGGCAGCTCCAGACACTTTGCCCCACGTCTGTAGTGCTGCAGGGGGTTGGTGTGACCCAAGGACAGGACCCAGCACTTGACCATTATTCACCTGGGAGAAATACAGGGTCACAGCCCATGTGTCCTCTTTGGACATCTGTTTTCTGCCATGGGGAGTGGTGCTGGGTCCCTATGTCCCCGTGGAAGGCCTGAAGCTGGATGTCAGCTGCACCAAGGTGCCATGTGGCTACAGGACCTGCCAAGGGTGAAGAGGGGCAGGGTATGGGACCACCATGGCCAGGCCAGTCCCAGCATCACCAGCAGGGCCCCAAGACCTCTCCGGCACTAACTGCTGTCTGAAGAACGGTGAAAATGAACCTTCTATTAATAGCTTGTTTGTATAGTTTCCGGTATACACACATGTTTCCTTGCCTAATTATAGGTGATTCAGGCTTCACTGCTCAGCTGAGCATGGCCATCATGTCCCATAAGACCTTCAGTTGCTTACACCTTTACCAGATTTTAAGAGTTTGGGCTGAAGTTTTCCACACAGCGTATAATGGCTCAGATTTGAGTTTGGGTTTTGGGCGTGGTGATTTTGTGTGTGTGTTTGTTTTCTGAAAAAACTTTGACAAAAGTAAATCTTTTACTTTGAAAAAAGTAAACCTTTCTCAAGAATATAGCAATCATTGTTGTAATCCTACCACAACTTGGTTTTCAGAATTACTCTACTTTGGAGCAACACCCTCACAAGCTTTTACCACGAGAAAATTACATTTTTGCATCTGTGGAATGCCACATATGTTTGAGGACACTGTAAATTGCTGTTTTGTGTATGTTCAGCGGAGATCAGGCAACTGGCTGCTCAAACACCCAATTTTCCACCTACATTGAGAGCATGTGGTCTTCCTTCCACCTCCTTCCTCTCAGCCCAGCCATGTGTTGGTTTCATAAGGCCAAAGAGTTGCCTGTTTCAGCCCAGCTTCAACAGGGGATCCTGGGACACACTGCCCCTTCCTCCTTGGCTTTGTTCTCCTGGGAAAAAAGGGCAGTTCAGCAGGTCACTAGAATTTGGGTCCTTTCCTAAATGCCAGTACTTGACAAGAGGACTGTTCTGTTCTCCCATTGATGAGCACCCAGTCTGTCTCTCCAGCACAGGAAAGACAAGCCAAAGATGTTTTCAGAGACACTTTTTGGCTGCGAAATGCCGGGGTTTCAATTAAACAGACTCTTATTTTCTTCCTCCGTCTGCTCCTAGAGACACCTTCTCTTCATCAGCTTACTCCAGCACTGCCAATGGAACCCTTCCACTTGAGCTGTTCTGGACCACCCTGCTTCCAGCAACATGCAACACCTGGACAGGCTTTGCAGCCTGAAGAAATAATTGATTTCAGCTAATTCTATTGCTGAAATAAGCAGCAGCTCAACAGGATGATCAACAGGATGTTGAGCTCAGTATCTACTACTTATTTCAGCAATGGAATTATCTAAAATTGCAATGTTTAAAATAGTTCTACAGACATCATCAAGACTATGATGTTCCTCTGCTGGCAGATGAATTCACCATCCGTTGTCCAACCAGCTCTGGGCTGGCTGCAACGCTCTGCCTTCTGGTACCTCCATTGCTGTCTGGTTTCCCATCACTCTGGTGAAGGGCAGAGAGTTGTCCCTCCCCAGTCACACGCTGCCCCGAGCAGCAGCCTTTCACCTGGGCTTCCTATGTCCTGTTTGTCTTCAGAGGTGACATGGTGTTTCGCTCCTGCGGTGTCCCTGGGGACAGTCCTCTATGGTCTCTGCAGCAGAGAGCAAAAACCTCGGGGAAGCTACCACTGGACACCAGGCAGAGCTGCTCTCATGTGGACACTTCACCACCACAGAACACTCTCTACGCCCAGCAGACGCGCTCACACCTCAGCTTTTCACATTCATAATCAGCACAGACACTGTGATTCTAGAGGCCTTTGGTCATGAGGGCCAAAGACTATGCCTGAGTACAGGAGCCTGGAAATGCCACTGATGTCCCTCAGCAGTGTGTGTCACAGAATGATAGAATTGTCCAGGTTTGAAGGGACCTTTCAGGTCACCATGTCCAACCATCAACCCAACATTGACAAATCCACCACAGCACCACGTCTGCCCAGCTTTTAAACACCTCCAGGAATGACGACTCCACCACTGCCCTGGGCAGCCTCTGCCAAGGTTTGACAACCCTTTCCAGGAAGAAATTTTCCACCAATATCCATCCTAAACTTCCCCTGGTGCAACTTGAAGCCATTTCCTCTTGTCCCATTGTCTGTCCCTTGGGAGAAGAGACTGACCCCCCCTGGCTACCCCCTCCTTTCAGGGAGTTGTAGAGAGTGAGAAGGTCTCCCCTCAGCCCCCTTTTCTCCAGGCTGAACACCCCCAGATCCCTCAGCCCCTCCTCACCAGACTTGTGCTCCCTCCCGCAGCACCATGGTGACAGGCAGGAGCTCTCCTGGAAGGCCATCTCTGCGGCAGGAGGACTGAGGCAGGGCTAAGGTTGACTGCTGGACAACTAAGGCTAAGGACATCGTTAATGACACAATTCCTGCTCCATTTGTGCTACTGGAATGGAAATTGAAGGAGGAGGCAGTGAGCTGCGAGGTGGCTTTGTGGCTAAAGCTTCTGTCTCTGGCAGTGCCTGGGTGTCACATTGGTGTGTGCCACTGCCTAGGCTGCTTTGGCCTGATTTCACCCCCTCATCGCCCATGCTGGCTGCCTTACCCCGATTTGCTGTGCACCTCGTGTGAGACACCTGGGGTCTGGCCCTGTCAACAGCCGGCTGCTCCCGAACACCATTCAAATCAAACGTCACTTCAGAAATGCCCAAGGGACCAGTGGCTGAGCTCTGCCAGGTGCTGCAGGGACATCTCCTGCCCTGGCTCTCTCTCTGCAGACTCTGCGCATGGGCACAGCAGGTCTGCAAGGCTGTAGAACGCACGTAGGGAACCACATGAGATGATACTGGTCCCAGCAACTCCTGGTGCTGGTCTGTAGCTTGGGACCAGGACAGCATGGTCTGAGGGTTTCCCCAGGGTCCTGCTGAGGCCAGCCTGCAGCAGTTCAGGTCCCTTGTCCTGCATTGCCGCAGGGTTACGCTGTTTTCCCCAGGTGGCTCTGCAGGATCTGACATTGCCTCCTGGGCTGCAGAGCAGACAGAGCTCCCCTAAGGTTAAATATTGAACATCTGCAGGAACAGGCTGGGGATTGAGGAGAACCTGAGAGCTTGCTCTGCCTTACCCAACTCCCAGCATCATCTCCTCTGCTCTGCCCACCCTCAGAGTGGGGTGAGTGGTTCTCTGTTGGGATCTTCGTTCTATAAACAAGCACCACAAAGGCCATCATGAAGTAAAAATGGTGCTGGGAGCAGGTTCTGGGATGGCATGCAGTGTGTGGCTTACTCCCTGCCCCAGTTTGAGTGACACAGGATTAATTTATCTTCTAATGTGTAGGAAAACTGCTCTTTAGAAGTCTCCAGTGTCTGAATTAGTGAAAATATTTATTTTGCAGCCAGCTTTGGAGTGCGGGTTTCAAGGTCTCAGTGTTTTCGAGCTCCCCCAGGTACAGGGATGAGGAAGAGCAAGACCCAGACACTTGAGCCAAGCTACTAACAGGGTTATTTCATACCATGAATGGCACCTTCCATAGAAATTAGAAATTTTCCTGAGGAGTTGCCCCACTCTGCCCTGATGGCTGGGTTCCTGAGAACTCCTTGCCCCAGTGCCAGAGCCCCAGGCCCTTTCCTTCCTCCCTGAGCCACAGCACTGGCAGAGTCCCACATGTGCTGTCCCTGTGGTGAGGGCATGGCTTCCTGGGATTGGGATGGGGACAGTGCTCATGTATTTTATGTTGGTATCAGGATGAATAATGGTTCTTCAATATTATTCATGTTAATTATCTAGTATTATTCTATTCAATCTGTCGATCTTCCAGTCCTCAGGTGTCCTTGGTTTTTCCTGATTCCCCATACCAGGTGGGAAGTGGTCATCAGGTGGTAGAATAATTGTCTAAATGGCAATAAATTGTCATGCATTCCTCAAGACATAACAGTTCCCTGGCCCAGTGCAAGTGCATTTACCTCCCCAGGTGCTGCCTGATGAGGTCTGTCTGCTCGGGGGTCCCCCTGACTTGGAGCCCCAGATTTCCCACTCCTTTCTTCACTGCCAGCTCCTTGCAGGGGCTGCAGCATCCACAGAGGGGTGCAGGGGCTGGAGATGGCCTGTGCCTTCACAGACTGGCTTAGCCAGGGCCTAGCGCCAAAGGGAACTTGATGTGGGACATGGAAAACAGAAGAGGGTTCACCTGGCTGCTGAACAAACTATGGGGTAAGCTGGAAAAACTCACTGGGTTTAACTGGAAATCCTGCCACACAGGGGGAAGGCAAGGGGGGCTACAAGAAGTAAACCTGCTTCTGCCTGGAGTGTACGCAGAAGGATGATTTCTCTTGGGACTACGTGCAGATGGATGGAGGGTATCCCCTCACCAGAAAAAAGACATTGAGGTGCTGCATTGTGTCCAGAGAAGGGCAATGGAGCTGGTGAGGGGTCTGGAGCACAAGTCTGGTGAGGAGTGGCTGAGGGAGCTGGGGGTGTTCAGCCTGGAGAAAAGGGGGCTGAGGGGAGACCTTCTGCCTCTACAACTCCCTGAAAGGAGTGGGTAGCCAGGGGGGGTCAGTCTCTTCTCTCAAGGAACAGGCGATGGGACAAGAGGAAATGGCCTCAAGTTGCACCAGGGGAGGTTCAGATTGGATATGAGGAAAAATTTTTGCATAGAAAGGGTTGTCAAGCCTTGGCAGAGGCTGCCCAGGGCAGTGGTGGAATCACCATCCCTGGAGTTGTTTAAAATCCAGGCAGAAGTGGTGCTGAGGAACATGGTTCAGGGGTGGGTTTGTCAGTGTTGGGGTGATGGTTGGACTTGAAAGGTTCCTTCCAACCTGGACGGTTCTGTGATTGTTTCTCCCAGTTTTGTGGCAGGACATTTAAAAGCTTCACTGATGCTGTTTCCAGAGGGAGAGCAGGAGGAACAATCATGAGGGTGAATCTCTGGCACAGAGATTTCTCAGTCTGTTGCTGGACAGCCAGTGACAGAGCTTAAGCTGTGCTGGGATGGGCATCAGACCCCTTCAGGCAGAGAGAACGAGCCAGGGGGGGCAGTGAGGAGGGGAGGACCAGGTGGTGGGGGGTCCCACAGTGACACAGCAGAGTCACCGTGGCCCCAGGAGGTCCCATCCTCCTGTCCTTGTTCAGCCAGGACGGGGAAAGGAGGAAGCAGTGCAGGGTGGAAGGGCTGGAAAGGTCTGTCATGGGCTAGGGCTGCCCAACCCATTTCAGCCATCAGGTTGTGATCGCTGCCCACCAGTGCTGTCCCAGGAGAAGGAATTTGGCAGAGGGGTCTGTTCAGCACAGCAGACACATCCAGAGCATGACAGGCCCCTGGAGCAGGTGCCAGACAAACCCAGACTAGAAATCAAGTGTGTGGTTTTGAAGGGTGAGGGCATTTCACCAGCAGGGTGATTCAATGAGCAGCGCTGGAAAACTTTATAGGAAGAGAGATTTTGCTGTGTGTCACATTTTCTCCCTAAAGAGGGTGTTTTCATCAGTTGCTATAGGGGCTACCAGGAAATCACTTAGGGGAGCTGTGTGATCTGTGTTGTCTGGGTTCTGCCTCCCACTCATGGGGATTCTTCCCATAATTTTTTAAATACCAAAATGTCTAGAATGATCCCCCAGAAACAGGATGTGGCATTTTTGGATCAGCCAGGAGCAGAAACCTGTTCCGTGGGGCAGCACTGAGGAGCAGCCCATTCCCCCAACTGGGGCTGCGCTCCTGGCAATTCCCAGGGGCACCCTCACAGAAAGCTGGGAAATTCAGTCCCACAAGCATTAAAGATTTGATCAGCCTCGACAGAAAAACTCATGGGACAGGCAGTGTTAGAGGAGACCCAAATCTCAGTCGTAAAGTAACCATCCAGGTATATTGTACTGCTGCCTTTGTGACTGATGGTGCTCACCAGCCCCTCACCCTGAGCTGGAGCCATCACTCCTCTGCCTTTCCCCCAAACCCTCCTGGTGATGGCAGAGATGTCTCCAGCCAGAACAGACTGACCCTGCTCCAGATCTGTACCAATACCCTTGTTTAAACTTGTGGCTTGACACACATTTGCTGCTAATAAGTAAATAAAAGCTCCCCGTTTGATTTACTACGTAATTAGACTTGAAAAATAAGGAGGGAAAATAAGCTTGCATTAAACATTGATGCACACCTTTTTTTTTTTTTTTTTCAAGCATAAGTGACATGTGACAA
>VXBJ01005356.1:187497-197947 GCA_013400055.1 Nycticryphes semicollaris | reverse complement strand
TGAGATGTCAGAGTTTAATGAAGTAGGAGAAATCCTGCAGAGAGTAGCACAGGACTTAAGATTTCTCCTTATGAGGATTAACTTCATACTCCTGTTTGGGAAGACAAACATTTTCTTCAGCAAATGGAAGTTGCCCACCAGTTCAGGATTCCCTTCTGCAGTCACCACATCGATTGCTTTCTCCTCTGCTGGCCTGCTCCTGGCGATGAAGCAGATACTGGTATCTGAATGTACAATACTCTGGTAACAAGCCCTGAGGTCCCTGCAANCCCCAACTCTCTCACTCTGTCCTCACAGCAGAGGGGCTCCTGCCCTCCCAGCATCTCTGTGGCCTCCTCTTGCCCTGCTCCAACAGCTCCATGTCCTTTCTGTGCTAAGGCTCCAGAGCTGAAGGCAGTGCTCCAGGTGGGGTCTCACCAGAACTGAGTATGACAGCCCACTTCACGCAATTTGTCTTTTTTTTTTCTCAGGCAAAACAATTTGTTCTCACATTTACATCTTTTTCTGGGCCTAGGGGAGAAGACCTGCAGCTCCGTGGAGGGCACTGGAGGGGAACCTGTGGTTATACAGCAGGTTGCTGTAGCTCGTGCTCACAGCAAGATCCTGTCCTGCCCATTGCTTCCTGGACCAAACGTGCAAGACAGTGATCTTGCCGCAGCCTCGGAGCACTGACTTAAGCATTGCCGAAACTACTTGGCTTTGGTTCATTTCCCAAAGAGAGTCATTCAGGTATTTCATATCAGACTGGCTTCAGCAGTAGAGTGGAAGGACCACACACAGATTATTTCCCTCTTCTTCCAGCACCTCTGATGGCAGGTACTGTGAGAGGCACGGCATCTGCTCAGAGGACAGGGTGGCTGAATGCTGTCTGGTGCACCCCATGGGCTTGATGGCAGTTATCTGGACCCAGTCCTGGTTCCTGCATTTCCCACTCAGGCTGATGTTCAGGCAGGGAGCTGAGCAGAGGGGGCAGGAAGAGAAACACACTCACTCTGGGGAAATAAAAGTGCCTTTCCTGGGACACTTTCCCTTGCAAGTCTCTGCTCAACACTTCAGAATCTCCTACAGAAAGAAGAAAATGGTCAACCACCTTCAAAATAAATAGATGAACTGCGGGTAGCTGCAGGGGGACAATCACCACCCCATTCCTGCTGGCCACACTGTTCCTGACCCAGGCCAGTTTGCTGCTGGCCTCCTTGGCCACCTGGGCACACTCCTGGCTCGTGTTCAGCCCACAGTCCACCAACACCCCCAAGCCCTTTTCTGTCAGGCAGCTCCAGCCACTTTGCCCCAAGTCTGTAGTGCTGCTTGGGGTTGGTGTGACCCAAGGACAGGACCTGGCAGTTGGGACACTTATGTTGGTGGCCCCAGACCTGGAGGCAGTACTCCCGATGGGGTGTTCTCAGAGTGGAGCAGAGGGGCAGAATCCTCCACCTTGACCTGCTGGCCACGCTGCTGGGGATGCAGCTCAGGATGGGGGGCTTTCTGGGCTGCCAGCGCACATTGCCAGGGTGTGTTGAGCTTCTCGCCCACCAGCACCCCCAAGTCTTTCTCCTCTGCCCTACACCATTCTCCATCTAACCTGTACATGAGTTTGGGATTGCCCTGACCCACATGCAGAACCTTGCACATGGCTTTGTTGAATGTGATGAGGCTGGCATAGGCCCATGTTTCAAGGTCCTTCCCTCCAGCGTGTCAGTGCCACACAGCTTGGTATCATCAGCAAATTGCCAAGGGTTCCCTCAATCCCACTGTCCATGTCACCAACAAAGATATTAAATGGCACTGGTGCCAGTATTGATCCTTGAGGAACACCACTGGTCACTGATTGCCACTTGGACATCAAGCTGTTGACCACAATTCTTTGAGTGTGGCCATCCAGCAAGTTCTTCATCCACCCAGCGGTACTTCCATTTGCTCTTGAACTGCCTTCAGGAGCATGTTCTGTGCTGAAAAACAAGCCCAAGTGCCATCATATCTTCAGTTAGCAATTTCTCCCATAACTAATGGAACTTACAAAGTCCTTTTTCCCTATCTGCCTCATTGAACCCCATAAACCCAGTTTCCTTCACCACATCTCCTCTGGCTTTCTGTGCAACTTCCTCTTCCTGTACACTCCCACATCCCCAGCATTTGCTGTTTCCAGCTCCTGTTTCCCCAGCATCCTTCACCTGCCCTCCCAACCCATCCTCACCCACTCTAACTAGCACTGAGCAAGAGGCAGCTTGTGCTCTGGCTGGTCCTAGACCATACCCAAGCCAGGAGGCCACATGTACCCTTAATGAGCCCATTCTGGAGCCCTGTAACCAGTAAGGACACCAGTCTGCCTCCCTTTTCTCCACATAGATGGTGTTTTTCATGAATAGCCTGTAAGCTCAGCTCTTCCCAAGTTCCTCACCTATCTGGTATGTTTGGTCAGAGCTGGTGGCCTGTACAGCACAAGCTTCTGGGAGGGTGGAAAACTGGACTGGGAAGAGGAGCAAGAAATCATTGACGAGACAGTTGCCTAACTCATTTTTTAGGGAAATACAGCTAAAAGTAGTCCATGGCTGGAGACAAGTCAGGCCTTTGGCCTCTCTCCTGATTTCACTGGAAGCTGGAAGCCCAGCAGAGTAGGTGGGCTCCTCCTGTAACCTGCAGACACTCAAGGGCATTAAAGATATGCCAAATCACGGTGAGGCACACCTCCAAAGGTGCAGTCCTAAGAGATCTTTGGACAAATGCTAAGAAGAACTGCAGCAGGAAGGCCTGTCACACAAGAGCAGAACACCCTCTGGCTCTAACCTTCTGCCTGCAGATGAGCAGGGTCACAGCACAATTCAGGCTGGAAGGCACCTGGGGAAGTCTCTACTCCAACCTTGCAGAGGGGTCAGCTATGAGACCAGAGCAGGACGGCCAAGGTTTTCCCCAGCCTGGGCTTGCAATCTCCCAATGACAGAGATGGCACAGACTCTTGTCCCGTTCTTCAACAATATTGTCTTCCTTTATGGCACAGGTTCTGGAGACAGGGGCCGGCAGCAGAGGTGCCTCCAGGCAAGTAATTTCAAAGAGGTCCTCCTCTTTAGAAAGAACTCAATGATCTTTAAGGTCCCAAACCATTCTATGATTCTGTGATTTTTTCTATTTGCAGCCAAACCAACAAAATCAAGCAATTTGCACTCCTAGGTGCATCCTTAGTCCTGCTGTTCCTCTTCTCTCTCCATGTACTTTATGTTTAGGCACATTAATCCTCCCACAAGGGTCTGCCGTTCTTAAATGGTAATGAACGTAGAATAACAAACTTGTAAACTCTGAGCAGATTTGATTTGGAACATGTTGATATATTTGGCACCAGAAACTGGGTCAGTGATTATATTCCCTCTATGCATCTGGTACTTGCTGTTCACTTTCTGCTGCCACACCAGGAACACAGGTGCTGGAAACTGAACACTATTGCTCTGGATTTATGAGTCCGTGTTGCACTTGGTGCACAATGTCTTAAACGTAGTTTTCACCTTTTGATAGAGCTATTAAGTAGAATGATTACTTTTTAAGGTTGTGTCTTTTCCCTATAACCCCCTGAAAAGAAACAAACCTTCCAAACAGCTCCGCGTGCAGGCAGAGAATGAAACAGAGAGTTTAATCATAACGCTTGTGCATGGCTCTCAGACTGACATCTGTACATTAAGAATATGTAAAAATACCAATTTCATGCTCTGACAACTTATTCTGCATTGATGGGGGGTAATGCCCTGGGAATGCCAAATGTCAGAGCATTCCATAATGCAGAGCACTCACACACTGTCTCCTGGGCCATCGCTGGTGCTTCCTTGGGGGAAATTTTCCAGAAAAAGGAGAGAAACAGAGACTGGGAGCTGCCAAAAGGAAATGGAAATCATGAAGTCAGAGTTCAAAAACTATTGGTAGTACAGCATCAAGTCTTTGAGCACAGAACTTCTTCTGGCTCTGAATTGTCCTTTCACTTCTATCAAAAGAGGAAATTCACATGTGTTCAGTTCAGAAGCTGTAGATACGCCCAAAATGGTGCTCCACAGAGGACCTGAGCATTCTTCCCACCACCACGTTCTTTTAAATAACCTGTTTTTGGAAACTGGATATCCAGAAGGGCAACCTCTTCCCTCAAACCCAGGCCTCCCAGAGCAGGGGCAGAAATGCTGCTCTGTAGCGAGGGGCCACCCCAGAGGCGAGGGGACCACATGGACATCTATCTCTTCCCCTGCTGAGTCCTCTTTCCCTCCAGCAAAACAACAGAGCAAGGGGAGAGGAAGGCGAGGGAGCAGGACCTGCCTCCCCAAGGCTGGAGCTGCCACAGCCACTCAGCACCCTCTGCCTGCTCCGAGGGGGCTGCCAGCAGGGCCACTGTGGCCAGTGATGGGCCACCCAGCACCCACCTGCCACCGGGAGAGAAAACCGCAGCCCTGCGTATTCCTGGCTCCTGTCTGAGCCCTGGTGCTTGGCTGCTGGCAGGGGGTGTGCAGTGTCACACGTACCAGGTGGGCTGGGGTCCTGCGTGTGCCCCTCAGGGGGCTTCAGCTCTTCACCAGATCTGGGACGTTGGGTGTTTTCTGCCCTGAAGGTGCTGATGATTCTTACCTGCTGGAATGTGGAGAGGCAGAATGTCGTGGCAGTTATTTTGCTCATTCAGTGAGAAAATTACGATGACTGAGGAAAGGAAACACGTTCTCTGACAGGGGTCAATGTGTTGTGAAAGCCACCTTGTCCCCTAGAGACCCAGCCCCAACCAGTCCTAGTGTGGTCACTGGCAGCGCTTGTGATTTGGAGCCTGGGCATTCGCCTGCTCTGCCAGAGGTGGTCTCTGAGGACACACGTTGGTGATGGAGGTGTGTGGCATCCCTTAGTGCCTGACCCATGTCCCCCCACCCTCCACAACCACACGCCCCTGCACTGCTCCTCCTTTCCCATTTCTTCCCCCTCTCTCTCTGCTTCCCAGCCACTTCCCACCCCCTGCTGCCAACACCAGCACTGTGGTCCTCTGCCTCATGCCCCTCCATCCTCTGCCTCATCCCCCTCCATCCTCTGCCCTGTTCTCCTCCGACCCCTCCCCACCGTCAGCCCCTGTGGCTTCTTCCCAAATCCACTGAGTCCCCCCTGCTGCCTCAGCCCCTGCCCCCCACTCCCCACATGCTCTCCTGGCCCTCCACTGACGAGCGCAACTGAAACTGTAATTAACAAGCTATGAAGCACTGTAGCACTAGCTCTAAGGAGCTGAATAATTACGGTCCCTCCCCGCTCCCGCTGCTGGGTTTGAAGCAGCAAAGTGGAGCATTGGGAAGAGGAGGAGCAGATCAGGGGGGTGGGAATTTAATTAACTTCTGGATCGTTCCTGTCCCCGCCGCAGTCAGTGGAGGGTGATGAGGGGCTGCAGCTCAGGAAGCTGGTCGGGGCCAAATGCACTCTGGTGGCAAATGTCCCCCTGGTCTGCAACCAGGTCCAGCAGCACCAGGAGCATCCATGCTGTTGTGAAGGTCTCATTAGTGGGACATGGCAGGCGTGGACCATCAAGTACTCCGAGGCCTGTCAGGGTCCAGAACCTACAGTTTTTGTGCCATTTTTGTACAAAATCTTTTCAAAGTTCCTCTTCCCATGACCTGAGCAATGCAGCTTTCTGAGGCTGGAATGGGTGGAAAGATGGGAAAATGACAACTGCAATGGCAGATGTCTGCCACCTCCTCCCTGCCCAGAGGTGTTCTTCTGCTCCCTCATCTCCCTGCCCTTCCCTGCCTCTCCCTGACTCCTTGCCCGACATTTCCCACTCCGTTTGACCCCTCCTGCAGCCGCAGCCCGTCCGGTTCTGTGTGAGGCTGGTGCAGCTCCTGCCCAGCACAGCGCAGCATGTCCACCAGTGGACTTCAAGGAAAAGTAGTGGATCATCATCTCAGGCTTATGTATTTTATTGGGAAAGGACACACAAAAATGGAGTTCACAGGCCCAGACACCCAACAGAAAACACACCACTGGCTGCAGCTGCCGGATGCAAACAGCCAACGCTGGGTCAGAGACAACTTCCCTCAGCACAGGTGACCAGAAACACGTACAACCCACCTCATTGAGTCAGTCCAGGTAAAAATAGCATTCCACAAGATTGCAAAATTTAGCTCTTAAAAACCAGATAATTGCCCACACACATTTAATTGCCCTCCTTGCACACCTCCATTCTTCAGTTACAATCTCAAGTTGTTCCAGAGCAGAGGAAAGATCACATAAACTTTCCAAGGTGTCCAAGGCTCCTGTGACATTCTTCATCGATGCTCCTGCTCGGGGCAGCTCCATCCAGCTGTAAATTCTCAAGGGAATGACGGGCAAAGTGCCAGCTCTTGGGGCCATTTCCCCTCTCAGGGCTGATGTCTTGCCAAGTTACAACTGACAGAAACCATCATCTTGACACAGACACCTTATTGACACGTTGAGACTCACTCTGGACACCTTCAAGCTGTTCCCTCCAGAACAGCTCAGAAACAGGCTTCGTAAAGAAGAAATGGAAAATCATAATTTCTCTTGCCCAGGACCCTTTCTGACCCCTGTCCACCCGAGTGGCAGAGCCCTTCCAGGCCCCCCTGGTGCGCAGGAGAGCAGAGGCTGAAGACCTCTCTGGTGACCAAGAGCCGGGCCCGCACAAAGGCTGGGGACAAAGCTGCACACTCTTGGGTGCCACCTACTGGCATCTGGACTATAAATTGACAGTTTACGGAAAATTTTCCTCTTCCTTCCCTCTTCATTTTTAAGCACATACAGATTGTGGCAGGAGAATGACGGTCTCCACTGGTCTCCTGCAATCTGGAAGACTCGAGGGGACCTGGAGTGTCCCCAGCTAGTTGGAGATGCTGCAGCGTCTCCCTCCGTGCAACCCGCAGAGATGACCCCATTAGGGATTTCCCCACAGACCCCAGCTCCCCTGTTCCTCCTCACTGGGATTTTGTGGCCATGTGGGGACAATCTCAGCAGGAAGATGGTATGGTGGCAGCTGAAGCACCATCACCCACTCCAGCAGGGAACCCATGGGCTGGAGTCCAGCATGCAGGATGCTCATGCTGTGCCACAGCCACAACAGCCCAGACCAGCTGCTCTGCCCTTGCAGAAGATGCCCTGAGCCATCAGCTGCAGCTGACAGTGTCAGGTAGGAAGGAGAGAGGGTTGTCTTCAGTCCCACCACTCCCTGCAGCCTTGGAGCCAGGTTCTGGACCACAAGAAGGTGCCTCCTTCCACCCTGAACAGCCTTGGAAGCTGTAGGGAAAAGGGGACTCTCCAGGGAGGGAGAGCAGCTCCACAAACTGAGCAGAACGTGACCACAGATGTCTCAGCACCAGAAACAGGGTGGAAAGGAGGTGCCACCCCCTCCTCTCCAAGCTGAAGTCCTCTCCTCTCACCGGTCAGTCCCTGCATACCAAGGACAGGCTGTGCAGGGGAGAAGGTCTACAGTTTGGACTGGCTTCAGGTGCATGACAGAGCAGGTTGATGATTCCTCCCAAAGGATGGTGCTCAGAAGCTCCGGCAGCAACTGGGATTAATGTGCCTGAGACTGAAAGGGCACATGGGTGACAACACTGGAGCCATGGGTGACACATGGATCTGTGCAGGCAACCCCTCTGGGTAGCCAAGTGCACTCTGGCACATCCCAAAGGGAGCTGTGGCACTATCCCACCTAGCGTGGATGGACTCAGACAGTGTGAGGTGACAGAGCTCTTCCTTCAAGGAGAGATGAAGAAGATGAAGACAACCACATGGTCCTGCTTTCCCTGCACCACATGACACTCAGAAATTCGGTGCCACGCCTGAACCACTGTGTTCCTCTGTTCTCCTAAAGTGGTGGTTGCTGCCAAGTGGAGCTCAGTGGGAGCCGTTCTGGCTCCTGATGGCCTTGTCTGCAGACAGAAATGGAACGAGAGGAACTGCGCTGAGAGACCTGGAGAAGACACAACTCCCACCAGGTGAAGCTAATAGTGACAGCTGTTAACAACCATCTGGTGGAAAAGTTATCACTGGCTTATTTGTACCTGTCAACACCGATGCAAACAGGAGCAGTACAAACCACATTCAGGCTGACGTTCAGGCCTCCATTACCAGGTGGTCCTGTACATACACATTGGGCCCAGGCTGGGATTGTGAACTGAGAGCACCAATGAGAACAGGTCCCTGGTGGGCTGGAGAGGCTGCTGGCAGGTCCCTTGTGTCCCCAGGGTCCCCCGTGTCCCCAGGGCACTCTGGGGACCAGCAACGGTGCACAGGACACATCAGAGATGGCTGCTGACTTTCCACAATGACATCACCAAAAATAAACTTCCTTTCAGGTCAAATTTGGCAAGAATGAGTTCTCACAAGCATAAAACACCACTGTAGTCAGTGCTCAGCCCAAATCTTCTAATCTTTCTGTTGCTTATTCTAGAAATATGAAATTTTGCTTCCTGGAAATACTCCGAGGAAAGGTGCTAGACCTGAGGTCTTTCTCCAAATGTGTGTTTTACACCATTTCAGTAGCTGCCTCTGTGGGGGCTGATGGGGCAGCACCCTCCTCGCCCCCTGCCAGGAGTAGCTGGGGGGCACTCCCAGCCCCTGCTGTTGGGCACCTCGATGGGGACGGGTTCAGGCCAGGGCTGCCTGGGACAGCAGCCCCCAGGTAGGGTTAGGACCAGCCTGGTGGGGGGACATAGGGTCAGACCCACCGGGTCTGCACAGTCCATCGGTGTCCTCAGGACCCCAGCAGTTGTGTATCTTTGGCAATTCCAGCTCATCCTTTAATCATATTAACAGCATATGTTTTACAATAATTAATTATCTGACACATTTGAGAAGATTTTGTAATATCCAGAGGCAGTATAAAGCTTTTTGTTTGGAAAGGAGTCACGAAGAGATCACAGTCGTCAATACTGGGTGTCGCGCTTGTGCTTCTGCCAGGCTCCGCTGGCTCCCCCAGCGGGGGAAAAACTTTCATCCTGGTGGGTCGGATTTTGTTCTCCCCCTCTTCACCCAAGGCATCACAGAATCAGCTTGCTTTGCCCTTCGAGAGGCACTTTCCAGCCAACACGTATGCGCCTGGGCTGACATTCCCAGAGGCCCAGCACGGGCTGTAATTACACACCAGCAGTGCTGGGCATGGAGTGCCAGCACGGCGTTAAGGAAAGCCCCTAAGTCTGTAAGGCCTGCAAAAAATGAAATGAAAAATGAAAGCTCTGGGACGAGCAGTGGCACCACTTGTCTGCTCCTCGCAGGACACCCGTCCCCAGGCAGGACATGGGGCACGGGGCAGGCGGCTGTTCCTGCAGTGGCAGAGACAGATGAAGCCCCCACCGCCCTCTGCATCCACTCCCTGGTCCTTGCCCACCTCTCCCACTCCCCACGTGCCCTGCTCAACTCCCCGTGCTGCCTGCTGTACTTCACCAGGCCTGTTACCACCATCCAGATGCTAATACAACTATTTTTGGCAATATTAAACAGACATCTGTTTTCCCGTGCCAGGGGCCCTCTCTGTTGTGTGCCCACAGTGCTGTGAAGGACAGTGTATGATGGGGCATCCCCAGGGGAGCCGTGGGGCATCCCCACCACGTGGGCACATGCCAGCGAGTGTCCTTGCTGCCAGTGACAAGCTGAGGTGGCTGGCAAGTAGGACAGGAGGCTTGAGAGCCCGGTGTAAATGAGGATGGGTGGGGAGACAAGAGCTTTGGGGAGCCCTAGTGAGAGCCCACTGGAGGCTGGACTTGCTTGGTCCGCGTCCCTGCAGCAACTTGACCTTCTCAGTGCACACGTGTCCGTGTGACAGCGGGACCTGCTTGGTGCACATGTGTCCCTGAATCACTCAGACACGCTCGGTGCACGTCTGTCCCAGCAGCTCTTGGACCTTCTTGGTGCATGCATGTCCCTGGGACAGTGGGACCTGCTTAATCTACACGTGTCCCTACAGCAGTGGGACCTGCTGAGTGCACACATGTCCCTGCAGCAGGACATGCTCAGTGCACCCATGTCCCTGGGACAGTGGGACCTGCTCAGTGCAAAAGTGTCCCCATAGCAGCTTGGCCCACAGCTACCAGGCAGGCTGGCTAAGGCCAGCTACTGGCAGGACCTGGCTGGTGTATGTACATATGTACATACATGTGCATGTACATGTGAACACAGCCCTATTATCCAATAAGGGACCTGCACCTCGATCAGCCAGAAGGGAAACCAGATGTGGCCGTTGGTGCTGTTGGTGTCTGTGGTTCCTGTCTCCACCGACCCATGTGGCTAGCAGAGAGTGTCACAGGTCTGTGTGTGTGCCCTCTGTGTGTGTCCCTATGTGCCAGTGGAAATGTCCTCAGCCAGGGGACATGGAGCAGTGGTCGCTCCTCCTCTGGCAGCTGGGCACAGAGACCCTGCCATGGGGAGCCCTGACCTGGCAGAAGCAGGGTGCTGCCATGTGACGGAGGTGTTTGGAAGAAGAACAAATCAGGCCAGTTTGAAT
>VXBJ01005356.1:171050-182797 GCA_013400055.1 Nycticryphes semicollaris | reverse complement strand
CCCTCAAACGGTTCCTCCTTCTGTTCGTTTTTACCGGGGACCGAGTATTTCCTTTGGCGAAATTCGGTATTTCCATCCGGCCAAGTTGAGTCCAGATCCAAGGACAAACCAAACTGCATTAATCTGAGGGAAAAAACCCAAACCTTCTCAGAGACTCAAAGTCAACTCCCCATGTTTCGTTATTTTGCAGGGGTTTGGGTGTGGAAGATAATATTCCTGTGATCTGCCTGAAGGTATAGCCTGTCGCTAGAAAAAAACATTTACCTCTTCTCCAGAGCTTTTCTTCTCTCCTTTACACTTATTTGGCACTCTTAATTCGAGGAAGTGCTGGAAAGAAATGTGTTCCCAAACACACTGTAAATGGACATAAGAGCGAGTTTTACACCTCGGCATCGAGCTGTGCAAGTTATCCTGGAAAAAACAAGTGACAAAGTTTAGCCAAAATGGGTGACAAAAGGAAGCAGTGCCAAAGATGCGAGGTCCCAGCCCAGTTGGTCCAGGAAGGGTTCAGAATGGTTCTGTGGATGTGATTAAGACACAAACAAGGTCAAATGCTGTTTGCTGTAGCTTTACTACTTTTGCCTTAAAATAATGCTAAATGACAACATGGAAGAGGTGGAGGCTTAGAAAAGGAGAGGAGAAGCAGTGTTTCAGAGTAACGCAAGAAAGTCACCACCGGCAGGACTGCCTCGGTCCATGCCATGACTTGCAGGTCCTCCAGAGTCAACAGCATCCCACTGACAAATGATTCTCAGGTGTCTCAAGTTGTAACGATGGCGAGGGTCGACGTGGTGAGGGTCCCACAGGCAGAGAGGCATCGCTTTGCCAAAATAACTAATGTCACCTTTGTGTTGCTGTCAGCCTTTTTCTTGGCTTTTTGAAAGGGAGATGACAGGCACGGTCAGGGTTTGCTCAGCCTTGGAGTCCACCCCACGGCTTGTCTAAGTGTCTCACCATGAGGATGTCTCTGCTCCAGCCTGAGCACCCCAGTGTGAGCAGTGACCCCAGGTGTCTGGTGGCTGCTCCTCGCACTGCACGAACAAAAAGGGTTTATTTCTCATCTGCTTTGAGTGCAGTTCAGTTATTCCCGAAAGCCAAAATACAATCTGCGCTACTTTTGGTACAGAAACACGTCATAGAGGGACAAAAAAAACTCTCCTGACACTCTCTGTCTCTGATAATAACCCTATATTGCTGGAGTGTTTTGCTGTTGTTTTTTCAAATGCCTACAGATTTGACATTTCTATGCCTTGATAGGGTAGCAAGAAGAACAAAGCTTTTAACTTTGGTACTGCGCTTCATAACAATTAATAGTTTTGCTTTCTTATCTTTCCCAAAAGAGTGCTTTGAAGCTTCAGATGAAAGGTACAAAAACAGATACAGCAACTGAGAATTAAAGATGTCATTTAACTGCATTTGGACATTTAGGTTCTTTCTCAGTTTCCTGTTGGCTGTACCTGTGCAGTGTCTGGACATTCCAAAGGCAGTTGATGCATTACAAATACAGGCAGATAGAAAACTGAGGAAGGGTCTGTTCTGCACACAGCTATCCAGTCTCTTGATGTCTCCTGCCATTCTGGTGTCTGAACCTCTGTTCTGATACATACTTGCGGGTTTAGGAAGTTTTTGGCAATTCCCTTGAAAGACCATTCTTTTCCATTTTATTGATATTCCTGCTTGTAACAGAGGGACTGACAACAGGTTTGTGTCTCGTCTTTACCTCCTAGGACAGCAGAGGATGCATTTGTTGCTGTACTTTCAATGTGGCTTGTATAAGATTTGGCATTACTTTGCCACTTTGGCATTACTGCAGAGATCTGGCAGAGAGCAAGAAAAAGTGAGGAAATAGTTGGATTTCACTGGTGATTTGCAGTAGGAGTAATATGCTCACATGGAAAGTCACATTTGCAAAGGAGGAAAAAAGTATTCTTGCAGTTCATTTTTTGTTTCAGAGCTATTTCTTTTAAGAAATCTCGGTTACTGCGCGAGCTCTGAAAGATTTTCAGAGCAGCAGAGGTGATGGAGCTGAGCAGAGGGAGAGGAGCTGGTCGGGGGAAGCAAGGCCAGGGGAGGGCTGGCCTGGGCCGTGCTGCCGCCTGCTGAGAGCCCCCCCTGCGCTTGTCCTGCCCCTGCGAGCCCCCGCTGCCCCGGAGCTCTGCCTGGGGAGGAGGCCGCCTCCTGTGGAGTGGGAATGATGTGGGTGTTCTCAGTCGCAGGTTCGTGCTCTTCCTGCCAGCCCTCGGCACCTCACTCCGAGTGCCCTGTGCCGCTGCAGCTTCTCACGCTTTGTCTTTATTTATTTATTGACGGGCTGGGCAAACCAGGCTGCCAGGCCATCTTTGAAAACGCTCTGGGGAAATGGTCTCCTGCCATCTCCAGCTATAGCCCTCTGCAGTTCTGTCTGGAAGTGGTTAAAAGACATTCAGAGAGCTGTGATTTCTGAGTTTTAAGATCTTTAGCCCTTTATCTGAACTGTTCTTACTTAGGGCCCACCAGAGAGGCAGTTGGGTACTTGTGCTCTGGGTTCAGGTGGGAATGGGATTCCTGGACAGGCCTAGGACTTGAAGTTTTTTGGGGTTTTTTTGAAGTAAAGCAGGCCAGTTCCAAAGTGTGATGCATCTGTGTGTGGTGTTCTCTGCAGCCAGTGTTACCCATCAAATCAGCTGCTCTGTGCAGGACTATTATTTTTGATGTGGTTTTCACACTCAGCCATGAGGGATGTCTTTGTCATACTCTAGCTGGTAGCAAAAAGGACAACTGCCCATAGTCAAAACCTTTCATAGGTGACAGGAAATCTAAATTGCTGAAGGCTCGTGCTCTTCCCTAATTCAGGTATGTCTTTCTCTATTTGAGTATCAGTATGAATACAGTAAGAGTCTGCTTCAGTTTGACAGTCTGAAAAAGAGCAAAAGTTTGTTGAGCTTCTCTTCCTTTTCCTAGAACTTTTGTCTGCTTTGATGCCAAACGCCTGAAATGGGTGTTTTTCACTCAGAAGTGGGTAAGAAGTGGGGCAGAGCTATTGCCTGAGTTTTAGAATGGTGAGCAGTGGAACCAGGTATGTTTGGTCTGCCTTGTGACACTGATGCTTGATGTTTCCCATTTCCCAGTGGTTTGCCATACATGCTGAGTGAGAGGAAGAGCCCTTCATCAGCCCAATTGTGTGTGGACCCGAGAGGAAGAAGAGGAGCTGCTGTTGACCCAAGCTTCTGGGGAGGATAGATCAAGGTAACCGTAGTGCTGCGCTGGCTCATTCTTACTCTTGTTTTCGTCATGAAGTGTCCTTGAGTCATCTCCCTGGGTGCTCTTTGACACTGGTGACCCAGCAGCCTCCTTCAGCTGCGTGTGCTCAGCAATGGTCACTGCTTACTCTGGGTGACTCCTGAGGGACAATGGACGCTCATCTACTGGAAGCCTAAACAGAAAAGGGCACAGCAAACGCATTGGCAGAAAGCACTGCATTTTCCTGACTATGCACTCTTGTTTTATGTGGTTTTGCTTCGTTTATTTTTGTGGGAAAAATATTTTCCTCGTTAGTTTGGCTGCTGATATAATAGGAATACAATCGAGGTCAAACCTGTCACCATCAGGGAAGGACTCTTGCAGGGTGTGCACAGAAGGCTGTCATAAGAAGAGCCCTTTCAGTACCATCGTTGCACAAATTACTTACATGTAAGGCTTCCAAATCTCAATTTTTGCACATGTGTATCAACACGTGGATTCAAACAATACCATGCACTTCCTTACACAACTGAAAACTGAGCTCCCTCCAACCAGATGCACCCTTAAGTAGCTTTTGCTGTTACAAATTTGAGCATCAGTTGCTGTAGCTGTTATGTCTGCTCAGTTTTATTTTCTGTACACAGAGCTCCATGACTGGCCTTAGCAATTTCAGAAAGACCAAAGGTATAATCTGGAAGATGGGCTTTGGAATATGTTCCTCATCATTCTGATATCACCTTTTGGGTTTTTGTAGATACAGCCTATCCACTTTCCAGAATGTTTGTTGGATATGAAGATGCCGAGGATACTGACATGTATGAAGATGAACTTTATCGCGAGGAGTCATCCAGTGAGCAGAGTGTCGATAGCGAGGTGGAGTTTCACCTCTATAGCCAGATCCACTACTCTCAAAATCTTGGAGAAATCAGCACACTGGAAATGGGTGAAAAAGCTGATGTTCCAGGAGCAACAAGTCATAGTTCAGTTCTAACTGAGAAGCAGTGTGAAGACAAGAAAGTAACTGACTTAATCAGTTGTGGTGCTCAGCTCTCCCATGATCCTGAGGTCATCGTCTTGTCTGATACGCCAGATGAAGACAGTGTTTACAAAAGCAAAGCAAAGAAGTCAACGAGCTCTTCATCTCAAGGTAGAACACATGTCCTTCCTGGATCTTCCACACCATACCACGCCAAAGCTGCCAGCTGCAGCACCCTGTCTCCTGATGGGCCGGGCACGGACCTTTCCAGGGACAGGAGCAGCACGGGTGGGAAGCCTGACCCGGGTGGTTCTGCTGGAGCTCACACCCTCCAGGATGTGCTCATCATAGATGATAGCTCAGAGGAGGAGAGCTACATCTCTGATGGTGAGAATGTGGAGAGCTGGATGCTTCTGGGAGCTGGAGCAGATGACAGAGATGAAGACATAATGTTGAACCTCGAAGGCTGCGCAACTCCTGTCAGCAAAGGTCAGTACTTCTTTTAATTGCTTCTTTATTCCTCTGTAATACAGCAGGATTTGTCTGCAATGGTCCTGATGCCAGTGTTTGAAAAGAAAGATAAAATTGGTGTGTGTAATGATGGGTACAAAACTACGGTGAAGGAAATAGCCATTTATTTATACCATTTCAAGACCGTTACTTCAGTAGTCATATATGGAAAGACAGCATTTCTGCTGGTAGAAATTCAGAAGTGATGTCAGAGTGATTCATGTTGTGAACTTTACAACTTTCCCGTACATTTTGTTTTCCTAAAAGTATATAGGAAGCAGCAGGGTGGAGGAGGGTGAGATAAAAAGGGGATACAACCATTTCTAATTGTAAACAACAAAGTGAGCAGAAGGGAAACAGTTTGAGGACTAAAGGCATACAGAAAATCAGAGGTAGGACCTGCATAACAATAAAAAGTTTTCCAAGAAGTGCTGCAGGGTGGGAAGGTGATGAGCACTCATAGCCCAAGGAGTGGTGTCATTTCTCTGTCTCTGTGCTGAGATTTCTGCCCCCTGCCCCGTCTGCCTGGTCATCTGTCAGCAGAGCAGGCACCAGCACTCCTTCGGGCTTTGCTGGACGCTGGGCCAGAGAAGTTACTGCTGGGGAAAGGGAGGATGTGTCCCGGGGGAGGGCAGGGAGCAGAGGACAGGCCACCTGGGGGCTGACTGTCCTTCCAGAACCACTCCTCCCAGAGCCTGGCAGTTCGGGCTGTTGGTCTAAAATTTACTGTAACTCCTGGTATGGATTCTGTGCTGGGTAATCCAGAGAGATTCCCAAGTGCTAAGGCTACCTACCGTCTAACATTTTGGTATTTTGCAAAATACTCTTCCATGTCACCATGCAGGCAGTTGCTAAATGTGATGGTGAGCGCGACAGATTTTAGGTATGTGTTTGTAATAATCATACTATGGAATACTTGTCATGGAATACATGAATACCTGTCATTTTCCTATACCATGGAACACATACCTTGTCTCCAGCAGCTAAAAATTCTCTTAGACACGCAGCATTGCTCTTTTCTTGCCCACTGGTTTCCCAGCACAAAGATGATTTCCAGGAACAGCGTCCCCTGCCAGTGCGGGAGGAGGCTGCTTCAGTGGCCGGGCCCCAGCAGCTGTGGCACAGGGACCTTTGACAGACTTTAAACAATTTTCATTTGCAAAAAAAACCCAAACCAGTATACCATAATTTTCTTCATCTGAAAAGGAAAGCATGCCATCATTTTCCGTGTTGCAGATGTGACAGAGGCGGTTCTGGGTGCAGGGAGATGTGATGCCCCGTAGCCCGTGCCCGTGCAGCATTTCCTCGGGGCAGCCAGGAGAGCAGGGCTGCTGTTCATGCACTGCTGCTGCAGAGGGGAAAGCCAAGAAATTGTCTTTGCCTTCTTTTCTGGTAAAACACCCGTTTCTTGCCCGTAAACATTCAATAGCTTTTGTACAGAGTCCTTCCTGTCTGTGCTGTGCATAGCTCTCCGTCCTCCCTTGCTCACCAGCCCGTGACACGCACTTGGTCTCAGACACTGGGCTTGCCCACGCCTCCAAGAATTAATAAATGCTTTCCCTCTTCCCTGTGCGGTGCCAGGAGAGTGGCAGGGCATTCAGCTGCCATCCCAGAACCCCAAACAGGCACTTCAGATTTGGAATTAATTTAATTTTTTCTCTCTGTAAATCTTTTAAAATGCAGTTTCTAAGAATTAACTTGAGGTTGCTAAATTTTTCTTTTTTTTTTTTTTTGTATTTTTTGTATCCTGTCCTTTTCTTTGAGACTAGAGCTAATTAGCTTGGCTTTTTCGTAAATTAATGTGCCTGCTGGTGAGCTCATGCTTGGTGCCGGGTGGCGACCTCCGTAAGGGCGGTGCAGTTTGTGCAGTTAATACGGTGTCTGGATACCGTCTGTTTTCCTCACAACTGCTGGGTGGGCAAATGACCTGGGGTTAGGTTTCTTTTGTTCAGTTTGCTCTGTGCATCCCCTTGGATTTACGTACCTGACGGTACACTGCTGATAGTAGCAATAAAGAATACCCAAAAAAAGCAGAAGAAAGAAAGAAGTTTAAACAGTGCTTGAGACTTAAGCGTATTTCAAAATTACATTACAAAAGCACATTACAAAATTACACAAATTACACATTTTGGGGAACGTTCTGTAATTAATTTATCAGAACGATTATGCTTCCTAGTGTGACATGAAAAGGAATATTCATGCCTTCATTCTTTCTGCTGTTCTAGAGAAGGTGCCATTGGTAGCCAAAAGGCTTTTAAAAATCAGTTTGGGCAGTTAATATCAGGATACAGTTTTGCTCACTTATGGTGTGTTTTTGTAACACATGTAGTAAAGTTTATTATTCATATAGATTGTTCATAGATGTTGACAATAAGCCATCCACATTGGAAGGTAACAGGAGCAGAATTTCCCTGTGCTGTATCACCTTGTCATACTCTTCAGAAATAACGTGGTTCCATTTATTGTGGGTGATGAAAACAATTTTTGTGATGCTCGAGTGGGGAGTCACAGACAGTCACACAAAAGGCTCGTAAATGTGACTGTTCTCCCACGGTGATTTTCATTCTCAAAGCTCTGTCAGAACCTCCTCGAAGCCCCTTTTTGCTCCTTCCCACCACTGGCAGTGGTTGTGCCTCCTGCCTGGAGACATGAGAGTGGAGAACACCCATCGGCACGGCCTCAGGGCGCGGGTGCGCATCGTACCCCACCACCCCTCACAGGTTATCAGCCGCCATCCCACCTGTGTTTGACTTTGCAGGAAGCCCTCACCTTTGTGCTTTTCTTCCAATGAGAAGCAGAATGATAAACATTATGATGACCCTTTTGGCTCTGCTGTGGCCACGGGCAGAGTGGGGACCGTTGCCTGGGGGGCACTGCAGGGCTGGGCTCCCCTCAAACCCTGCTTCTCGTCCCAGATTCCAGGGAATGATAGCCAGGGAGCTCCAAATGCCAACGTTTGGTTCAGCTGCTCTGTTTCTAGCGTGTGCAGTGATAGAGATGCACAGACACAGGCTCAAAATAAATGGGTGGTGTACATGTGTGTGTGTCATGAAAAGCCAAATCAGCATCAAAATAGTTTTAGGGAACAAAAGCCATAAGTCTTCCTAAGGTAAAGGGAGCATAATTTGTATATTGAGCTTACGCAGCATATGGAACTCCTGTTCTATAAAGGACTCCTTAAACATAAAAGTTCTAAATCCAAAGGAAGAAATGCATTTAAAAAAAAATATCTGTGTTAGCAAATTACTGTCTCAAGGACATTTTCTGCTAATTTATTTAAATCATTTTGAGACGTGCATGGTTCTGTTTTCAGGGTTTCCGAAGAACGAGACCAAGTATTTAGGTGACTACACAGTATGCAAATTACTACGTTATGGTTGTAGTGTCAGTAAGAATGGATGTGGGGTGTAGTGAGGGGTGAAGCCTCACCCTGTCCCTCCTGCCCCGAAACCGCCTGTGGCTGTGTCAGTGGGACTGACCTCCTGTGACAGTGTCGTGGCCTGCCTGGTGTCCAGTTTGCTTCACCCTGAGAAGGAAACTGAAACGGGAACAATCCTCTGAGTGGCCGGTTGTGTCAGTCATTTGATGAGTGTTTTCACGTCTCAGTCCCTCAGACAGAGATGCTGAGGTTCCACTGCAGACAGAAACAGCGCCTCAAAGAGAGGAGCCAGGGGTATCTCCTTACTCTGTTAGCCCCTCTACATCTTACCTGCCTGCCCTGCTCGTGTCTAATACCCTCTATAAACAAATAATGCTTTCTTGATGCCTCCAGGGCAGAGTCTTCCCCTCACGCAGCCTTCTAGCCTCAGCCACCACCCTCTGCCCTGACAGAAGGAAAAAGGGGCTCTGGTTCCTGGTGGCAAATCAAGATTCACCTGTACCCTCTGTCTCCAGGGGACACCCTGAAAGCCACAGTGCCCCACAGACACGGCTGGAAGCTTTTCTCCCTTCCTGCCCTCTCTTCAAATGCCTCTNAAACCCCGTTATCCCCATATTTCTGTAGGATGCAGGTTTTCGTTGTGCACTTGCTGGTTTCTCAGCACTTGGGGCTGGCTGTCGTTCTCTTGTTTGGGACACAGGGAGGAGCGCCGGCTCCTTGCTCCACGCAGAGGGGTTCAGGGGGAGACCTTGCTGTGCCCACGGCTGCTCTCTCCCTCCTCACTGCCCCTGTCTCTCCGTGGGGAGGCCGTGCCTCCCCGGGAAGCGGAGCAGCACGACAGGTACCCTCTGTGGGCCCAGCTGAACAGCGGTGACCGCCAGCCCCGGTGCGTTACTTGCCCCCATGGGTTCCCTGGCACAGCACTGGGAACAGCGCAGGCAGCTGCTGCTGGTGGCTTTGCAAAAAGGGCCATACCCACCTCACATGGCATTTAAAATATCGATGATGCAGGAAACCCAGGTGTTTGGTATGATTTACTCCATGTTATGAACGTTTAGAATCCAGAACAAAGTGTGCAAAGAGAATCTGCCAATGGACTAAATGCACCGAATTCATGCTCAGTGTCGGAGAGTTCTCAGGTCTTTGAAGGAGGTTTCTCCCCTCCCACCCCTTTCCTCTACTTTGCAATAAGAGTATATATGATAAGAACGCTAATCTCCCGTAGCTGGAAACCTTTCATCCATTCCTTCATTAAAAGCTTCCTTTTAACATATTTCCTCTCCCATGTATCGCCGCAATCCTAATCTCTGCGGTTTTTTTTCTGTCACAGCTTTTGGAAAGAGAGTTCCAAAGCTGCAGCATTGATGTCCGGCCACTAAGGGGTACAAAAAACAAATCATCTTCTCCCTCTTCCATCCTGTGCCCACCCATCCCCTTCCTCGGGGACAGCGGGCTGATGTGATCGCCCTCTGGGCTTGCCTTGTCGGTGGAGTGCGGTGCGTGAGGCTGCTCTTTGGTCGGGAGCCTCCATGAAGCAGCTCATCCTCTCCTCTGGCTTCCCAGAGAGGGAAGGGCTGTCTCCTGCTCCGCTCTGGTCTTGTTCATACTCACACAGACCAGAGGCTTTTACACGAGCATCACCAGAGGTTCCACTTCTGGCACAAGGAGTTGCTCTCAGCAGGGCCAGCCCCTGGTACGGCTCTGCCCGAGCACAGACCCTCACCTCCAGCTGCCCGTCCTGGTGGCATCCCCCCAGGAGCCCCAGGGCCACCTCCTGGGCAGCTCTGGCCACGTTTTGGTGACATCTGCAGACAGTGACAGGGCTGGGGCCATTCCCATGCGTGGTGCTGCTGGGGGGTCCCCCCTCCCCTCCCCAGCAGCAGCCCCCGACCACCTTCTGCTGGTGCTGGCTCCAGTCCTGTGGTGCAGAGGGGCTTGGTGCCAAGGGGGACACCCTGGTTCTATGTAAGCATCTTCTTGCACAACTGCACCGAGGCCGTACATGGTGTCGCTTTGGGGCTGTGGTAACAGAGGGAGAAGGAAGAGCAGGAGACTTGGGGCAGAAAGCACAAAAATGAGGCTTATGGGGAGTCGAGAGATAACTGTTAAACCTGTTTGTCACATGACCTTCTGGTTGTCCAAATAAATGAAGTCATTTTTGTGTTTCCCAACAGATTGACTTCTGGAATTTAGTAAAATAGCAGTATTTTTAATCTTCTGTATTGAAAGTAGTTATGAAAGGAAGCTGGTGTCCAAGGAGCAAACAATTTCACTCGAGACATGGGGTTTTACGTCCACTTTTGCTCCTGCTGTCTGGCAAATCTGCCCAGTACAAACAGAAACAGGGAACATAAAATAAAGTGCAAGTTAGTATTTCCAAAGCAGTTTTTTCAGCTTTCCCTTTTGGCATCCATTTCCATGTTGTTCTCCAGGTTTAGAGGTCTTGCACTGATTTTTGTCCTTAGTAATCAAGCCTCTCATTTAGTCAAAGCAACTATAATAAAAATACACTTGTAAAATGAGAAAATAAAAAAAAACAGGGAGGGGCAATGTAAGCATTTAGTGAATGCAATGGTAAAAAAAAAAAAAAAACACAAAATCAAACGTGCCTAAAATGGAAAAAAAAAAAAAAAAAAATTTGAAAGCACTTTATTTTTGCCTCTTCCCCAAAAAATAACGTAGGAAGGAGGTTTCTATTCAGCAGCTTCAGCAGCAGTAACTACAGCTTGTGGAGTCAAAATAGAAATAGCAGTCTGTGATAAATTTAGGTTATTGTTTTATCGCTGTCAGCCATGCTCAGAAAGGAAACACGCTTTGTTAACTATCAGTTTGTAAATGGCTTCTGCTAGATGTATGACTTAATTTTCTCTTAACTCTGCACGGTGCGACAGAAACTATTCAAAACTCTGACCACATCTGTATTTTTTTTTCTCTCTGTGCTGTAAATTCAAATCCCTCGGTGCATTTTTAAATGGTGAAAAGGTGTAAGCTTATTTCTAAAATGACAAAGAAGTACAGCGAGTTGTGCTTTTCTTCTGTAATTTACCCTTTTTCGTGGCAGATGGTTTTGAGCAAAATCCATACCTTTGCAGGGTATGTATGTTTTTTTTCTAGAGCATTGGTATTTGCAGCACCAGCCTACTTTTGCTACAAAAATTCTGCAGGATTTTTCATTTCTACAGATTTTTCAGTTCTACAGGGAGTTTCTCATTTTGTCAGGCCACAATAAAACTCTTGGAGGAGCCACCCTTCCCTCTGCTTTTTGCGTGCCTGAGCTGTGGAGTCGCTCCATTAAATTTCAGCCGAAGTTGCTTTCTAAAGTGGAAGAGATTTCTCGGAGCACATCGGTTTCGCGGCTGAGACGTGTTAATGACCGAGAGCTGGTGGCCGGTGCTGTGTTTCCGAGAAGCCGGCGGGGTGCGTGTGGGGGTCCCGGTGCCGGGGTCAGGCCGGTGACGCGCGGGGCGAGGTCACCCCGTGCCACCGCGCCGTGTTTGCCGACGTGCTGCTGGCACTCTTTTATCAGCTTTCTTTCCTCAGAAGAACTGCTCCCTGCTGAGCGCTCGGGCTTCTCCTGCGTTTCGGGGGGGTTTTCCTCTGCCCGGTGCTGGCGGTCGCCCCGGCGGTACCCAGCCGCGGTGGGAGCTGTGTGCGGGAGTCACT